>CM076269.1:15572500-15962500 GCA_038380795.1 Pyrocephalus nanus | reverse complement strand
CAGTAACTTCAACTTAATTTTTTTAAAAATTTTTTTTTTAAATTCAGGAAATGCTGGAACTAAACTTTTTGCAAAATGTCTTCTCAGATCCAGAGTGGACTTTTGGTAGGAAAGTTTGAAACAGATTCTTGGACTCACCAGACAGGTCAAAAGGATGTTTACATATCAAGACTTAGGGTGCAAGAACTTGAACTTGAGGTTTTTGGAATCAGGAGAAAGGTAAAGGGGCAAATATTTTAGTCAAGCAGTTCTGTGTAGAAGTGGGAGAATATCCTAGTCTACCCTGGAAGTAAAATGTACTACTGAAAATGGGATCGAATGCCAAGAGTGTGCAGGTACTACTATACTGCTGGCCACATTTTAGAGAGGGAGAGAGGAAGGGAGAGAGCATCCTTCTCAGAGTAAATGTAAATAAATCCTGCTGTGAGCAGTACAGTGCTTTGTGCCAAGTTGATCACAAATCCTGGTATTCATCTTCGGGGAGGAGATGATGTATATGACTGAACACCTGCAACCACAGAGCTTTTATTGTGGAAATTCCACTTGCTGACCTTCTTCCACTTAGGAGTTGAATTTAATGTGCGTTGTATTTATAAAGCAGTAGATCAAAGCAGCACACACCTACTCTGTGGACCCCTTTCTTGTATTCTGATCCTATTTGCCTACTTTAATAGCAGAGTTAAGGTTTTACTATTATTTATTCCTGTTACAGAACCAATACAACTACATGAGACTAATCAGGGTTTTATTCAGGTAATCAGGGCATTGTTTGTATGAATAGGAAATTAGTATAAATTGCAAATCTAGTGATGGTCCTTGGTTACCCCTCCTGTCTTTCTGCACTGGTTTAAATGGTGTGCAGGTAGAGGGGAGGCCAACTACTGGACCATTAACTTCTACAGTATGTGCTGAAGCACAAGGCAGAAGGAGCTCAGCCTGATTTGCAGGTTCTAAGCTGGGTTTGCAGTGGCTACAAGAGGATATCTTTTAAAAGCTTATAAACAGCTTTTTATTTTATTTGTAACCCACTGAGACTCCATAAACATGAGGCTGCACTGTGTTGGTTTATGATGCCACCTTTTTAAGTTGATCCATAATTTAAATTGAACACTGTCTTGCAGTCTCAAATTTATGTTTTAAAATGACAGAAGATTGCTACTTTAAAACCCTGGACCCCAATGTCTCTCTGCTGCCATAATATGGAGCCATGCAGGGCTGATGCTCTGCGAGTCCCACAACTGTCTGAGCTTGCAGGCCGCTTTCCCCACCGGTGCCTCTCAGACCACATTCCCTAGCAACAAATACCTACAAATTCAAAGGTATTTAAAGTACTTGGATTGCTTTGTGCCTGATAGTACCCACCACAGAAATTCCACAGCTATGTTAAAGATACGTTATCTCCAAAAAGATTACCTCCCTCTCAAAATGAAGCTTCAGGAAGTACAGCTGAATTAAGCTGATGGTTAATGTGATGAGATGTTCTCACCTGGGGGAAAGTTTGATGCCTTCTTTTTCCTTCTGTTTAGTGAAGAGAAATTCGATGTATTACAAAAACTGAAGAAGTTAGAACCAAAGAGGAATACCTCTGGGATGCCATTTTAACACAAATCTCAACTAGAGCTGAAATGCATGTGCCCTTTGCAACCATACCTAAACTGTGTTATGGAAGGAGATGTTGCTTTGTATCTTTCCTTGACTTTCAGGCTCTCTGCGGAATAAAATGCACTCAGGTGCTTAGTAGCCATTTACCTCCAATGTATTGTTGAAATTCCAGTCTTTCTTGATGGTTTGCAAAGCTTATGCATACCTATAACAGACTGGTTTTTTACAGTCATTAAATAATGATGATACTCTGGGCCCGCTTTGTGCTGGCTATTCTTAGCAAAAGTGAGAGGAATTTTCCAGTAGAGAAACATTTAAGGTGCAGTGCAGTATCAATAGCAGCTCCAGAGGTAGGTGATTTTCTTTGTGATGTCTCAGCTTGTTTTCTTTTCAGAAAAAAAAAAAGGCAAGAGGGGACCACAAACCTCAAAAGATCTTCTGGTACTGCAGTTCCTCCCTGTATGTGGACAAGAGATGATTATATTATTTATTATACTAATACAAAAGGCATTTGATGATACTTAATAAGGGTTTTAATTCTGAAATTTCAGAAAGGAACTTAATGCTGCGAGTGCAATAGGAGAAAAACCTTCTATTGTCAGGAGGAAAATTGTGTTGCTCTTGTTGGTCCCTGTTTTTCAGTGATGCTTGCAGACAAGGATGCAGCACGCAAGAGTGCAGGCACAGTCTGTGGTGACGGGAGCACGAGAGGCTGGGCAGGAAGGGCTGCATCCAGGGGTCTGCTCAGGAATGAAGGAGCAGTGAGCCTTGTGCAACTTTCCACGAAACAAGAATCGAGAAGCTGGAAAGAAGAATTCAGTAAAGATTACTTCAGAAAAATAGTGGCATATGATCTAAGGTCACAACACATTTACCTTTTTCACTTCAGTTTTCTTCTAAAACCGTCTTGTGCTTGTCTTTTCTTAACATCTGTGTAATGATGTACAGCTACAGGGCTAACATTCACATTTTGCTATCATTGTCTTCAGCAAATATGTCTGAAGGGGCTGCAGGGCTGAAAAGGACTCCTCAGCGAAAGTCATTGTGACAAAGTAACGTAAATGAGAAGAATCTTGCACACGTGAATGTACTTGGAAGATGCATTGCTTTGGCAAGCTGTAATGTGGCTTCGGCTGCCTAAGCTGACTTGGGAAGCTTTCTATGTCCTTTTGCCTTCTGTATTTTCCCTTTTCTTTGTGTTGCCCAAGTTTATTCTCACTTTTGATTTCAGAATGATTTAGAAGCACCCTGGAGATGGTCTAGTTAGTTGAGCTTCCAGTCAACGAGAGAGAAATTGTGCTTGTAGAGTGATGGGGATTGCTCTCTACAAACTGCTCTCCCACTTACATTGCTGTGCTTCAGATCTAAGGCACAGCAGTGGGTGCTCTATTGTAGTCTTCTAAACTTCCTGTCATAGTCTATATTTTACTTAATAGGTTTTTGAAGGAGTGTATTGATTTCACTACAGAATGACAGTGACCTTTACATGCTGCTGTACTTTATCTCACATTGTGATAGCCCCACTGAGTCCCCTTAGCCCTGACCCCACAACTAGCCTGTGAATCAAGAGCTGCACATTTTGACAACCTGCATGTTTACTCCTAGTGGATTGGAGGGCTGAAGGGGAGGACTCAGATACCTAAATATTCAGCAGCCTTCTACCATTTGCTCTGCTCAAAGGTTCAGTTTTGCAGAGATCCAACTCTGATTCTTGCTTGGGTCATATGCAAGCAGGATGCAGCTGTGAAGCCTTGCAAGGAGGTGTGAGCTGGTGCTGCAGGTGTGCTGGTTTCAGTGCTCAGTTTTCGGACCAACTTGTCTGTCTGAAGACAGGTTGAATGGAGTACTTGTCATGCCTTTGTGTGATTTTAGCACTGAACAGGGTGAGTAGAAATTGGTACCTGCGCGCCAGTGATAGTTTGGGTGTTTTCTTGTTCTTGCTTCTCTCTGTTCCAACTCCAGGGCTGTTGTCTAAATATCAGCAGAGGATGGCACTAAAGATGAAGAAACCTTGCTCTTGAGCTGTAACTGTGAATGAGTGAGGGCATCACCTCTGTGGATGATGAAGGAATGGAGGAGCCAGCAAGCATCCCTGTGACAAGCCTTCGTCAAGTGCACATGCTCCTTGCGCATTGATGAGTGCCAAGGGTCAGGATTTTCACCTTAGTGTTTGATGATATGCAGCACTGGAAGCAGAAAGCCCCGGTTAAGAGGCAGCAGATAAATCTATTAGAACATCTTGGTTTGCAGATTCTATTGGACACCAGTGTGCTCAGAAACCGGGTCACACAATTTATTCCTGTCTGAAACCAGCATTCTCTTCTTTTTAGGCTGGCCCTAGAGGCAGGTCTTTCCTTGACTGACTGTAACTATTTCCATCTATTTCTATCATCATAGTCCAAGCTCGCAAGTAAATTATTTAAATTATTTATTTACTGACTTCTCTACAGTATGAAATACATTAGTGGGATTATATTTAAAATCCTACAATTGATGTAGGCTCTTACTCTAGAAATTTTGAGTAGTTTAGCACAAGTGAAATGCAGTGTGGGACAGTGTTTCCACTTCTATCCTGAACTCAGTGAAAATGACTTGGGAATATCAAGGTCTGAATAACTGCTGACAAAACAACTGCATCTTCTGTTGAAAAGGAACTGGCAAAGTCTGGCATTTCTCGAGGCCAATTTTGTTACCTGACATTCTGCCAAAAAGGAGCTGCGAGTGACGAGGTTAAGGGCTCATTCAATGGCTGTGAAATCAGCATCAAACAAACAGCCATGGGGAGTGCCAGACCGTGTTCAATCCTTTGCCTGGAGTCTCCTAGTATTAGGATTACTCTTGACAGACAAAGTCTTCCACTGGCCTAGGCAGGCAGAATAAGCAACACAAAACAACTCACTACAAAGCACGTTGATAATGATGCAGTGGCAGAAGCTGCCGGTGAGCCTTTGCTACTTTTAAAGCTTCTATGTCTTAATTTTCTTTTGTCTGAATCCTTCTTCCTGTAATGAAGAAAAAAGAGTTAAGACATAATCAAAAGCCTTTTCTGAACCCTGGACAAAAGGGCAGAGTCATCTATTTTAATCTGGTATATAATCTGACAATGACATAAACAGAACAAAAATTTCAAACTGGTTTTGTGACTCATGGGCTAAAATAAAAAATTGGTTTCATGTAATTTCAAGGACTTCAGCTGAAATAGTGATTATAGCAATTTAAGAAGGTTTCTTTTGCAGATGGCTACTTTTCCTGATGGCCAGGTAATTTGATCACACTTGTTAATTTGAATCATGATAAAGCCTCTATAATTTTAAGGACTGTGAATATGCAACTAGTACTCCATTCACCATTTATTCAACTTCAGGTGGTGAGCTGCATCTTCAACTGCATACTCATGATTACTCTAAGAGTGCTTATACTCTTTTCAGACAGGTGAGTCTTCACACACCTTCAGCTGTGCTTATGCCTAGTGGACCAATTGACACTGGCCAGGATGGTGAGTTATGGGCAGACTGGATCCCAAGGCAAGTAACATCCCATGGAGCAGCAGAGTATGTTAGTTATCCAAGTGGCTGGGCCATTATTTATAAGAAGGCAAATTTATAAGATAGTCATTTGATTGTGCAAACATAAGCACTTGTGTCTGAGCAATGTAGAAAAAGTTGGACTTTTTTGCAGTTATTTGTACTGCACAGGTGAGATACAATTGCCACATGTGTAGATGTCCTGGGCTGGTTTTTGTCTGTGAAGGAGTTGCAATGAGAAACTCAGGGTTTGATATTTGCTCTGTAGTGGAGGCTTTTGTGGTCATGCCTTGCTCAGTATGGGTCACTGGACAGAAGCTGTCTCAGGAGAACCTACAGACTGATGTTGCAACATAAACGCGACACAGTTGGCCTGTGGGTTTTATCTACTTGGTGTAGTGCAGTTGTCTCTGCAGCAGTTACTGGTGATGGTTTCATAGGGGTTATGACAGTACTAGTTTTTCTATATATGTGTGTAACTGTTCAAACTGTGATCATGTTATTGGAGCAAGTAGGCAAAGCATGTGCTTATACACGTACTGAGAGTCACAAAACTGACACCTAAAAAAGTCAGGTACAAACAAATTTACAGAATAGTTCCCTACAGGCTATAGCAAGTGGGACAATAATAGTCCTATTCCAGTCCATTTGTCCTCTAGAAGACAAAATTGAATGGACTTGAAAATTGAGTAAAGTGTCCTGAGATGATGTAGTTTTCTTGGTCCACTAAAGCAAAATATTACTTGTGATTTTTGGGAAAAAGGAGCAAGCAAAGAGTGAGGCAACTTTGGGGTGATAGCTTGGTCTTTTTCAATTTGCTGAATCTCACACTGGTTTATGCATTTGTGACATTCAGCATTTTACTTGAACTCGGTGCACACAAAAGAATCTGCTGAGGACAGTGGGAAATAACATACGGATTGAGATAGGTAATAAATAAGATGTATATGTGTTTAGTCTGGATCCATCCATTCCACCTACCCACATACCTAAAGGACATATTACTGTAGTATCTCAGCATCACATCTTAGCCTTGGCATGTTCCTGTTTATATATTTCTTTTCTGTGAAAAAAATGAGGCATATTCCACATATGTAGAACGTTATTTATTCATCCTTTTTTGCTTTTACCTCTAAGAAGTATTTCAAATCATCTTGACATCTCATCTCCACATAAAGCCAAGGAATTTTGCATTTTCACCAGTTTTACAACCCAGTGAAAACCATTTATTTATTTTATTTCTTTGGTCAGTGCATCATCACAACTTTCTGCCACGAAAGTAAATATTTTTACCCATGCAAGATGAAGTTTTGCTTCATGAAACCAGGAGCTGCTCATATCCCCGTGGAGGCAATTGCATAGGGTTGAAGGTTAAATTTAGATTTTTCTGCAGCTGATCCATTAGAAAGTTAATTTGCAGAATGATATTACCCAGACTAGCAAGGAGACTGGCCAAAGGGGCAGCAGGAGGACTGACTGAGGGACCAGTGTGGAAGCTCAGCTAAATGGGTTTAATAAAGGCTTTGGTTGAAGGTGGATGAGTGATTGGACAAAGCACTGCCTACATGTCACTTGTCTGAGGTTCAGCGGCTGCCTCCAGCCTTCAGTGTGGTGTGGGTGGGCTTGGGTTTCTCCTCATACAGTTTTTATGACATACGAGAGGGAAGATGGTTTTAGAGCCCCTGAAAGAGGTACAGTCAAATCATCATCTGAGCAACCCTTCTAGTCTTTTATCCTAACGTGCTCAGAGACATTAGCACTTTCTTATACGTCTCCAAGTTTCACCACCAGTTTTTCATTGAAAAACTGATGTCCTTTGAATGGCTTATTTTGGGGGTGATCAACACTTTGTGGCTTGATTTAGTTTTCCAACCTGTCTTGCCCTGCCTGGCGTGCAGAGCAAAATTATTGTCTCCAACACCAGTTTTATAAAAGTGTGATATTTTGGGAAGATTTAGGTCAAATTAAGCAACCAACAGATTTCTTGAGTATCTGGTGCCCAGAGCAGGGCCTTAGTGCACTGCATTAGTCATTCTGGCTGCTTGTCCTACATGCAGTGGTCATTAAAGGCAACTGAAGTTTGTGGGCAGTTTCAGTATGATTTTGAAAGAGCTTTCAGGCTCTTGGAGAGCAAAACTGTGGCCTTGTCCAGCTGACTCCAGGTCAGGTTCTGGGTTGTCTGGTGGAGAGAAAAAACATCACTGCCCTGAGATGTGAGGAGAAAGGGAGGATGTGAAAGCAATGCTAATTCTTACTTCTGCCTCTGGTCAAGCAGGTGTGAAATGAAATTGAAAGGAGCTGCACAAGAACTGAAGAGTTTGTAGCTTAAAAAAAAATTTAAAAAAAGAAATGGAGCAACAGGTTCAAGCTCTGGGTTTGATGGAGTTTTGGGGAGATGAAATTTTTTAAGGCAGCTCATAATTTTGCTGTCAAATTGCAGGACCTGATTTTTTAGAGGAGGAAGGAGTCAGGCTGTTCAGCACTGCAGACTAGTGCCTTGTCTGATGTTTCACAGTAAGACACAAGAAAGAAAAATCAGTGGAAGCTCATCTTTCAACTGATCACTAGTGAGCAGACAGATAGTTTCTAATTAGTTGTCATCAAACCCAAGTTAACCTGACCAAGATGGGAGGCACTATATCAGCAAGTGATCTCCCATTTAGGTTTTTAATTTTCTGGGCCAAGTATAAGGCTCACCTGTGTTCCAGTATCCTTACCAGACTCTTAAATGTTTTAAAACAAAATGGGACTGCACACAAGAACATAGAATGCCCTGACTCTGTGGTCTGCCTCCCTTTGAGGATCACCCTTCCTGGCCCAGTTCTTGGTATGGGCAAGTCTTACTCTATAAGTCCCCTTGAGGTGCTGTGCTCCCTGTTTGTGCTTATTGAGAAGTGAAAGGCAAAACACAATCCTTTATTCTGTAGATGTAGGAAGGTTTTTTTTTTTTTATTTTGACTCTTTTGCTGTGTTCAGTGGAAGTAGCAAGAGTTGGTGACTGAGACCACTGCATTTCAGATGTGAGACTGAAGAAGGCTATGTATCCTCACTGTACAGTATTTCATTTTTTTGTTTAGTGTTGTGTTAAATTTCACTGATAGAAAAGTTTAATTTTAAAAAAAGGCTGAAGATTAGCAATTTGCACCTTTAAAAAATGAACAGTACTCTTGTTTTGATATACAGTTCCATTATCAATTTGCATCTTTAAACAGGGGATGCGTTTCTCTGATGACTTCTCTCTTTTAGTTAGCTGAAAAGATTCAGTTTCACTTTGTCTGTACTGCACTTTCCTAGGCACACTTAAAGCAAGCCAGATGTTTAAAGAACTGGAGTGTGATTCAGCTTATTGTAGCCTAGACTATCAGAGTCGACTGGTCGTCTTGCTGAAGAGTAGCCCTGCAGGTTATTCAAGAAAAAGAATTAGTTTCTGAGAATATATCAAGAAAAATTTCTTCATGCTTGACAGTCACATACCCATAACCTCCTTATTTACCAAACTGGCTCCAGGGAATAGTGCAGCCTTCAGCCTGCTATCATACAATGATCTGTGCCTGTTGGCAGAGCAATCTTGACTGATAATTCCCATCTTTCTGCCTGCCTTACTATATCTGTTCAAAGTGACTTAACTCAGCTGTAGCACCCAAGGAGGCACCTTCTACAACAAGGTCCAGTTGTTGGAGGTCAGTTTGTTTAGATGGTTCTTCAGCATCCTGGCACGTCTGGGAAGTCTTAGAGGCATGGACTCTATACAGATTTGTTGCAAGGTAAATGTCATTAATAAGGTCATGCTGTCAAACATATGCAAAGGATTCCTTTAGCTGAAAGATGCTTGAAACCTTTTTTGCAACACTGGTTTTATTCTTAACTGTGAAACTAAAATCTTATCTTTATTTTCTTCCTATTTCATCACTTCATAAATACTTAGAGCAAACTTGTTATCTGACAAAACACTCTCTAGGAGTTGTCGTTATTTTTATTGGGTTTTTTTCATCCCCTCAATCCATAACAATTAGCATATGGATGGTGAGGCTTACAAATTAGCTCAACTCTGTCTGGGCTCCCACACAGGCTAACTCATGGAGGAAGTGTTCTCTGGCATTAGGGCAAGAAAATAAACCTGGAGATGACAGTCTGGCTGCTCACAGTGTAAGGCAAGGTTATGGAGAATAATTCTTGATAAGTCTGGCCCAAACTTTGCTGAAATCACAAGGATTTCAGTGGCCTTTAGGCCTCATTAGTAAAGTCAGTCATCGGTTTTAAAGATATCTTTTCTCTGAGTTGATACGAGAAGGTATATGACTTACGTGGGTGGCTGCAATGGGAACTCAAATAAAAGAAAAAGCATTAAACTATTGATCACTTACACTTCCAACTGAGGATTTTAAAAATTTAATACTGCATCTTCCCAATTCATACATTAAAGTCATACAAAGTAATATTCAGGAAGAGATGCTTCCTGAATTGTGTGTCTTCTGCTGAGCACATACAATTAAAGTGCCAAACAATAGGACTTTTGCTGCCTCAAAGTGTAAAAGCCTTAATGCAAACTGAACTACAGAATAGTTGCTGAGTTCTTGTCAAATTTGCTAGCAATTGATTACACAGAGAAAAGCACGGCACAGCATCTATCAGCTCTCTGCATGGGGGAATGATTAGATTCTTTTGATCATTGATAGGGATATATTAGGTCTCAAACTGAATTCCCTCCTCCAACTTTTAAAGAAGAGAACAGTCAGTCCTGCTTGAACATTGGTATGTATAGGAGGATCATAAATGCGAAATACAGGGCTGCAGCACAAAAATATTTGAAAAACCAAAATCTTGGGCTTAGTCTCAGCTTGATTTATCTTTGTGCTGCAGGCAGGAGAGCTGTCCCCAGTGGCAATGTTCTTTAGTGGCTTACGTGGCCTCTGCACTGGTGAAAGTGTTGTCCTTGAAATCACCAAGGAATATCTTTATTTCAGTTTCAGCTTCAGGTTATCATTATAGTACATTTTAAAGATATATTTAATTCCCAATTCATATATGGAAGTCATACAAATTATTGATTTTTAGCCAAGATCATTAAGAATTTTAACACAGGCTGTGGCTACTCAGATAAAAGAGGTTCTATTAAGAGCTTAACAAAGGTTAATTTTGGCATATAATTAACTCATCATCTAATGAGCTAAAGACAACTTTATCGTTTAATTGCTACAACTGATAAAAAGTTCAAAGAGGAAAAACAACAGCTTTCAACATCTAAGTGCTTAGAGTAGTAGCCGTGCTTATTCCCTCACCCCGAGGAAGGTTAAAATCCAGCCCCTCTTACAAATCCCTTTTCTTTGTGTTTTTCATTTCTTTCTTCAGTCTACTTATAGGAACAATTCCTTCACCCTTGGCTTGCTGTACCCATTCTCGTATGTTGCAGGGTAGTATTTAAAATGCAGATGAGTAATGAAATTGCAAGCAAATTTCTGAAAGCATTCAAATGAAGGGGGTGTGGGTAACAGCCTGTTAGAGGATGACACTAGGCACTAGCTCCCTTCCTGTCATCCCTTCAGTCCTCAATCTTATCCTCCAGTAGCTGCTGGAGGAGCTTGATACCGGAAAGGTGGGACAGTGCTTCAGTCAGACCAGAGGAGTAGTTGCGTTCCCGGTTGCTGTTATGAAGTCATATGTTGTGTGACAGTCTTCCTCTTGCTTAACATTGTCAACCTACTTGGAGGCTGAGAATTAAATCTGGAAATTTAATTAGTCTTTGAAGTTCTGGACATCAAGAGGATTTTCTTCATGGGGAGGGTTCTTAAACATTGGAATGGACTGCCCAGGGAGGTGGTGGAGTCACCATTACTGGAGGTGTTCAAGAAACAACTGGACATGGCACTTAGAGCTGTGGTAGTTGACAAGGTGGTGATCTGTCTGGTCAGATTGGACTCAATGATCTCAAGAGGTCTTTTCCTACTTAGATGATTCTGTGATTCTGTTAATGGAAAAAAGCATTTAGTGGGACAGCTACTCAGCTGCTGTAACTTGTGCAATTTGTCACCTGAGAATCTGCCTCATTGAGTCTGTGGGACCTTGTTTCTGACTTTGGACTCTTGTTGAGCAGAAGGATCTCTCAGTGACAGCAATGGCTGTTCTCTTCATTTGAGAGTTCCTGGGTTTAAGTTGCATTTTCCAATCAATTTTCTACGCAGCCCATGTGGTCTGAACCTGGAGTTGCCTGTGGTGCTGAATGACACAGAACAGAGAATTTGATGGTGCTTTACTGGGATGTGGGATTAAAATAAGGTACAGCAAGGAAGGGAAAACTAGGCATGAGTGAGGTGGAAAGCCCCAAAGTATGAGGCATAAGTAGTTGTGGGGCTGAGAGGGTGAGGTCGGTCTGTCTTCATTGGAAAAGTGAATATTGAAAGACTTAATGTTCAGGCCACAGTCTGTGATGCGGTTTCAAATTCAGTAGAGTCTTCTATCCTTATTCCTTATACTTCCTTCATATAGTGAGAAACTTTCCTGCAAACAAGCACCCTGACAATGACAAACCAAATCCTCATTAAAACAAAGAAAGGTTAAGGGGAAAAAATAACCTATATAAAATGAGGTAACTCACCAGTCTTTGAGCTGTAAATTGACAATAGGATTTATATAAATCCATAATTGTATCTCTTTTACCTGCAGTTAGGCCGGTTAATGATGAAAAAAGTATACAGCCTATCGTGCGGTTTTAATGAGGATTCTTTTTGCAGAGTTAAAAAAATCCACCAAATTAAATTCTGCCAATTTACTCCATTGCAAATTGAGCGCCACCCTGTGCGCAAAAAAATCATCAAGTAGCTTAAATCAGTTACAGCTAAATGTGTAAGTCAGCATGTGCTTTAGCCTTTAGTCATGAAGAATATATTAGATTTTAAAAATAAATGGCTTTCTGCTGAGTCTTCATTGCAATGGCTTTCTGACTTTTAATTAAATTTTCAGTACTTGTGGGTACTTCTTCATGTACTTTGTCCACAGAATTCACAGCATCTCTATCATTAAATGCTGTGGAAAACCATAAGCTTGTTCATTCCTTTGTTATTCACTGGTACAATACCTAGAGATTTTTTTCCTCTTGTAAGATAAGAGCAAAGCATTTATTCTACAATAATACTCCATAAGAATGAAGCAAGAATGCATAAACTGAACATGATTAGCAGTCACTGGTAGCTCATTATGGTTTGCTCATTAGACACTTCTGGTCTCTTTCATTGGTGTTAAATGAACTTAATGTAAATTAATAAGTATGGGTTCATGTCATTTGCAAGAAGCTCGTGAAGAAAAGGAAACAGCGGGCGTTGCTGGCCTCGGTGAGGCGTGCCGCTGCCTGCAGCTGTCGGAGGGAACGGCTGCTCCTCTGTGGGACGGCAGGAGCCGTCCCTGCAAGGCTGGGCACTGCCTTTTTCAGCTACAGCACTTGTGGTTTGAGGGAGGACTTCATACCATCGGCTGCTAATTGGGAGGGGGAAAAGAGGCCTTGTGCTGGCTGGCTGCTTTTTGCATGGGTGGGACACTGGCACGCTGCTGCAGCCGTGTTGCCTCTGTGGCTCCCGAGCACCCAGAGGTGCTCCACTCAAAACGGCATACCTTGCCTGGCCTGTGGGCTGCTAGCCTTCCTCCCCACCACCTCCTGCTGTCTCTGTGGACTTTGAGATGAGAGAAATCAGAAAGTGTAATTTTTACATGGGTGCCAGTGCAGAGGAGCAGCCCTCTCCTATTGCTCACCAGCCTGGGATTTAATGTGCCACATCCTCTCACAGGTGTGGGTGAGGGCAGGCTGGGGCTACCCTTGCCCTTCACCTCTGCCCCCAGAGCTCCTCACCAGCTGGACACCGGGGATGCCACCCTGCCCTGTCTTGGGCCCGCATCTCATTTGCTGTGGTGGGCTGCTGCAAGCAGCACGTAGTGTTGGGGTGAGGACGTGGCCACGGACAGGCTGAGCTTTGTTGTATTTTGCTGAGATTTGTGGGAACGTGGGCAGGGCCCGTGCCGCGAGCTCTGCCTGCAGCCACATGTCCACAGCAGAACTGTGTGGGTGACAGCCTGCATAAGGCAATTGTCTGTGTTCTGTGAGGAAGATATGGAGTCATGGAAATGTGACAGGAGAATGCAAAGGTTTAAGAAATATTCTTAGCTCGCCCCTGCCCATCAGTGCTCGTGGAGTGTAAGAAAAATGAATGTGGCTGGGCAGTGGGGGACCTATCATGCACCTAATTTCAAGTGTCTCATCACCAATTATCCCCATGCGTTACTTGTTCTCTTTACCTGATGGACTAAGATTGACTCTCAGACCTGGGCTCTTCCTCCTCTCCCAGTGTTGCTTTCAGCATGTCATTTTTCCATTTGTCTCAGCTGCCACTTTAAAGGCTATGGCCTGATCAGTTCCTGCCTGTGTGGCCATTTGTCTGCAGCTGGTGTCAGTCTCTCCCCCTCCCCACCACCCGTCTACTCCCCAGTTTGTTTATTCTGGGACAGCTAGGATCCTCTTCCTGGAATTTGATGTAAAGCAATTTCAGTGTGAGCTAGGCCTGTATAGAGAAGACTTTAATGGGGACTTGAGGTGGATTGGGGGTGGAGAGGGTAATAGGCACTTTCTTTTTTAAGCGTAGGAAAATTATGATGTTGTCCTTCCACAGTGTTTCATGTTAACTGCTTATATCTGCTGGAGCTGGCTGGAAAGCAGGAATTATGGCAGGAGGAGTGGTGTGAAAGAGGAAATTTGAGATACAGTATAGTTTTTATTTTGCATCAAAATAAACAGTGCAACTTTTTGAGGAGAAAAAAGGAGACATTCGGAACCAGTCCTTCCTTTTCTCTCCCACCTGCTGACACTCACTCTGTATGTGGTCAAGCCCTGTTCAAATCCCTACCCAGCTTCTTTCAGATTGGACCAGGATGTCTCAGGGAAGAGTAGCAGCAAGGTGGCTGGCAGTGTCTTTGGTTGGCTCTGCATGGACAAGGATGCATTGGGGTGGGAGGGATTTTGCTGCTACCCCCACTGGTGGGATGCAGGCCAGCCACAGGCTGTGCAGCCATGCAAACTCGGTGTCCCTGGTGCCCTGTCTGCACCAATCTCTGCTAACATACGTGGGAATTTTGTCTCTCCTCCTGCAAGTGTTCTACAGAAATGGGCTCCAGAGCATATTTTCTATAAACAACATCCTCTTTTGACTCTGTTTTCCAATGAAAGCTTATTATTAGTAAGAGATCTCAGCCCAGTTATGCCCAGAGGTTGCTGCTCTAAACCATTGACTGCTCACTTCAAACATGGTGAAACTGTGCTTCTTATGGTTATTGTGGCACTTTGCTGAGACACAGTTGGATATCCTTCTGAGGAGGTGTTCAGGGAAGGGACAGGAGAGGGAACAAAGACTCAGAGTTATTTTTTGTTCCTGTAAGATAGTTTGTGTGGGAAGTATCATTATTACATTCAAGTGCTGTGAGCAAAATTGCCAGACACCTTAAATATTCTCCAGCAGATCCATGTGAGCTCTCATTTGTAAAAATTCTGGTAAAACAAGTTTTCTGACCTAAATCAGCACCAGCCCAGCACTAAGGAGCTGGATTCTTTATTCGGCAAGGTATCCTCCTTGTCAAAATGCATTTACATAGAGCCCTGCAGCCTATGCACTAATAGCGCCTCCCCCTGCTTCTGCCTCCTAGTGGGCTGCTGAAGGAGGCTATACATATGTATTAAGTTATTAAGCAGTGGTGTGGGTTCTCACAAGTTCAAACGCAGAGCATGCTGTGCCTATGCTCAAACGTCTCCAGGAGGGCCTGGATTAATAGAAATGCAAATGGAGCATCTGCACAAGGCCATATGATTAGAGCCTTCCCCCTCACACCTCAAAGTCAAAAGCAGAAAAACACTGCATGTGAAATACAACCAAAAAAACCTGGTGATATAATATGCAAAGTCTGTTACCAATTTCAACAGCAGTCAGCAAAACATTGAGCCTCACCCCACTTTAAGCACCATGGGCCCTACCTTCTCAAAGGTAAGTGGTTTAATAGGCATTGAATTGCCTGGGTCCTAGAGTCCATAGCAATGCTTGCCTTTGCCTACGATTCCAGTGAACTTCGATTCAGCCCTGTCCAGCAGGAGCTCTGATAACTTGAGCAGGAGAGATCCTATTTCGTTCCAACTTACACAGTCTTTTCTGTAGTGATGGGAGGTTTAAATATGGCACATGCTAATAAAATCAGTCATTAGTAAAATCAGCTAGGGCAGATTCACTCCATCAAATTCTGCTTTCAGGAGCTCTTATTGATATGAGTCCATATGTAATCACTCTGAATTTATTTCCTTCCACCTGCCAGTAGAATTTGACTCACCTGAGACATATATCCTGCTGTGCCATGATACCCATTCGACCATGGTGTGGCCTTATCACATGTTGGTTCCTGCTGCCACAAATGTAGAATAACCAAAAGGCAGTGAAGCTTTCATTTTGTGCCCTTGGTCCCGGCCAGATCCATGAGATATAATGGAAGAGGGCTAGGTTATGGAAAAAACTTAAAATTTTCCCTCATGCAGTGGTATTAGATCCCTTAGAGATGGTGAATGAGAATGACTCTTCTGTGGAGAGATCAAGACATTTCTCCTGGAAATAGACTTGTGCCTGTCCAATACCCATACAGTCAGGTGTCTTTTTTTGTTACTTCCTAGTGGTCTGTTTTCTCTGAAGGTAAATTGCCAGAATTTACTTTAGGCCTCCTCTGGCCAGGATCTTCTGAAGAAAATCCCATTACAACAAGAACTTCTCTAGGTAAAGTCTGTAGGGACACAGGGACAGATGCTCACCATTCCATGCTTGCTTGCCAAGTTGTTTCCAGCCTTGTGGTGTCATGGCATAAAGAGAGGTGCTCCTGGGGAAGAAGCTTACCTTTATCTTCTACATATGAAGCTGACTTGCCGTTGTATGGAGATCTGCTCTTGATGTATTTCAGAACCAGAGGTATGTGAAACAATTCTCTTATATTTGTTACCCTGACATATCTCTATCAAGGATGTATCAATGCAACCAAACATAGTCCTTTACATTTTTGTAAGACTACATATTGCAAGCCTTCTTTTTTCCTTCTATGCGGTCATTGTTTGCTTGGTCAAGAAGCTGTCTTGGCTTTGGAAAGGTTTTTTGGGGGAGGATTACAGCTGGGATTCAAAATTTAAGTGACTATCGGTGATTCTGTCAGAATAAGAAATCAGACTGATCTTTCACGCTTTGTGGAGGTTTTATTTAGTTTATCCTTGACAATGACTCTCCTGATGGTAGAGGCTATTCACAGATGCTGATACACTTACTGTCTTTGTGAATAAGGGAGCAAACTCTTGAGCTCCTCCATGCTCTATAGTAAGGCTCATGAGCAGCTGTTGTTGCCTGTACATTGGGTCTATTTAATATGTAAAGGGTAAAAACACATCTAGTACTCTGCCTATGATGTTTTGCATGGAAGTGGGGAAACTAACCTGATAATGTAACTTGGTTTATGAAGATCAGCCCCACATGCCTGATTCAAATACCTCTCAATTATACGAAGCTTACAGAGCAGCTGGTGATCATGCTTACTGCTTTGAGTGACTTTAAGAGCTGAAATATGAATATTGCCCTATACACGCTGAAGGTTTTTTTTTTTTTCAGAAGCAATTGCCATGTTTTCTAGATGTTTCTGCACTCCTTGTTATTGTAGTCCGTGTTTTGGTCACATGCCTTGCAATCTGAGAACTACTTTCATACATCTGTTGCAATAAACCTACTCTTCCAAGCTGCTTTTAGAAAACTGGAACTTGTTCTTGTCCCCCAGCTTAGGTTTTTGAGCTGGAAAGTGAGCCAGAAAAAAAAGCCACACGTAGAACAATATGTTCTACTTTTGTCAAACAGAATAGGAAAAGCTGCAAAGTTTTGGGGGTTTTATTGATTGGGCCTTTTTTGTGTTTTGTTTTGGTGGGTGTGGGTTTTTTGTTTGGTTGGTTGGTTTTGGGGTTTTTTTTTGTTTTTTTTTTTTTGTTGTTTCAAAGCCAACTATAAAGGAACTCTATTTGTAAGGGAAGTACAATTTTATATATGTCTTTAGACTGTGTCACTGGAATTGTTGGATCTTTTGTTCCTCCTTGTCTTTAAAATTCACAGGGCAAACAAAACACTGGACTAGATGGGGTGTGATTCTTCTGTTCAGTGTCAGAATAAGGTGACTGTGAGCTGTAGCATACCTTCCTGATTTGATAGGTGCTAGCATCCTGCTTCACAGTTTTTCAGCAGAACAGTAGCATGATTATATGTAGGTCTTGACTCTCCAAAGACATCACTGAATTTATTTGTGTAGTAGTGCTCAATTTTCTTATCTGTCCTCAAACCTTAGAACCAATGGTATGTAAATTCCTAAATAACTGCATGCACCAGGCCTGCACAGACCAAGATAGAGAAACAATTAATAAAACATACATATGAGTCTCTGCTGAATATCTACACATTAAAGGCTAGTGATTGCCCAGCAGTGAGCACGTTTGTCTACATACTTCTCACATGCCATTAACAGAGCTGACCTCTTTCAGTAGCATACAGAAAGCCAAACTACAGCTACAGGAACCTTTTTATTTCTCTTAGTCAGAATATATTATTGTGGCACTTGCAGTTTGGTGGGGAAATGAATAAAGGAAACAGTTCCCTTAGGTTAGATGAGACTCTGACTTCTAGCATGTTATGGGCAGGATGAACATAATATCTAATGGGAGAAGGGCCATTCCTGTCCAACCAGTTGCTGCAGGTCCACATGAAAAACAGTAATGTATTTCTGGGAACCTGTTTGCAACCTTGGTTGCAGTTTCCATGGTTGACTCAATTAGAAGAGAAAGAAGAATGGAGAAAATAGAATATTTTCAGATTCAGCAAAATATGCAATAACAAGGAAAAAAATTGCTTATAATTTTTAGAAAGTATTTTTATTTGCCCAAGGTGTGATTCTGCTCTGAAAAACAGCACATCAATTTAGTATGGATGAATAGGTATGTTAGCCCACTTCGATAAATATAATTTATTTTAAGTAATAAAATTAGCTGCCTACGTGAAACTCTGGCTATTCTATCACATGTATGACCTACAGTAAAAACCTAAAGTACTCAAATAATATTTCAAATAGGACCTTTGCCTTTCATCTATCTAGAAAAAAATCCATTTAACTCCTATGAAGGGGATAGAGCAGGGCACTTACAGGTGCAGGTATGACTGAGTAGCATAAGAACCTACTCCTGATTTGCTACTGCCCCATAGCTGGACATTAATACAGCGTGCAAATCAGATGTCAGATTAATCCTCTGCGAGCTCCTGGACCGATTCAGGGCAACTCCAGCAAGGTAAATTTAAATTACACTAAAATGGTTTAGTTCACATAGAGGTACTTGCTACACAGTAGCAGCAATTGAAGCTGAAGCAAACTGCTGGTTTGGTAATTTTTAAACTATTTCACCCAGATCATTAGAGGAGGTCTTGGATGCACCCTTTATTGGTTCTTGCTCTATCTTGTGCCAGAATGTAGTTCCCCAAAATGTTCCACTCCTGCTTGCTACAGTGGCTGAGCTCTGGCATTTCAGAGGATGCTGCAGTTCCCAATGAGGCACTTGCTTAGGGGAGCGTTGCCGAGGAGATCCCTAGGGAGAGATCGCTCAGCATCTGAGCCCCAGTGAAGCTGTCAGTCAGTACATTGTGCTGCAGATTCATCACTGTTGGCAATGCTGTGAAGTGAAGGAGAGCCTGGCTGATGGTCAGATCTCACCTTGAGTCTTCAGCATGAAAGTTAGATATCTAGCACCCTTTGAGGTGTTTTCAACCACGTTTAATTAGGAATGTATTAAGCCTCTCTGAACATGGAGCCCTTTGTTGCTGCTTTCATAATGTCACTTCTAAGAATAGCACAACACTGTAAATGTTATTTAGGAAGAAGATACTGCAAAAAACTGTAACAAATTACTCCTTCAGGAAGGCTTAGTGATGAGATAGGTGCTCAAGATCTAGAGATGAAGACAGAATAATAATAGAGAATAATAAAGAGAAAATAATTCAGGGGTCCAGGATGAGTGCAGCCTTTAGAGGGATGAAGAACACCTGTTTGACCATGAACACTACCAGAAGGCAAGAAAATGTCTATTTCTCCTAAAATAATCAGGATCTTCTCTGGCACTACCTAGGTAGTATCTGCCTGTGCAATGATCTAAAGATGCACCCTGCTTTCGAATTTTGATTCATGGTGTGTGTTCAGGCTCTCTGGTTCCCAATCCTGGCTGCCTGCTTGGTGGTGGGAGGACGGAGGACCCAATTACAGTGCAAAGGTCAGGCTGGCTCTTAAACCATATCTACAGAGTGCAGCAATGTTCTGTATAACAGCCATGACTGGGATCTAAGTCCTTTGGACGTGATTGACAAGTAAGAAATTAAGCATATTCTTGCCAGGTCAGAGCCACGATGGTTCACTCAGTTCCCCAGGTGGATTAGTTTCAGCTCCATTGCTGAAGAGGAGAGGACACACATGAGGCACAGAGATTAATTGGTTTATCCAGAAAATTACAGCAAGTTTTAGTTAAACTGAGAGTAAAATTATCCAACCCCTTCTCTCACCTCTTTTTTTCTCCTGTGTCTACCAATTCATTGTTGGTAGGCTAGTTTTTTGTCTTTATGATTTGGTGACACCATATGGGAGATGTAGTTTAACACTGGCCTGTACAAACTGAACAAGATGGGAAGCATGTTCTAACAAAAGTGAGCTTTTATTTAAGTGACAACCTATAGGATAAGCTGAAGAGAGGCAAAAATAGTTTTACATCAGAGATTCTTTGATACACTATGTTCTGCAAAAAAAAGCTGCCTCCACACAGTAACTGACTTCTGTGTTTACCATGATTCTCTTTACAAGGGCTTTTGAGGACTGCAAGAAAGAACTCTTAGAGCAAAATCATTGTGTTCAACAGCAGTCACCTCACATAATACCACCAAGGACAGGTTTAGGTTTCTAGGGAGCCAGTAATATCCTGTGGACACTACTATATGTGAGTCCTTTTAAAAATATTTCTGTTGCTGTCTGGGAGTCTCCCAGCTACCACAGTCCTTCTCTCCAAAATAACATGAGAAACAGTGATCTCTGCATGTTTGGCTTTTCTTTGAAATGCTACAAGAACACTCTTTCTTGCTGTGTTTTAGAGCAATGTAAAAGGGTGCACTCTATGGACTCTCACATCTGAGGAAAAAGCAGATTTTTTTTTTTGTTTGACTTTTTTTCTTTTAGTTCCTATCCTTCTTTTGAAGTATGACTAGTTTTATAGGTATTGTACTTCCAGCTGACACATACAAAATTAAAGTGAGATGTTTATGTTTTGACTACTGAGAAGTGCAGGGTTAAAATTCTTTTCCTCTGCAGAAATGGTACTATTGTGGATTTTTTTGTCCAGTTTTATTCCAGTATGGAATTCCTTGCTAGATGTGTAAGATGTAGAAATATGGGTGGAATTTGAAAGTTTGGTAGATTCAGGGTTATTTACCTGTTTACAGTCTTTGGAAATAGATGAGAAACCAGAGTGAACGAGCTCTGGATCCTACATTCCATGCTTGTATCAACTCCAGCAATGAGAAAGGAAAATCATTCCTGACTCACAGCCAAAAGGTTTGTCTTGAAGACTATTCCAGGTCACTGTGCTATGGACTATGGATGTACATTTTGCCCCAGTGAGGTAACTTCTACGACAGACTCTCCATGGAGAAACTAGAGGTTCTAATTTGTTGCTCCAAGTTGAAAAATAAATGATGTTGCACTTCATAAATAGGGTGTTAATGATAGCAATGAAATAATCGATTTCTCCTCATTAAGTAACAAACAACACAAGCTGAAAAATTAACCAGTTTGTTTCACACAGTTGGATTAATGGAGAACCAAGCAGGTCTTAACTTCCTCTCACCAATGAATAATGGCCTAGAGAAACACAGTGCTAATCGAGGCAACACTGGCGGTAGTAAACAAGTCAATCCTGTATTTATTAGAGCAGTAGAACATGCATAATACATTGAGCTTTAGTTATCAGCTGAAAGTTGCATAATGCTGGCAAAATAGTATGTTGTATCTTTACTAGAAGAATATTGTTTCCATGACAGGAAATCCATATGTCTAGGAGGAGAGACATTAATTTAGTAGAAAGGTGAGAAGAATGCCACATGTGGAGCGGGTGGCCTGCTCTTGACTTAATGGCCATTCAATAATTACTCTAAATACATCACTAATACAGCAGAAAGCACTGTCAATCATTCAACAGCCTGCTTCTGTAAACTTCTTAATGCTGCTTAGGTTTGACTAGAAGTTTAGAGGAAACTGGGGATAGTATTTAAAAAACGCAAAAAGTACTATACTGTGTTAGTCAGAGGGTGTTTTTGTTTTTTTTGTTTGTTTGTTTGTTTGTTTTTTTGCACAGAAATGTGCAGAGCTTTCAGTGTCTGTGAAGTGAGCATGTTAGGATGGGATTCACCTCAATTGACCTGTTGTGGTGTACAACAGGTTTGGCCTGGAGAACAGCATGCTAAATTGGACCTTGTGAACCCTTCTCTCCCTTTGACATGCTGGATTATGTTGGGCTAAAATATGGCTCTCTCTAACACACAAGATAGGGATGATGATCGTGCCTAATATAAAGCACTAAGAAAGCTAAAAATTCCATATAGAAGGCACGTAAGGATGGCTAATTTCTTTCTTTGGACTTTAGGTACATTAATCTTGAATTTACTGATTTTAGTGGAATTAGCCATGATGATCTCATTGGGGGTGTTTCTTCTCATTGAGGTGAAGGTTTTTTCTTTTATGCTTTTGATGACTGACTGTCTCCACGTGACTGATTATCCTGGTACCAAGAAACAGTTTTATACATTCCTGGTTTAATAAAGAATAGATTTAGTGCTGGAACATTTGGAAGGTGGTCAGACAGCCTGAGCTTTCTAACAGTAACTGTTATTCAGTAAGATTTAATTTAGGCTCACAAAACTAGTTAAATCTCCTAAAAAGTCAGTTGTCTTTCCTGACTGTTCCTTGATTTTACCTTTGATTTAATTCAAGCAAGTCCTTGTGGCAATGTGATTTATTGTAACTAATTGCTAGTTGATGCTGTTCTTCATGCTAAGTGGAGATGTTAGTCTTTGCAAAAATCAAATATGAGATATTTTCAGTTTAAGATCAGCTCCATTTTCAGAAGCTAATGGTGTCACCATTTTTCTCCTAATAGATCATATCATGGTACGCAAGAAATCTGATTCTGTAGAACTGCAAAATCCAAAAAGATAATAAAAATTCATAAAGAATTGATAAAAAGAAGAGGAGGGATATTCCTGAAGAAGCTGTATCTGTAGGAGAGTTTCTATTACAGGTAACTGGAGTAAGTCCCTCGAGAGTCTTCTGTTTTCATCTATTTATTAAACAACTAAGAGAATAAGACAAACTATAAATTAATTATAGTTGCCACTGACATAAAGTCAAGGAAGTGGTGAACATAGATAATGCAGTTCATAGACAACAGGGGGCCAAATTTTCTCCTTGCTTACACCTGTTCAATCTTACTGAAGTCAATGGAATTGGACAGGTGTAACTGAGGGGAGAATGTAGCCTCAGGCCTTTTCTACAAAGGGGTGGAGAGCTGGTGAAAGATGCTTAATGTTAATAAATATGAAGTCTTATCCATTAGTCTGAGATGCACAAAAGACAAAGACTGAAGTGAGCAGAGAGATGAGGTGCACAAGTGCCCAAAGTGTGGGCAGTTTGCGTACAGGAGCTCAGATGATTTCAGGGGATGCTGTGAGATCTCAGCCCAACTCAAAGCCAGGTAGCTTTTGTGGTGGCTCAGGGGAGTTACACCAATAAAAGATTTTGAGTGTTTAGGTCTGTCTGCACAGCCTGCAAGGCAGATTGGAGCAAAGCATATGGCTGTCATGCCATTTATTGGTGACTTACAAATACAGTAGCACTGACTACCTTTTATGAATTAATAGTGTTGTCTTAAAAACAGATTAAGTGGCAGTACCTCTCAGCCCTGTAGTTCTCACTCAAACTGTTCATCAAACTCTTGTCTGATAAAAGGTATCCACAGCCTTATGTATTCATTCACAATCTAAATCTCAGGTTACCAAGGTAACAAGCAGGTTAATCAGCTCCACCACACTTTCCTTAATTGAGGGAGAGTACTTCATTCTCCACTTCAGACAGCTAAGTACAATAGCCTTTTTTACTTGGCTCTCCTAGACTGTTTTTGATCCACTTGACTCTGAGACAGTTCCCCTCTCCAACTATAGTATATGGTACTGTACACTAACAACAAACGTGATTGAATTGCTGAATTGCACAATGTGCTTTCTGACTGTCTTGTGCTACAATATTCATGCATAATTTATATTGGAATTGCGTTAGGTTGTGTCCTTTGCATGAGATTGGCTGTCTTGTAGCTTATAGCACCAGCCCTGTGATGGAGATGGGGCAGAGCCATTCTGCACCAGAATGGCTTTGTGAGAGTGGCCCATGGCTGAAACAGAGTGGGGGTTCATAGGGGACTGGGGAGACTTTCCTTGGCTCTGCCTGTGTGTCTGAGGTATGTTCCCTATCTCACTTCTCTATCAGTAAAAGCAGTTCTCCATCAGTAAAAGAGAAGATAATTTCCTACAAATGTATTGCTGATTTGGATTCAGATTGTGTGTGATGCACTCCAAGGCAATTTGTGACACTTTCCCATTTTTTCTAGGACAACTTACAACTAAAATTTTAAAAGAAGGAAAACACCAGGCTGTATCAAGTGTGTTTTGTGAACAACCAGAGCTTAGCCTTAGTCCCCCTCACCACCAGAATCTCAAAGATCACAATGTTTCCTAAAAGGACTTCAAGTCCTCAGCCATACTCCTTGCAAAGTGCTTAAGCAGGGAAACGTTTAATTGTCACTGAAATGCAGCCATTTGTGCAGTGTGCATGTATTTATCATGCACAGAAATAGCATCCAGCAATTGCAGACAGAAAGTAAACTGCTTGTAACAATTGCATGGGGATTAGAGTAGGAAGAATGAATTAGAACTGCAGTATTAATAAAACTGACGCAACTCATGGCAGAGAGTCTGGACTTTTATTTATATACATGTGGATGAATCTATAGTTTTATGTCTGTCTTGTGAGATGGGAGCCATAACAACACTGCCTTCTAATGCCAGACTGGAGACTGAAGCAAATAGCAAAACTTTGCCCTAGTTCATAAGTGCCAGGTTTTCAATGACCTCTTCAGACACCCTTCCCTAGCCTCCAATGCAATCCTAAATCCACCTAAAGCCACTCAAGTATCCCTAAATTTGAAAGGCAAAAAAAGTAAAGAAGTACTAAGAATTTTAAACCAGCACATTCTTTTAGTGTTTGTTGCTGTGAACATGAAAAGTTGATTTGTGATGAGACCAGTATACAGCTGGCTTCAAATTTTCACCAGTGTGGGACTTCTAAATGCCTGCTACTAGCAGTGTCTTTTTATTTATTGTGGTGTGTGCCTCTCTTTAAGTTTGGGAATCATCAAAATAGGGTAGACTCAGCCTTTGTAATGCAACCCTCTAGGAACAATTTTATTCAGTCAAAGTAATACTGAGACCTTGGAGAGGAGAATTGATCTAAAAAGCATAATTTTTTTTAAGAGCAGCCCTCGCACCAACCTTCTATTCTATATTATCATTAACAATTTCTGCTAACCCAGGAAGATACAGTGCTTTCTGAAGTACAAGCCAAAGCTCGCTCAGCTGTGTTAGAAACAGATTTTTGAATCCCTTAGTTCCTCAAGTCTTTAATACTGCCTGTAAATCTTGACAAATTACTTTTTTGGGCTTCAAACAATGTTTTTTTTATGAACTTTTCCAACTGTCACCTTGAGAAACAACTAAATGGCCCAAGAACTGCTTACATTTTTTGCACTGTGTAAACCAAAATTTCACAACTGCCTATAATTTCAAATATTATATCCCTCTGTCTTATAACAAAATGAAACAACCCATGACCCCAGACCCTCATATAATCATGTTTGCTGTGCCCTCTTGACTGTAAATTACATAAAACCAGTTCCCATGTCTGGGGTCCCAAGTAACCAAGAGAGAAACTACTTACTTTTTAAATGAAAAATACTTAAAAGTTTTAAAAAGTAGAGGTTACTCTGCAGTTGACAAAACGTATATCTTGCATACCAACAAGAAAGTACATACTAAATGTAACTTCTGCTCTAGAGAAGAGAGGAAGAGCATGGATCCACAGTCAGACAGCTTCACTGCATTTATGCCCATACTTCCAGGAAGAAAAAAAACACATTCACAGCACCAAAGCCCATTTCAGCACGCTGTGCTTACCAGTGTTAAGCAAATGTTATTGCCTTCTCTTCAGTTAATTTGCTTGAGATGCTAAACAAAGATGCACACTGGCAATCGAGAAAGTTATAGTGGTAGTTCAAAGAGAAACAAAAAGTAATACTAAGAGTTAGACCAGTACCATGAGGACAGTTGCAGTTGGTGAATTACTAGCAGAGAAGGTGATCCAAAGACATGTTCCTTCCATGATAGTCAGAGAAATGCTCACCTGATTTTAGTCACTTCAGTATCTTTTTTTATTCTTATACACCTAAGAGAATGCATGTCTATTAATTTAGAATAAAATGTTTTTGCTGCTCATTTATATAGCATTTTTGATTGTCAACCTTAAAGGTTTTGGCAAAAAAAGTGCTTGGGGTAATAAAGCACTCTCAATTATTTTACAATTAAAAAAGGAATCAGAAAAGAAAATTCTTAAAAAATGCATAGGGTGAGTTCAGCCCAGACACTATTCAGAAATTAACCCAAAAAAGTGCTCATTACAAAGCAGCTGAAAGTATTTATTCCTTGTTAATTTGGAGGTTTCTTTATCTCTTTTCTATATACCCATTGGAAGTGCCCTTAATGGCTATGTACTTCTGCAGTCTTCCTGTGTTCACAGTGCTTTAATTAAAAAAAAAAAAAAAAAAAGACACAAAAAGACAAGCCAAACAAGTTTCAAAATTTAATAAAATGAGAAAGATAATAATTTCTATCTTGGTGGTATGAACCAAAAATACAATAGTGAGTATCGATGGGATGTGAGATTATTCCCACTTGTGAAAAACACCTCCATAACTCATTTGTGACTAAGGCAGTTTTGAATTATGAGATTTGCAGTTCACTCGTGGGATAAATTACATACTCCTCAGATAACCATTATGTATCTGGCAATGTGTGTATCATTCACAGCTTTGAGTAACAGCAAGAGGCTATGCTTTCCTATTGCTTTAGTGAGTGTGCTCTTCAAACATTTATTGTACAATAGTTATTGCAGGGGATAAATAATGCATATGAGGGAACAAAATTTACATTATAAGTTGATTAAACTGCTTAACAGTTTTTAGCCGCTCTCTAAATAAGGATTTTTAACCAGATTTAATCTATGCAGTGTTTCATGTCCAAAGAACTAGCATTTAATCTCTGTTTAACTGAAATTTAGTTAGCAATGTTGACACCTCTGCATTTTAACACTGGGATTTCTTTGTGAGACACAATCCCTTTCACTCAACTTAATATCCCATCTTGGTCTCTAAGGGAAAATAATTGAGTTTAGGCTAGTTCTAAATAGCGATAAGGACAGGGAACACAGATGGGTATTTCATTGATTAACACTAACACTGGCCTAAGGCCTTGGTGTCAGGCATTAGATTAGGACATTACTAAGAGAATGACAGAGTTTTGGCACTTTATTCCTCCTCAATAACATTCTTTCACATATTAAGTTTATCCCACCCTAGGTAGCTACTTTATCATGCAGAAGGCCTTAATCCACTGATGTGACTCTATCTGCTTTCACTTTGATGCTGCCTCTGTTTACAAGAGTAATGCAGCCTGTGTAAGACAAAGTACTCGTGACAAGAACAACTGAATAAGGCTTTTAGATGCACAGAGCTCTGACCTAAAAAAAAAAAGAAAAAAACTTCAATAAACTTCAAAATACTCCAAACCAAAAGAGAAGGGGAAAAAATCAACAAAAAACAGAGGCTTTTTGAAATGAAGTTATGTTGTTTGCATCATGAAGAAACAGACATGAGTTTTCCATCAAGAAGATTCAACTTTACTGATCTTCTTGTACTGCACTTTATCTTTTCTTCACCTTTGACCTTCCTTTCAGTGTCTCCTCAAGGCATCATGAACGTAAGCCTTGTGGTGTTCTTTTAGAAGTAGGATTGCTGCTATCCCCTCTGGTGAATTTAAGCAGCTGTTGGAGTCAGTGACAAGGTTGGCTACAGATTTGGTATACTGGCTGGGAAAGAGATTATGGGTCAGTCCCCAGTGCTGGGAGACAAAAGATTCAAGTAGTTCAGGATTTTTTGGATATCCGAAAAAGATTTCATGAAATTTGTAAAGATCTAACAGTGTACTGCAGGTTTCATGTGGTCTAAACAGCTTATAGCAAGTAAAACTCTAGGTAGGCAGTAAGTGGTGTTTTCACAGCAATGCTGTTTTGCAGAGGTGTATGAGATCTAGTGTAATATAATTCCACAAAATTGCAGTGCTGCAGACAGAAACTAGTGACTCTTAGCTCTTGCAGGAACTGTGACTATAAGGTAGCCTGCCAATTTTGTGAAACTCAAACTAGGTTATTGCTGTATTTACTACGGGAAACCTGAGTTGCTGGTGAGGCTTTTTGTCTCTAGTTAATAAGAGATTTAACAGACTGGCTACTGAGAGTGGCATTTTGGATAACGTTTTTAAAGCTTGCTTAAAGAGATGCTTGCAAATTTATCTAACTTTTTCCAAATCATGTAAATATTTTTGAAACTTCTGAAAGACAATAGAGTTATGGGCAGCAAGACAAAGATTTTGACCAGATTGGTTTGAATCTAAGGGGGTTTTTCCTCCTAGAAACACAGACCTATTTAGTTTTGCTTGAAATGTCACTGTACTGGGATTCTGACTGAAGGTAGGAAAAGAAATTGCCTTCTTTCAAAGTTTCAGACAGCTTACAAGAACTGGTATTGTAAGCCTGCTGTGAATGTTGGCAACAAGGAAATGTTATGTTCCATTTTTATATTTGCACATAAAATAGTCTCCTATTAAGACTGTTTAAAATTATCCACATGACACAGGTGCTATCTAAATTGTTCTTGTTTACATTAACTGAAAATCTACCCTTCAGTGTTCAGACAGAAATATGAGTGTTCTTTTCATTTAAACTGGTCCAGAATAGAAGTAACTCCATGTAAGTCAGTGTAGTTGAATGAGAATCAGAAAAAAAGATCCTATCTGATGGGTGGCATTTTTTTGCACGCACTGAGATATCACATTTTTTCGCCTTTTGAAGAAAGAGTGAAAACTTACCATGTGACTTTTCCACTCTTTAATTTTATATGTTTTATATGCTTTATAGTTTGGACACTGTATGGACAGTTTGTTGTTCCATTTACACCACAAATTATGTGAATTTTGCCTGAATTCCCCAGCCAAAATCCTTTCTGAAATTATCTCTTTAGAACACTATAACTATTTTTATAATGATAGCAACTCTAGGGACTTGTGTTACAGAGAATGCAAAAGTGGCTTCCAATTCTACTTTCCAGATCATGAACTTGAGAACGTAAAAGGTCTTAACAGCTCAAAAGGTGATATTTTTAAAAAAATAATATGCTGTATTCATTAGTTCGGAACAGTAAAGTCATGTAAATGCAACTGTTTGCTCACACGTGTAAGTTTTAAAAAACTCCCTCTTTGAAACACTTATTTTGCAGCCTGTTCTTCTGTATGGTAGATAGAAACTTTGGATTGTTTGGAGGAGAACTGGCTGCAGTTGTGAGGCTTTTGAGTTCTTTATGTGCAGCAATGAACAAGCTGGTTTCAGATTTAAGAACATGGTGTTACTTCAGATCAGGAACACGAGCGTCTCTATAATATTTACCCTTCAATGCAGGACATCCTGACAGATAGAGTTTTAAATCTTGATGTCTTTGGGGTTTTTTTGTTTGTTTGTTTGTTTGTTTGAAAAGGGATTATGCCTGTGTAGAAAAATGTAGAACATTTCCTTGAGTCTTCCTGTCAGTGTATGAGTTTAATGCACATTTGAGACATTGGCAGCACTATAATAAGCCACAGTGGTAGTTACCATCTGTCATGTTGCCAAACTATCTCAAGGCATATTTGTCTTTCTCAGAGAGGGGAGAATATGTCAGTTCACATGGAAATGGAAAGAAAAGCTGTGCTTTTAGCCCACCCCTACCACAAAATCACAACTGAGGCTTCTGGACATATATGGAGGAGTTTGGCTCCATCTATCCAATATCCTGTCCAGAAAGGTAGTGCAGAAATCTAGTCACTCTTTACAGCTTAGTCCACTTTCAAGGCAGCTTCAGTTGTAATCTCATGCCACCAAAATACCACTGTTGATTGATTCATTGCGTCACTGGTAGCCTTCCAACGAACTCAAAAAGTGACAAGAGACAATCCTGAAGTAATGGAGCCTCAGTGGGTGTGGGAATTGCATGGGTGGGCCAAAGGCTCTGTGGGTCATTGCCCTGCTAGGAGATGTACCTGCTGCAACATTAAGTAGGCTGCTCCTGGGCAGGGGCAGAGAGGTGGTGAGCCTTGAAAACACGTGCTGCTCTTGCTCTTTCTGCCTTCAATAGAAATCGTGTGTGTATGTGTCTGGAGACCAGGGCACCAGCACGGCAAGGTCCATTGGGAAAATGGACCAGGGAAAAAATGCACCTGGGCAAAAAAAAACCTTGAAAAACCCACTCTTCATTAGATAAAATCTGCATAGTGGAAAGCTGGTGAAACCAAGTATTAATTCTGAAACATCACAATAATTTGTTGTTTTCACCTTTTAAGTAATCACAGTTTCTGGAGATAAGTAAGAAAAGTGTCTGACTGGGAGTGTCAGACTGGGTATGTGTTTCTGAGAGGCAATTCCTGTGTCACTATTGGGGTGCTATTTCCACTATCACTGGTATCAGATACACTCTCAAGTATCTGATTTTACTGTTTAAAGTGGGATGATGACTGAAGGGCAAAATTGCAGCTTCAGTGTTTATTGAGTGTATATGGCAAAAAAATACAGGTATCCAGCATGTCTCGCTTCTTGATAAAACTGGACTACTTTAGAATGAATTTCATTTTAAATGCTGACTTCTATCTAACTCCAGTTACCTCCTAAGATGACTGTGCATGTGAACGTAAACTAGACAATAATGCAACGGCAGTTTAAATAAAACTGAAAGTCTTTAGGCTCCAACTCAGAATTAAAACTCTTAGAAATCTTGTCTAATGTTTTGTTTATGCTGCCTGCCCCCATTCTTTGAAAAATGCAGGCTAGCCAAAACTTTTTGATCCTTCTGCTATTAACAGATGGTATATGTAGCTAAGGATAAGCTGTGACTATCATTTAGGCCGCAAGCAAAGGGGTGAGGGATGCTCCCCTGTGGGTACCCTTAAAAGGCCATAAGCTTGAGTAGCAAAAATGAAAAGGTCTAGTGCTGGTGTTAATTACGCAGAAACCACACAGAAAGTGCTCACTGTCACAGAGTTGAGAGGTTGTGCATCCCTTCCACAGATAAAAGACATGGTATGAAAACATTTTGCAGAGGACAATGAAGTGAAGATTAGCATAATCTTTTGCAGTATCCTCAGTAAGCTATCCATGAGTGAGCTGCTTTTTTCTCATTCCTTTTGCTCTAATGTCTGGATTTAAGGAATGGCAATGTAAGAATAGGCTTTGTCCTTGAAGCCTGACAGTTGTGTTTTCCCGCCTTCATGTGATCATCCTTGTTGCTAGTGTACTACTCTTCTGGTAATCAGACAATGGAAGGAAAATGAAGTGTCAGTTTATTGACAGAACTTTACCCTATGTTTTTTTTTAATTCAGACTCATCAGTGTTCTCACATTCTGCAAGTTTCCTCATTTCTTCAAATCAATAATGCAAAATCTGTTCTATAACTGGTTGGGATGAAAGCAAAGGAGAATAACACTGGAAAAATCCTAAAAATAGCTCCATAGAGCCTAAAAGCAACATAATAGTATAATTTCTCTCTGCTTGGGAGGAGAGTATTTGTGGCGGATGCCTGTTTAACATGGTAAATTGAGCATGCTGTCATACCTACCTTGGCAAAAATGACTCTTTAGATGCACCTCCTCAGGTGCACAATGTTTAGTTTTAGCATGGAGACTTAGCCATATACATGTTTTGATTTAATGTATCTCTAGGGCTGACACAGTGGCTAATACTCAAGTTTGTTAGCCACTTTGATCCTGAGTGCCCTGTTTTAAGTCTTGCCTCTACTGGTTAAGCTAGCGCTTTGTTACTGCAGGGATAACTGGAGGATTCGGAGTGTTGGGAGGTACTATCCCCAAGATCAAAATATAAAAATAGGTCTGAGGTCAGGGAACTGTACAGACCCCCAGAAGCTTTTCAGTTTTACAGCTGGAGATAGTCTCTTAAGTATATATAAATCGTCATTAGGATTCTGACAAAGAAGTGCACGATGGGATTGCTGCAGGGCAAGCTCTTTGAATCTTATTCCTGATAAAAACCACTTCTGGCTGGCTGACAGGAGACAAGGCAAGTTCAAGGAAGGCATTAAAAACATCTTAAATCTATTGATGGCAGCAGAAGCATTGGGATGAATAGTTTGAGATTAGGATGAAGATTTCTGAGTGCAGTCAAAGCAGAGAATTTGGCTCCAGCTGGCAATTCTGGGGAAAAATATGTTTCTGAGTATGGTCAGACTCAAATAATACTGTACAGGATCACTGTGAAACTTTCTGAAAGGGAATAGTTGATTTTTTTTTTTCCTTTATACTCCCCATCTACCCTGAGAAAAAAACCTCTATCTGATGGAAATACCACTCTAGCAGAAGGCAGGCTACCTGTGAAGGAGTTCCTAACTGACGCTTAGTGGAGCAATGCCTAAAAGACACATGCTTTGTTTGAGACTGGTCAATCTGTGCATACCTGCCATGGAGTATCACCTTGTACCTCCCCAGCACTGTCCAGAGCCACTTGATTTGAAATTCCAGTAGGTTATTCCTCCTTGTGACCTTCGAGGTAATGTTTTTTTTCCTATGCTACATGGACAGGGCATCAATATGACTGAAATCCAGCCCAGCAGATACCTGCATTGTGCTGAGTGCAAATGAAATGTCTCTGTTAAAAGACAGTTGGGTGAGAGGGTGACAAAAGAACTTAGTGGTCCAAGTTATCCTAGTTCTGTGCTAGCACTGAGAGTGGTTATCAGCCTTTTGTTAAAGAAAAAATAAATTGCAGATTTTCTATCCAGCCTAGAAATCTGACCCAACCTAATGCAAGCAGACAGGTTCAGTGCTACCTAAAATTATTTTGCCTCGTCAGTGAACTGTGGTGTTTGCCTGTTCATAAATACTGTGGACACCTTATTGTTTGCTCCACTGCCATCTGACACACAAAATTGAATCAAATACTCACTATATCCAACGTGTTGTCAGATATCAGATACAAAAATAAGCCTGCTTCCCTTTGTGTTTTAGCTATCATGTTTTGTTATGTCAGACTCTGGGATCACAGTATGTTCGACTGGGTCCCTCTGAAAAAGAACCCAAGTGATCTGCAATTCATGCTGATTTGAGTGAGACAGCAGTTGCTGGGCAGCAGGTAATTGAAAGTTTGTAAGGCATTTATACCTAGCTGTCAGCACAGCTCTGGATTTGCATAATTGTTTAAAACATCAATGAGAATTGTTACATTTAATTACATCTTATTTCCAGGGGACTCGCAATATTTGATTTATTTTTGAGCATTGGAACAGGCTGCCCAGGGAAGCAGTTGAATCAACATCCCTGGAGGTATTTGAAACATATGGAGGTGTGGCACTTAGGGACATGGTTTAGTTGTGGACTTGGCAGTGTTGTGTTAATGGTTGGACTTCAAGATCTTAAAGATCTTTTCTAACCTAAAAAATTCTGATCCTATATTTGAGAGAATGTTAACTGAGGTACAAAAAATTGAACATATAGATAAACAGGAACCAGCAAATTAGAAAGCTCATTATAAATTGGCTAATAATTATTTCCTTCTTTCAGAAGTACTTCATAATAAGATACCCTTAAAGCACTAGAAGTGATAACCATTCAAGCTTCCCACAAGTGCATTACCACAGGAGTCACAATTTGTGAAGAGAATGTAGATGTGACAGGAAACAGCTCACAGGTTTCTTGATCTCTACAGAACAAGCCAGGTGAGATTTTATTTCTGTTAAAGTACCTTGGGAGTGCAAGGGCTTCTGTGCAGAGGTGGCACAAGAACCTGTTGATCATTTGGGATGGCAAAATTTAAAATATACACATAGGCCAGGAAGCCAAATTACACAACAGGCTTCCTATAATGGCTTCCATTTTTAAAAATGCAGTCCACAGTCCTTTCCAATGCACAGCTTTTGTGCTTCCACCTTCTCCTAGGAACATTATTCTTCATAAGGTACCTATAGCCAAATTGCATTCAGAACCCTTCATTCCCATGGTCTGTATTCACATCCTGCTTTATTCACTATTACAAATATTCACATCAGTATTTGGTTTTGTTCACACAAATGTTTGCGTAACTGCTGCTTCATTCAAAATAAAATTGCTTTGAGTGAGAAAAGTAAAAGGACTTTAACAAGAACATTAATCTTTTGCTACTCGGCATTCGGTCTTCTCCTCTTGGAGAGCTGTCAGTCATCCAGTTAGGTGCAGACACAACATTGCAAGCAAGTGATTACTCCTTGAGAAACTACCCAGGGAAACAAGCTGTTCTCCATAGGCTCACCTGCAGCTCACAGAGAAAACTGATGGAGTTCAGTGGGATTATGGGGAATATGAAAAGCTGAACATGTGTCTAAGTGTTGTCAGGATCAGGGCTGATGCATACATCCACCACTATCAGGAGCAGTTTTTGAATTATTAATGATAAGAAAAATTGCCTAAATTAATTGGTTAATTTATTTGTAATGAATAATTCGAGTAGCTCTATTCCTGAATGTCTTTCTGCCCTTGAATAGAGCAGTTTGGAAGTGCTGCCTGCCTCTTGTTTCGAATGTAACTAAAGCTTCAATTAGGCTTGCCTACATTGAAACTTGACATACCAGTTTCTTTCACGTATTTGTACAGACAGAGAAGCAAGTCTGTATTTGAGTTGTATTTTTTCAGGGTTTGAAGTCTTGTTCAAAGATCTTGAAAAATTGAATGACTGAGGACATAGACTGGAATTCTGCCCTTCAGTTTATGTGCAAAATCAAAAACATGCAAAGCTTGGTAGTATCTGAGCTTCATCTGATAAGGCATACATTAAAGTATAAAAAGAAAGCCCAGAAATAGGAGACTTGTCAGTTTGAATGTTAGTTAAATAAGTACATAAGATAAACAGTTCATTGAGGGTTATGTAGCTGAATTTTCAATCAGGATGCACAAAAGGCTGTTACAACAGCCTCTTCCATTACTAAAAACATGTAGGATTTGTTGCACAAAGTAGCAGATATAGTTTTCAGAGGAAAATCTACAAGTCTTAAAAAATCTTCCTTTTTAAATTAAATATTATTAACCAACTCAGAGCACCGGAAATCCCCCTAACCCCAACCTCTTTTAAAAATCCACTATGCAGCAGTTTTTGACTGTTCATTTGCCACTTAATTAGCACTGAAAAGTCTTTCTTTCACAACTGTTTATTTCACACCTGCAAACAGGTACTCCATGCTACTAAATTTAGTTCAATGCATCCCTCTTTTTGGTTTTAATCTTAAAATAAATTACTGTTGCCATTCTGTTGAATATAATTGGATGAATAGCTGCAAGTCTGTGATACTATCACTAAATTTCTACATGGTACAATACACTGTTAAACTATTTTGCTTCATTATTGTATTAAGTTTCAAATTATCGACCCAGCAATTCAAGACAAAATAAGCTTTCTAAAAAAATGAAAGAAGCATTGGATGATTAGGTGGACCAAAGTTCTCACTGCTTATATTTTTGTTGAAGAGAGCTTCTTCCAATACTGCAAAAAAGTGTATCAGGGACACAGGAGAGAGGCAATATGGCAAGAGCCAACCACAATAGCTCCTAATGCCCCTGTCTGAGGACAAGCCAGTGACTGCCTGGAAGAGTTACTCTTTAAAATGAGACAGAGAAAAGGTGGAGTTCTGACCTAATCAGGGAAAAGATTTAAAAGATATCTGTGTGGGGAAAAGAGTTTTCTGTGGGCAAGAGAGAAGAAGAAAATTAAAAACAGCTTGTAATATACTTGGAGTGTAGATGTGTATGTGTGTGTGTGTGTATGTAAGTGTGTAAATATGTGTACGTTTATGTCAGGGAATTTGAACATTCTGGGATTTGTAAGGTAGAACACTACAAGGCATAGGCATTTTCTGCACTTTCCTTGTACAATCTTTACTTTTATTTCTGAAGTGTGATATTAAAGGAGCTGACAAACCAGGACAGGCGATTCAGACAGCATGGTATCCATATGCAGTTTGAGAGCTGTGTGTAAATCCTGGGTTAGCCAGCTGGCTAAAGCTCTGTTTCCTTCTATGGGGACATGGGCAAACTCCTCTGCTCACTGCATTGTCACACAAGTTATGAAAAGGGAGGACATGGCATGCTGCTTTTTCTTCCCAAAAAAGGCATGTTGTACAATTTGGTGGCCAGGAACAACAGTGAACACAGGAGTCATGGAGCTCTGAAAGGTCACGGCTTAGAGATGGGTGGAGGTGCAACTCCATAGACATCATAAGTGAAGGACCCTCTGTGGTTACAGCCCTACTCTGTGGAACTCTTAAGAGCTCATTAAAATGTGGTGCATAGTCTTATTTACAAATATAAATTGTCACAAATTAAAGTTTCCTCTTCAGGTTTTTAGGGCCTTCCACAGGACTCAGGTTTCTGCCACTAGAGAAGAGTTTCCTTTCATATCTACAGACATTATATATGAAATTTGAGTGCGACTGTTTATTGTGTTTTTTCACGTGTAATTTATCTGGATTCTGCAGGTATACTTTTTTTTGCATTTGTTCTTTGCTGCTAATGTATTTTTTGTAGAATATGTGTAAATAGATATGAGCAAACTGTGTAAAAGTTATTCAGCTACCCAGTGAACCATGTAATCTGTTGATTCATAGAGACAACAGATAATAGAGTGAGATATTTGCTTTACACTGTCTGTATAGTATCTAGGCACAGAGTCAATTTGTGTCCTGTCGGGGCATGTTGTACCACACTATATTATCACTTTGAGGATAGGCAATTTGGGTAATGAATATGTGAGCTGGCTGGGGGTGGAGAAGTATATCGGATATCTTTATAGATGTGGAAATGTTGAACCAGGGTTTTGGCTTCATCCTGGTCAATTCAAAGCACTTTCATCACAGACAAGCCCTTTTGCTATCTTGGAAACGGTATTGTTTATTAGCTTCTATCTTTCCCTTTATCATATCATAAAAATTGAAACAATGGACTAAACACTGACATTTTCTTTGTACAGCAGGTATGAGTAAAAATGGCATCCCTTTGGGAAAACACAAAAATTAAATGGAGGTAAACAAGCATTTTGAGAGCAGCTGAAAGAAAATAGTTCCTCTTTGTTATGCTTGATCCAAGGATCCATTTGACCAGGCTGTGCTTATGCTCATCTACTGCAACAGCCCATCACTACATTGCTGTTCCAGCCGCTCCCAACAGCCCTGGGGTTGACAGCTGTGCAAATGAGCAGGAGGCGCAGAGTAATGACAAATAGGCCACCCTCTGTCCACTCCCCAGAATATGCTTCACAGCATCAGATTTTTGTTTTCTTATTAATCCTTCTCTTAACAAATGATCTTGCAATCTGTTGACATTTGCATGACTTTTGCAGGATTCCCTAGATTCTTGACAGGTATTTATAAAACAGAATTTATGAAAGAGATAAGTTCCAGGGCTGAACTGCTTCCTCTACTCCAAACATCTTCCCTGTTGATGGCGTGTTGTGCAACGCAGGAAAATCTAGACCTAAGTTCTATGTCAAGTATCAGAATGAGGTTAGCTGTGTTACTCCAGATCTCTGCCCTGAATAATTTGCCCCGAATAAATTTAATAGATTAATAGGTTAATAGATTTAAATTGCTTCTCTCTGGTACTGGTACAACTGAGATTGGTTGAAGATGGCTCCAGTATTGCTGTGCAGTCAGGGTAACAGATGAGTCTCACAATCAAACATACAGGTAATCCAAAGAAACCAACTAAACTGTCCCTAAAGTACCTAAAATCTGTCAAGCTGAAGTTAGCTCCATCCACCTCCTCCTCCCATCTTCTGATCCTGCCATCCTCACCTGGAGTCACAGCTGAGATTTGATGCCTGCAGAGAGGAGTGGGAACGAACTATCCCCCCACACTGCGGGTGACTGTCACATCAAGGAAATCTCCATACATCAGATATGAAGCCAAACAGCAAAGGCTTAAAATTGGAAAAGCTGGGTGAAACATCTCAAAATCTTCCTTCTTTCCACATTGTCCAGAAGCAATCATTTCACTCACATCTCATTCAGACCTCCTGATAAGGCCTGCTTCTGACATCTTGATTGGCTTCACTTTGACAAAATTCCTCTAGACTTCAATACAAGTTTTACTTGAATAAATAAAGACTGTAGGTAGTCCCAGAACCTCTCTTCCCTTCATGCCTACACTTCTACCACATACACCCAAGCTCCTTTAGCATCTTAATTGTACTTTTCAGGTAAGGCTTGCCAGCCAGAGAGCTACCCCTCTGAGGACAGCTGAGCTGGCCCAAGCAGACACTTCTCTCCTTACATCTGCCAAGTGTCAAAGTCACCTGGGCCACGATGAGCAGTCACAGAAAAAGGTGGCAGTGTAGTAAAAGTAAGGCTTAGTCATGATTCCTGCAGAAGTACAGAAGTGGGTTTTTTCCCCTCTAATTAATGCTATTTATTGTCTGTGCTGAGAAGACCTGGTGAAGGTAAAGGTCAGCATTTTGATATGCATTGTACAAACACAACAAAAAACCAGCCTGTATTAGCGTAGTGGCCAATTAGTGTTTGTGACACTCAGTAGGAGTTTTTTGCAAGACATCTCTCAGCCATGGGTGCCACGTGAATTCAGCTTCTTTGTATGCCTTACACTAGAATACACCTTGGAACAGAGCATACAAGGAGGCAGCTTTTGATTGCATTAGAAACATTAATTCTCAGTTTTTAGCTGCTTATACAGCAAATTTCCTCAGCAATGCCTCATGCTGCTAGTTATTGCTAAAACATCTGGGAATATAGCTTGTAGTTATGTTTGCTCTCAGCTTCTGGTAATCTGTTGCAATCTGATAATGTACCTCCTTCTCCAAGTACGACAAGGCAACTTGATGCTCATCCATCAGCCACGTAGCTTAATGCAAGCACAGTCAGGGTGAGCTTTTAAAGGGACTGGATTGCCTCCCTGACTGGAACAATCTCTTGCTACTCAACCGTTGTTTCCCATCTCCAACAATCTCAGCAGCTGCAGTGGATGTTTTGGGCCCAGTTGGAATAATTGTGTCAAGGCTTTCATTTAGGCCAAGACAACTCCTGAGTTGTTGTCCATTCTGCTTGAGTTGGGGCCAACGTGTTTAAGCATTGTGTATGGAATAAATAAAATGGACTAGGGAAAATGTGTTACTCTTACTTAGGCCTATCTGTTTCTCTTGAAAGCAAAAGATATCCATGGAGGAGATGAAAGACTGCGTGTCTCATTTTTAATTGCACAAAATTTTAGTATTGAGGTGACTACCCTGACTATGGAGGACCTTCTTCTGATGGGGACTGTGCTCACAGCTTCCTGTCTGGGAAGTTTTTGCTGCCTTACTTGGCTTAGCTATTCCAGAAAAGCCTAACAGAATGGTGAATTCCCCTGCCATCCCAGTACACAGATCTTGTGTGTACGGTATACACAGGAACACTCTGAAAAAGAAGTTAGAAAATGTCATGTGTACTGTGTACTATAAAAATTTCAGTTTATCTTGCATGTATTTTTAATGGCAGCCACTTTCCTACTTCCTTTTGTTCGATACAAACAGCAGACTTGTTCTTGAAGTAAACACTGTTTTAGTCTTTTTTTTTTTTTTCCTTTTATTTCATTTCAGTTTAGTTTAGTTTAGAGCTTCTGCCTGAGCAGCCAGGGAATATATATAATAGGGCATGAATACATTCTTATAAGTATTAGAACAAGTATGGAAACACAGAGCCCTTAGTGACCTTGCTAGTCCTCTGCTGATCACTTGTGTTTGTTGTTGTAGGAAGGCAAACATAAGTATAGAAGTGTTATTGAACAGAAAACCCTTCAAAAATTTCACCAGTCTTTTGTATTCAAGTTGCAGAGCAATAGGGGGCCACCCTGCTCAGAAAGCATACTTATGCGAGTATTAAGAACTGGCTGAGATAAGAAGTAAAGCTTAAGAGGCCTTCATCATTAGCTGCTACTGGTGGAGATTAGTGATCCTACTACAGGATTACAGATGGAAAGAGTGCTAGTGTTGGTTAATTGTTCATTAATGCTTGTAAAATAAGATAGCAGTAGTAAAACTTGCTATTGTCTGCTCTCTCAAAGTAAAACAAAATTGGATCTGCTTGTCAATAGCTGTATTGATGTTAACAGGAACATGTTTAACAGATCATTTTACAGTGTAAACTACTATCCAGCTCTTTCAACACTGAGACACTATTATCTTAATAAGAAATAATTTATGTTTTAAATAATCTCTTATCTGTATATGCACATATTATCCTTTCACTTAGCAATGCCTTCACTAGGGCACTTTTAATATTTCAGAGTTTGCGTATGAATCTCAGGTGGAACATTACCTCCCTGTAGCCTCAAGGATTTATTTTATTTACAATACCTTTAGAATTGCCATCCCTTATTAGCAGGGAAGGTGTACAGGCAGCTCCCTCTGCATGGCCTGCCCTGGTGAGATACCAGCTCTGTCCTGTACCTCCTGTGGTGCCCCAAGCATTGCTCTGCAGCAGGAGCTGTTGGTGGGTGTCCAGCACAAGGACTTTCGGGCCACACATGTGTGCTGGACTGGACTAGCAGGAGTGGGACTGCTGCTTCTGGGAGACGTGACATTTTCCTCCCACATCGAAGTGGGTCATCAAGGGTTCTGCAAACTGCAGTGTGGCAAAAAATGATCTTTTGACAAGGACGTACTTGAAAAGAAAATGAGACCCTTCCTTTCTATTAATAAAAAGTAAACTTCAAATGAAATAATAATCCTGGAAACAGAAAAATATTCTCAATGAGATGTATGTGAAGCATGAGTGTTTTCAGAAAAAATTATTTCACAGCAAGAAATCTCAGCTGCTCAAGAAATAAAAGGAAATATTTTAAAGGCATGTGTTTTAAAGGCTCAGGAAAACTGCACATTCCAGGTTACTTCCCTTGTAGGTGCTTGAGCATAAAAATTAAAAGTCACTGGGTCTTCACAGAGGACACACCCTGGGAGACTTCATCCCAACCTCAGCAGATTTTCCTCTCTGTATCCTTGGTCAAAGATAATGGTTACATTGTCAGCTGATGTCAGAGACTACGTGAACCATCGTACTGGGGCCCTGGTGGAGGAGTCATTTATGGCTTCCCATTGCCCATCACCTGCAGCCTTGTCTGTAAAGCAAACAAGCAGAACTCCAGATATATTTGAACTCCAAATATATTTGTTGTCCCATGTAGAAATTTGAATGCAACGATGTCTCTGTCAGTGGATAAGAAGTGATACTGCTGGTTAATTGTCTTAAAAGTGTTAACCAACAGCTCATTAGTCTTAAAGATACAAACTTGATAACCCTTTTTATGTTGCATGGAATGAGATGTGCATAAATAATTGCATGCTGAGACCTGCCACTGAGAGACATAAGATGTCGGTTTTAAGACAAACAAAACCTGACTGAAATATTTGGGAAGTTGAGAAAGATAAAAGTCTCAACCTCAGTTTACAATACAAACCCAAGGCTGGCCTTTCTGTAATGAGTGTTTCATAGGAGCAACAAATAATAGCCAACTTGTCTACGCTGAAAGTTAACCCCAGTACAGAAAACCACTCTGCTCTTAATTTAGTAACTGAAGAAGAGAGTGAGAGATTGTAACAAATGTTGGAGCTTTCCTTACTGTTAATGAGCTTTTCCTCTCCTACAGTTTATGGGTACTTCTTCAATCACTGCAGCTGTAAAATACCTTCTTAGCAAACTGCCCTAGATCTGGTTTGGGCAGAACCTCTGGATCTGGCAGTAACTTTAGTTCAAACCATTCAGCAGTAGTGTGACAGGCAAAGAAAAATAAAGAAATCATTACTGTGGCTTTGATACATTGATGGAAAGCTATGGATTTGGAGCATATCCCTCTGGTTCCTCCAGTGATATTAAGGGATGTGTAAATAGGATACAACACTGTATGGTAGCTGCAGCTTAAAATCAAAGCATGAGCAGCTGGACAAACATGCCTTGTAGCCAGATAATTTATGGAAAGCAGAGTGCTACATGAACATGTCCAACTTGGGCACATGGCAAGGTATTTTTATTTGAATTTAAAGTGTACATTAAGGTACTCTTATATGCAAGCACTGGGACTACAGCACTTATGATCAAGCAATGGGATTGCAAATTATTAGAAGGTTAAAAAAAAAAAAAAAGTTAATTCCTGGTAGAAATTCTCCAAAAGCTGCAGATAACTTATAAAATAGGTGCTAGAGTAACTGTGTGATGCTGGTAGAGACCTTCAGGAAGAAACTCTTTGTCTGTACCAAAAATGAGAGAACAACGAAGCCCCTCTGTGGCTAGATGAGAGAAAGCGTCTGAAGTGGGGTCTTGCCATTCATTCTACCTCATTACAGGTATCTGACTGATAGCAAGGCTGCATCTCAGTGCAGCAGCTCATTAGTAAGAGAAGACTCTGACATTAGTTCAGACGTTGATCGATGTGACTGGTAGTGTGAAGTCTGGATTGTGTTGTCAGATGGAGCTTTATCATCTGCATTGCAGCCTGGTGGTTTACAGTGGAGAATTAGTTTAGGAGGAGTGTGTTAAACTGTTTGCCAGGAGGTTTAATACCCACCAAGCCATTGTCTTACAGCATGGCATGGCTTCCTTTTCCTACTGTCTCATAAAAGGCCAGGTGTAAAGATCATGAAAAGGCAAGGGACATTTTCAGAGCTGCCTCCTAGAATCCAGGGCCTGCTCAATGCCATGTGTTGTGTGACATGAGAGAGACTGAAAGTTAGATCATGGTAAGGGTGAGTAGGTGCCAAAAACATGCCCAATTGTTGCTGTAGCATGTGTCAGCACAGCTCTTGGGTGGGACTAATACTGCTGTTATTATCCACTCTTTTGACCTAATGCCACGAGAGATGAGAAAGGTCTTGTGTATCTCTGTTCTGTTGCAGCATTAATGGCAGTTTGCAATTGTTCTGCATCAAAAGCTTATCAAGCATGATGTGGCCTTCCAAGACTCTGTCCTTAGCATGCTCTGGATCACCCTGCCCACACACAGCTCTGATTCCACTGCTGCTAACAGACTGCTGGGGGAACATACCATTTGACTTCATGAAATGCTTTCCTTGCTGAGATCTTCTTCCAGCTCACCTGTTCTAAATAGTTGATGGCTTCCTGCAACATTTTGGACCCACATTTAATTTTCTTGTACGCTACAGTCGAGTTCCCTTGCCTTGTTATGAGCTAGCACATGATGGGTGAGCTCCCAGCATGCCTTGAGGTACATCAAGAGCAACAGAGAAATAAAGACAGCAGATCAACTTCAGCAAATCAGCAGCAACAGCAAGCTCTGCTGAGGAAGTTCTTTTGCATGCCATCATTTTAGTTTTTCACTATGGAGTAGTTCTAAATAGCATTTATATTTAAATCAGTTTATTATATTATTACAGCCATATAAAGATGTACTACAAATTTACCAGCTCAGGCATAAAATCTACTCACCCACTCTTTTCCAAGGTGATGATAATGGACCTCCTCCCTTTTCCTGCCTTCTTCCCTCAAATTATTATATTCTCCTTGCCTATCAAAACAAATCACCCATCTTGGGTGAATAAAATTTTGCAAGGCTGCAGTATGCAGAATGACACAGTTGTTGGGGCTTTTTTACATTTTTTGCCATTGCTTTCTGCAGTTTTCATGCTCCTTCCTTAATTTTTGTATGCTAACCACTTACTGAATTCTGACACATATAACTTGGAAGCAACTCTGACAATGCAACACCATTTTTCTTCTATGAAGAATACTTTTGACATTATTTTCTGATAATTTCTTTTATTAAATCAGAAAGGAAACAGATCAAGCTTTTCTTTCTGTGCCCCCAGTTTCAAAGTTCTTCCCCACATTTTTGCACTCAATGGAAATTTTAGCCAAATAAAACTGTTAAAAATTACATTTTACGGTGGTGTTTGTTACACAGTACTGGGCACTGATGGGTGAGCGGTCAAAAAGGACCAAACTCCGCCTGATAGAAAAGACTGATGGCAGCCGGACAGGATACATCCTGCTCCTGACCTCCTCTGGCCTTTAGGTACCTCAATATCAACAAAAAATATTTAACCATCATCACCCACTCGTGCTGTGCTGTGTGAGGGGATATGAATTGGTCTCTTTCACTGACGTGTTCCAAAATGAACAGCATGAAACCTGAGTTCCTGCCAACATTTCTGAGTGTCCTATGAGCCACCTACCCTACAGCTTTTCCTGCAGGAGGATTTTTCCCCCCTTTGTGAAGCAGCTCACCACAATAAACTTCCAACATTTGCCCCAAACCAAGGACTCGGGTGTGCATTTTGCAAATGTGTTGTTTTGGGCACTTTACCTGCTTTCTTTTCTGTTCAAAAATCAACATGACACTTGCAAAGCAGCTCTTTTCCTCACTTCCTTGCCTCCTGCGCTGTCAGAGATGCTGAAAATCAAAAATAAAGTAATCAGTTATTTTAAGCCAAAGCTTGAAAGGGTATTAATTCAATGGGATAAACTGCAGTTAAGTAACTTTTATCAAGCAAGCTGGGTTAGATGGTTAAAAGAAAGAAAAAAAAACCTCTAGAAAACATACAGTAGGTAGCAGTTTATGTGTCAAGAAAACTGAGAGAAATTTTGACACTCTGATGTCTAGCAGATAGCACTTAAATCATTTTTCTCCAAACTTCAGTCATAAAACTTCAAAGAGTTTTAGCCATAATACAAATTTTTAGACTAAGAAGCGGTGTTTGAAGTTATTTTATAGGATTTTGCTGTAAGGGCTCAAATTGATTTGTAGTAAGATAAAAGAAGAAAACTTTATTTTCGAAGCTTTGTCGGAAAAAGCTTAGCTTCCATTGGCCGTTTTGCCAATATGCCTTGAGGGGATGATGATGTCGACACGGATATTATATGCCTATACGAACTGAACTGAGTTTACACCTCCTGCTGTTTGTGTTATGGTTAAAATCTGTCACAAAACTGGCAGTGATTTATTAAATGTTTAATGAAGTAAGACAAAAACTTCAAGAACTACAAACGGAAAAGTAGAACATCACATTAAAGTATAATAATATAGGTTACACTTCTGATTTTTTCATATTTCTTTTGCTAAAAATGTGAAAAACACAATTAGAAATCAAGGCAGTATCAGAAGATTATGGGGTGTCACAGATCAGTCTACTAAAGGTTGTGCTTCGCTTGTTCACTTTTTTCTTTCTAAACAGAGGAATGAAAAAAAGAATATGAAATAACAGTATGCTCACAAAAAACCACAACAAACCAACACAAAGCAAAACTCAAGCCAGCATTATAGAGTATGAAGTCTCAGCCACAGAAAATTTTCTATTAGATTTTCAGACAATCAATAACAAATGTGACTCAGTGCTATTTCACTATTGCTTCATGTCTTCAGTTAGAAGAATATTCTGTTCCATGTTGCACATTTTAATGATGTTTTTCTAATAAACTATTTTTTATTTTACCTAATGAACCTAATTGGAATTATTATTTATGTCAGAAAGTAACTCCTGAATGCAAATCTCCAATTTATGTTATTTTCCAATAGCTTTCAGAAATTACTTCTAATACAACTTTATGTTTTCCATGTTCTAATAAAAGACAATATTTGTATAAGTTTGCTGTCTGTCAGTGCATGTGACTGTTAAGCTCAGCAAGAGTACTCCTGCACTTTTTGGCAGAGGTTATTTACATTTCTTTGTATAACAGAGACTAAGTCTATATTTTAGGTTTAAATATTTTTTAATTGTAAAATGTAATTCCTGTTGTTTGGCTTGCCTGATTATTTATGTACATCCTGAAGTAAAAATTCATTAAACACAGCAGGAGGGGGTTTAAGATTACAAATTCATGTTTATTCTGTTATTTAACTCAAAGGATATCAGCCATCAATACTTCCATACCAACACGCTAATTCACTGTGTGAGTTATGGTGAACTTTGTGGTGCTGTTATGCCTCATGAGCCATTCTAACCCAGGTTGCTCCTCAGGCTCCTTCCTCCTGGTTCTCCCTTGTCCTCAGCAACATTTTCAAATCCAACACTTTTTGTCTCCAGGAAAGCCGTCAGAGCAGCAAAAAGCAGAATTCCTATCCAAGTCCACATGGTGCTCTGCCTTCCAGAGGTGTTTGCCCTGGTCTGTTGCGATTTTATGCTTTCAGATTTCCAGGGTACCAGCATAACCCCTGGCCGGCTGGCCCTGACCAAGCCAACCACCCTGCTCTGGGTCACTCGCTTTGCATTTCTGTTCACCAAAGATGGGAACATTAATTTGTTAAATAAAGAAGGCTTTCACACAGTGTAGATAAGCACAACAGCCAATATAATTGGCAGACCCCTTCTGCCATGAATGACTTGACCTTTTTTCCCTTCCGGCCCTTTGCAGGGTTTGGCTCTGTTTTGCAGGGGTTTTGGCTCTGCTGCTGTATTGAAGATCCCATGGTTTAAACTGCTGGTTTTGTCTCCTTTGGAATATTGGTAAACCAAATTAACAGCAACAAAGCCTGAAAGTTCCCCTTAAAAAAATACTGATAATAAAAAACCCAAAATACAGTCCACTAGACAATCCTTTAATTCTTCATCTGCTGCTGCTTGTTCCCTGCTCATCAGGTGAAGAGCTGGGTGGCAGTTGGCCTACAAGTGCTCAGCAGCCTGAGGGTGGTCACAGAGAAGAATCATGTTTTGAGCTATTTATCAGGTAAGTTTAGATGTGGGAAGAAAAGCTTGTGGTTGCTCATTTTTGCCCTCACTACAGGATGTCACTGCCTGTGGCTAGGGCAGAAATATTCAAGGTTGCCATAACGCAGCACAGCAAAAAAAGGCAAATGACATTGGAGATATCCTTAATCCCTGGCCTTATATAAACTAATCTGCTGGGTTTTTGAAACAGGTTTATTCTTTCAGCTAGTTTTTAATCAAGTGAGTCTCATATTCCCTGTAATATATAAATGATCACACAATAATTCATATCTCTTTTTTTGTTGCTTAAAGAGCAAGACGTAAGTACTAGCTGAGTATTTTTACAATCATGTCTCATTTTTTTCAGCCAGCTATGTATTAGAGGTTTTCCTGCTAATAAAACAAGTCTATGGCAATTGGCTCCAGGTAACTATTCTCCTTTTTTTTTTCCCCCCCAACCTTATGGTGTGTGTGTAATATCAACTCACTTGTCTACCCAGTTCCAGTCCAGTATTTCTGGTAAGCAAGCTACCCCTGTCTCTCTGGGACTCTTCTTAAGGAACCTTGGAAAGCAGTGCAGTGTTTCAGACTTTATTTTCATATTTTAAAAGGATTTTAAAATATCCTCACAAATTCTTCCATTGCTTCCCCTGGTCTAAGCATTAAAAAAAAAAAAAAAAAAAGCGTTTGTCGGTGTTAAAGAACATCACTATGAAAGAGGGTATCTGGACCCCTCATGTCCCAGCAGAGATCTGCAGAAGCTAGTGCCAAACTCATTTTTCAACTATTGGACTGCCCCATTTTGAAACCCAGGACACCTAGAGACTACAACAAAAAATAAAACCTAATTTGTTTCCAGTCTCTTAGAAATTAATACTGAGAGTTTTATGTTCCTCTTGTAAAAGAAAAATGTGACACCTGCTTCTATTAAAAATGTACGTCCTTAAAAAAAAAAAAAATAAATAGAAGGACAAGCTTGGCCCCGGGGCAGGCAGTTCTGTGTGCTGGAGAGGTGGCGGAAACCTTAACCCCAGCCTGGTCTGACAGCAGGAGCGCTGCGTGTATGGCCGTGCCTTAAAATATGGGCTTGAAATCAGACCGAGCAGGATCTTTATAATTGTTTCTTTGCAAAATGAAGGGCGCGGCGTGCTCCCAGCACACCACGCGTGATGCTGTGCTCCAGCCGGGGTTCCATACTCTCCGTCGTTACTAAACTTGCGAACTACTCATGGGTCAGGCTGTAGACGCAAATATAACGATCCTTCCCTCCGGTTTAATCCATGGGACATCTAGTGGTGGGCTCCCAAATAGCACGGGGGACCCGCCGCCCCCAGCCGCAGCGGGGCTGCCCGGCGGGGAGGCGCAGGATGGGCTGGGGTGGGCAGGGCAGGGGGGAATCAAACCTCAGTATCTGCCGGGTTGGATTCCTCCGCATTGCTCTCCTCCTCCTCCCACGTAAATGGGGTTGGAGCTTGGATCCACAGGTGAGCCACGAAAAATGCAAACAGGCGTTCCGTCTACCCAGGAACTGATATAGCCTTTAAAATTACTGGGGATGAAGGCACTCGACGTGTTGTTGGAAAGCTTGTTAGGTGCAAAATAATACCAGGAACATTTGAAAGAACATTAAAAATATATGTGAAAAACAAGGTGTATGTATATGTAAATATAGGTAAAAAACAAGGCCATTTGAAGATTTGGACTTTTTAACCTGAGCATATTCTTTAGGAGGATTTGTTTGGAGAGCAGTTATTTTACTGGGCTCGTTATGGAAAGCAAGCTCCACCACTAATGGGGGCAGCCACAGACAGTTTGATAATACTGTATCTGGCATATTAATGACTTCAGCCCTGTTTTTTTATTCCATACTTCACAGATTTATTTTTAAGGAACGTAAATTCAAAATGGGACAGGAGATATCGCTTTCCTATACATGTAACCTTGCAGAAATTTCGAATAGGGGTGTACTTATCTAATTTATTCTGCAAGGGGGACCTCCACTGCTCTAGCCTACACTTCTTGTGTATCATCTCAAACTCGTAGTCACTCTGAGGTTTAGATATGCAAGGTGTTTAGTCCCAGCCTATCTTTATAAAATAACAGTAAACTGACCCATTGGCATTTAGCTTTCCTCAAAATTTAGTTCCCCAAAAGAGCTCCTGCTTATTGAAAATGGATTTCAGAAATCCACAGAATTGCACTTCTCCCCTCTAATTTTTGTATAATTACAGACATGAGTCCTGCAACATGTCCATTAGGTTAATGAGGTCGAAACAATTAAAATTCCAAAGGTTATAACAGATTTGTTTCAGCATGAAATGAAGCTGAGTGTTAAAATGTGATCTCTCCATGCCAGGATACTTGAGTACACCACGTTAATTATTGCTAAAAGAGCTGGCCTCTGTCTCCCGATTAACAAACAGACAATTCCTCCAACAGAACAGCTTTCCTCTGGGAGGTGTTACCAAATGTTGGCCACATGCAGCCCCAAAAACTGAGCTCAGTGGAGGCAGAGGCAGACCTGTCTGGGCTGTGGGCTCCCAGGCCTCACTCCTTCGAAAGGGGTACTGATTTGGAGACACATCCCACATCATTTAAATTAAAAGATTTAGAGTACTCTTTCCTTCAGGAGCTAAATTATTTTACTTTGTAAGTGATTTTCATAGAAATCATCCTTTTGGCCTATTATAGTTACATTTCTGTGTGACATTATGCCACAACCTCAAGGGGACCTACTGAAAAAAATCACCCGAGGGTGCTACTGACTCCGCTTCCTGGGAAGAAAAGGGTGGGCTTGAAAAAGACAGAACGTGGCTTCCCAGCCCCTACAGAAAGGGCACTAACACTGTGTGGAGGTTGTCATCTGCAGGATTGGCTTGTGAACCTTCTGCTATTTGCTCCCTGGCTCTCACTGCACCCTGCTCTACAGAGCACTCGCTTCTGCACAGGTACCTGCTCCTCCTGTACTGGCATCACCCTCGAGGCCCCTCACTGCTGGCTGTGGGTTAAAATGCTTCACAGCACTCCTTGCCTGAGCCACACGGGGAAAGGCACCTCCCTTTTCCCCACATCAGTCCTGGCAAACTGTTTGCACCAAGAAAGATTTGGACCGGCACAAGAAAAATAGGATTTTTTAAAAATTAGCATCCACTACCAAAAAGATTGGCCCTACCTCAAATGTTCTTACTGCATATGCATACTGAAAATTACTGTAATATATAAAATATACTGTAAATATAGGTACTTACATTCACATCCTTCTTTCCGCCTTTGCTGGAAAAGCCCCCCAAGCCTTCCATGAGCTGAGAGAGGACTGGCAAAGATAGTCTGGTAGCCTCCAGTTTCAAAACTATGCAAAAACTCTGTGTGTGTCAGATCTCTGAGACCTTCCTACCACCTCCCTAGGTGGTACTCAGAGCCAGTACACTCCTTCTCAGACACACACTGGACCACAGCACTGCTCCCCAGCTACCAAGGCACATACATACACCCCAAAATGTGGAATGGCGATTCCATCAATTAAACTTTAGTTAATGCAATAACACAGAAGGGGTCATTTTTCTGCAGTTAGAGATATTGGCAAGAAATTCTGAAACCTCAGATGCTTTCACAATGCACAACTGTCTTTTTTTCAGCCAGCTGTAGTTACAATCCTGCTAACTATGTCAAAGCCACAGGCAGAGAGCATTGACCGATGATTTAAGTCAATATACATGACATTAATGAAGATATTGGATAGGTTTTCCTCATGGTAGCAGTGAATATTTCATATTTTGAAGAGTTGATTAATCCTGTCCTTTTCCTGAATTCAGGGGCATCAGTTTGTAATGCCATAACTTGTAATAAACATACTCTACAGTGCCTCAAAAACTTACACAAGATGCATGTTTCTACAAGAAGTATTTTGTTTCTCCTGTAGGCTTTTATCTGAATAAATCTGCTCAATATATTAATTAAATATAAACTCCAAAGCTGATCTTGCAGTGTTCATCGACTGATAATAGGTGATGCTCAAGTATCCTTTCTTAAATTCATTGTTCTGTTTCCTCTGTAGCATAATACACAACCAAAAGGGATTTGTAATTAATCTTCTTAATATCATGTCTAATACATTTAAGTTGAATTCATTTATCTATTTGTTGTTTGTCTCTTTCAAACAACTCATGCTCTAAATCACAACTTATGTACAACTTCCCCTCAGTGAAATCCAGCTGGAACCATAGTCCTTTGGGGAGTTGCACAGTCCAAGACTGCATTTGTGCCTTCTTTTTGGGCAGCTCATTGTTCACTGTCTCCATAAGGTGTTGTTCCTGCACTATGTTTCAGGGGTAAAGTTAATCTCGTATCAATAGCTCATTCACATCAGCCCAGAGAATCCATGCAGCCAGCTCTTGCTCCCACATCTTCATGTTGGAACTGCCCCATTCAGTCATGATTGTCTTTGATGTCCCTCCACTGTCAATAGGAAGAGACAGCTGCCTCAAGGCAGTTCCTTCAGGAGCTGGACAGAGGCTGTTGGGAAAAGGACATCAACAGCAGTGCATAGGAGGTTCGGTGCTGCATCTTGCAGGATAACCACAAAGCTGGGTATGTGCCTCACAAGTGCCACCTCTGTGAAGGTGATGTGCACGTGATGTAGCATGTTAGGTTGACTGCATGCAGGCAGCTGGAATGCCTAGGACTTCCTAAAGACCTGTGATCAGAAGGGATGAAAATCCCACCAGGACAGGTCAGAGAAACCTGGAAGGGTATCTCTGTCTCCATTGACTACTGAGGGAAACTTAATTGCTAGTTTAGACCAAGTACCTGGTTGCAAGTGAGATGAATTCTCCCCCATGTCTTTACAGGTTGAGAGCTTGCAGAAAGTCTTCTGCAGTAATTGCCTGCATCCATGCTTATACCCCCAGTAACTGCAAAATACCTTACTCCTTTGCACACATGCAATTACTGCCACTGCACTGTAAAACTATCCCCTAGTTGTCTCATGGTACCTTATTCAGGTACCTTTAATCTTGGTGTCTCCTGGCTCCCAGTTTTGCTAATACACTGCCTCTTTTGCCTGACATAGTTCACTGAGGCTGTGCACAGGTGTTAGATCCACCTGCATGAACAGCCTGAGGCTTCAGTCTTATCAAGTACAGAAAAACCTGATCCCTGCCTGTGCAATCCTCCACTCTAAATTCCTGCTGGCAGTCACCTGGTCTCTTAACTTCCAGTTACAGGTCAGAACTAAAGCCTGCTGAGGCTGTGGGAGCACTTCCCTTGATTTCCACAAGCTCTGGATCACTATTTCCTGTCAACCACATGTGTAGACAAATATCTGAACACCTTCACCTAAGTAGTTCCGATAATCAGAGTACTACTGCATTTATATATACATAAAAAAAAAGACATTTAGAAATATTATTTATTCTAATTCATGATTAAAAACAAACCAAGCCTTCTATGTGATTGCAAAGGGCTCAGATGACATCTGTTTACCAATTTCCTCCTGGTAATATCACCTCCACAGAAATAACTAAATCACCTTCACATTCCTCTCGGTGAAGCCATTAAGCCTAGAAACATGCTGGTTTGGGCAATACAGAAATCAAAGTGGTAGCACAGCAGAGAAGATCTGTGTTAAAGAACAAAAATCCACAGGCTGCTTCAAATATCAACAAGGAACCCTGAAATTTTCTATCAATTTCTTTTCATGGCCTTGTGACATTTTCAACTAAAAACTATATTGCTTAACATCAAGGCACTTTGAGACAGCTTCAGTTGGAAAAGGTAATTTTTGAGTGAGACTCAGCAGAAAAAGGTAATTTTTCAGAGAGGTTCACTGGAAAAAGGTAATTTCAGAACCAATTGCTGCATTCTTTTGCTGTTATTTTGTCTCTTTTCTAAGTAGCCCTAATGTCATTCATGGGCACACTATGTCAATACATCAGTACCGGCTAAGTCGTTTGTGCAAAGTAAGTTTACAGAAACTGTAGCTTTAGGCTATGTTATTCCAGGACTGTGAAGATCAAACAATGCAATTTCACTTGGAAGTTTCATCAATTTTGCATCAATGTTGATGCCAGAGCAGGAGACCTGCTCACAGAATCATAATTTCATCCTGCTAAAACTTTTGTTTTTGATAGAGAATCTAATTTCATATGATAGGTTATGCAGTAATACCATGTATCCATAATACCAGTCTACCAGAGCCATATTGCTTTGCTATAAATTGAGGCGAAGCTAGAGAGGAGTTTTTAATAGCTGATCTGAACCACATCAATTTATACTATTTCAGGATATGAAGGGCAAAACCCCCCAGTTTTTGAATGCAGGTGTTATTATGTGTTATTTGTACAAGTGGAAGAACAAGAACAACAGAAAGCCCAGAGCTTTCATCTGCTTATTTTCTGAAAGCTTTGGAAAGGGAGTAATGTATTTCAGCTTTAATGGCTTGAAACAAAAATCTCTGAAAATTATTAGCCCCCTCATACATGTATCCTTTGATTGTAGCTCTTCAGAGAAATGAAATAAGTCTTGCAATAAGAGCCGCAAAAGTTTGGGTGTGCATGAAGAAACATTACAAAGCCTTATATTTTTAAGTAAAATAGCAAGAATGATGGTCAAAGAGTTAATTCTACCATTTTCATTATGCTTAACTACATGGTGAATATCAGATTTTCATTAATTTCCTCTTTGCTACGTAAACAGAGTATCCAGTGTTCAGCAGTGGAGTGGGCATTGTGTTGGGATCCTGCACACAACACCCACCTCGGCACCTCTGCAGTGAGATTTGCTGCAGCAGGAGCATGTTAACTCGAAGGACAGGAACTGTCCTCAGTTTTACACAGCTCAGCTTTCCAAAGCTCTATATTGGCTTCCTGCAGAAACAAGGCACAGGTACATCCCTCAGCTCAAAAGCCTCATACAAGGCAGTAAACCACTCATTGGTGAGGAGCTTTTCAGAACTGGGATGAGAGGGATAAATCCACTCCAAAGTCTCACACATCATTTAGACATTAATGGTTCTATATCTCCTGCTATTTAGGTTCATATACAGCTATCACAGTAGTTTCCTGGAAGCACACAAACAGGCTTCCTGATAGGGAAGCTCTCGGGATACACTATTGTAGTGGTTCAAATCCATTTCTGGAAATTCAGCCTAGCTAAAGGCCACATTCATGAAAAAGTTATGTAGCATTTATAGATTACGTTGGGTTTTTTTTAAAACTACCCAGGAACATGTGGATGAACTTCTCAAAGTAAGTATATGCTTTTCCAATCCATTACACTTCTTTTTTTTTCCCCTGAGCGCAAGCAGCTACCTTTCTGCCACGCTCCCAAGGATGCACAGGGCAAAAAGGGGGCAGGAGTAATCTCAAAATCTATTCCCTCCTTCAAACACATAAGCCGTTTTACAATTATTAAAAGCAAACCTACTGAAAAGACAAGTCCATAGTGTAGCTGGCACAGGCCCACTGCAGGTCATGCTCTGGGCACTTACAGTACCTAAGCACGGTGCAACTCTTCCTCTCTGCTGCTCTGGAAAAAGAAACATATGCCCAGCACGCCCCACACTGTCCCATTACCAAACACACAGAGCAAAACTCGTGCCAGAAAGGAAGACAGGCACCTGAAACTCCGCCTGTTGCTTATGCAGAGATAATGCCTCTTCTGTGAGCATGCAGAGAGGCTGTACATTACCTGGTTTTGGTGGCACTTTTCTGTTGTAGGGCTTGTTCCTTTCTGTGCAAACAACTGTAACGCTGTGGTTCTCAGCACACAGTCTCTCCCTTATACCCACACTTCTACTGTCCTCACATCAGAGCTTTGAGGGAAAGAATGGAATTGCTTACTTTTTCCAGGACTGTTGATATGTCAAAATAGGCTGCACTCCGAGATGTTGGTTGATTCAGATTATGTACCTTTCTAATTTTTTTTTTAACTTGAAGGATGGATATTCCTATCAGATCAGAAGGGAAAAAAAATCAAACTAATGATTCCAAGGTAGAATTGAAAGATACCCATTCAGAGTTTCAAATGGTGGTAATTTAACTTCAAAAAATTTGCTTTAAGATGGACGTTATAGGGCAGAATATTTGGCCTTAAGATGTAGGAATGTCCTGTGACTTGTTGCTGTAACATCGATGAGCACAGCCGGTGATCACCCTGCCCAAGGTCCACTCTCAATAAATCCCATCAATAACATGAGTTTATTAAGAGAGCCTAACACAGCAGGGAGAGGTGCCACCAAATATGGAGTATCCTCATGGCTCCTGCTACTCTCCATTTCCACTCCCCTTGGAAAAAACAGCGTTTGTAGAGAAACATTTCACTCTAAAGGGAAACGTCCACTGAGTGAAAGGAGAGCCAGGGTCTCTCTTAATGTTTGTCAGAGCTTAGGAAGACGAGTCCTCTGTGCTGTGGGAGCAGCACTTGCTTGCTGTTTGGGTGGAAGAGCTGCAGGACATCTCACTGCTGCTCTTGCCCGCACGGGCTGGGGCTGTGCCGTGTATTTAGGTGAATGCTGATCTCTCCACAGCCCATACCACACCCCATTTGCTCAGTGGGGAGAACGAACACCAGGAGGATAATTGATTAGTGAGAGAGGGCAAAAGTCTGCTGCACAGACTTAAGGCATTTTATTTTTGCTTTCTGCTTTCTTTTTATCTCCTCTTTCTCATGTGGCTGGCTGGGCTCCCTTTATTCTGCAGCTGTGGTGCTGAATGCTGATGACAGTGTGGCATTCATTTTAGGGGCAGTACATGCAGGCTGTGAAAGTCTGACCTTTAGGAGGGAAAATGAGTGGAGACTGGGGTTTTATGGCTGAAAGATAATAATGCTTTACCTCTTGACACTTATTTGGGTGAGGGATGTTGATATACATCTAGTCCTTATGTGTACATTTGAGCAGTTCAAAGCAGGTGTCCAAAGGAGCAGTAGCAGTAGCAGTCATTGATAGCTCCTTCGTGTTTTAATCTTGCCCTATTTTTATGGGTTTTTCCTCAAATCCTCTTGCCAGTCCTAAGCTGCTGATGACTTGATACTACTCCAGATGTGATGCTATAAATATGATCCAAAGATGGGTTGATCCCAGAACCAAAACTTTAGGTATTAGTGACAAGTGCCTATCCAAGATTATGTGCTGAAAGTTTCTCCAAGTGCCCAGTGCTGGAGGGCTCCTCTCTTGGATCCCAGGGGTAGTCCCAGGCCTGGTTATTCCTGAGGACATGTCATGTTGAATCATACAACAGGTTTCACACCATCTCAGCACGAAGCCAGCCTCTAGGGAACCCAGATATTAATATATTCCTAATCAACATGCATGTAAAAATGCAAAGCAAGACTTTCAATATTGGGAATGCTGGGCCTGGGTCAGTATCCAGTCTTTGAAAGCCCTTAACAGACAGACCTTGGAGGAAGCCAACATTCCAATATCAGTGTGCCCAAAGAGGCTGATTTTGCAGAAGTGGTAAGCATGCCGATGTGAAACACTCAAACATGCCACTCACTTTTGAAATCTTGAAGATAAAAAGGTTGCAGTTTAGGTCAAATTTAAAGGAAAATAATTTGATGGAATTTGAAATCTTATATTCTAATATTATTTGCAAATACATTTACTATAAATAATAGATAGGTATATTTATGTGTACATTTTTGTGTGTATGTATATGTGTGAATGTATACATATACATACATACACAAAAATATATATATATATACACACAATCTCAATAAATCCCATTGATTTCGGGGGTTTCTTAAAAGAGCTTGATGCAGATCAGGGAAAGGTGCCTACAATATGTATATATAACATGCATATAATATGCCTGTAATTAAAAAAAAATAAAAAGAAAAATGTGTGGAGGAAGCGAGAGAGAGAAGAAGAGTGAGAGAGAGAGGTAATATTGGAAATGCAAACAGATCACCAGCCCAGGGGGTGAGAGATGCTCCCATTACTTATCTGGAATATGCTGATGGCCTCAGCCCAAGTCCTGACAGACATGTCTGCCACGTCACTTCAGTGGCAAGGCTTGTCACAAATTGAGGGCACGTTTGCTCGCAGACAGCAAATAAAGCCAAAGATTGAATGGTTATGGAAGCATTCTTACCCTGGCTACTAATTTAGGGTTTCTGGTATGTCCTGGGTCCATTGGCGGTGAGGACTATCGAACTAGCATCTGTCAAACCACACACTAATTGCACTGAGACAAATGGAAAAATATAATTTGCAGGTTTTGTCACGTGGCAAAGTACAGTATGATGACCTGGCTGAGAAATACTTGCCTTTGGTTTCTGCTTCCCATGGAAAGCATATTCTATTAACATTTATGTTTATAATTATCCTGCAATTTTATTTAGGTTCAGTTGAACAGAGGCAAAACATGGCAGTTTTCTCACAGATCCGAGCAGCTGATGGGCAAAGGTTAATTTGTCAGTACATGGACACATTAGCTTGTCACATCTGTTATTAATTGCAAACAGATATATTAGTCTAATTAAACATTGCAAAGGACTGACCTAAATTGTTCAATGGTCTGTAGCTACATATATTCTGCTATTAACACACTTCATGTTTCATGTTTAGCTTTTGCATACTGATGAGAAGTAGCATTCTTAATTGTAAAGCTAGTTATGTGTCTCGCAGTCACCACTTACTGCTGGTACAGTTAATGTGCTCCAAATGTAAAAATAAAACACATGTGACACAGCCATGTGAATTTTCTGTCAAATAGCAGCCATTCCTCCTCTCCTGTCTCCATTGCTCGCCTTCCTAAATGATTATTTTCCTTGGCAGCTGTCTAAGTGGCTTGTCGCAGTCTAATTTCAAACCTCATTATTAGGACAAACAGTTGCGGCGCATCAATAGCCCATCAGGATTAATTAAACTGGGAATCAGCAGCTGACTGTTAATCAGATCATTTGCAGTTGATCAGTGTAGGGACTATCATCAAGATATTACTGTAGTCATTTTTTATTATGTGTCCACAGCTTGTAACAAACCCAGTAATGGCTTGATACAAAATATTTGCCTTGCAAACAGCAGCTTCTTAGCAAGTGTTGGGCAGCGCAATTACTGCTTCAAACAAGATAAGCTCCAAACTGTACATTCGTGACCTGATTCACTTTGTCCTGCTGGCTTTAGATGCTCCACTGCACGGGAATAAGCAAACCTCTCCTTTGGTGGAGGCATATCTGGTCTTAAAGTGCAGGATACCCAGAACATCTCCTCCTCTACTCTTGGTCTCACCTTCCTAAAGCACAGTTTCCTGAAAACACACAGAAGGAATTTTTTTTATTCTAACACTGCTTTTTCTATCATAATTCTCCAGAAGAGAATAAATTGCTTAAAGACTGTCTCTGCACATATCATTTGTGGTCAGTATAATCTGTTACAATGACATGTAAGACCTAGGGAATCTAAAAATCACTACTGAGAAAAGGTGACAGAGAGAGATATGGTTCAATAATTTCTATAACACAGAATTTTGCTTTAAAAACAAAATTAGAAGATAGGTTTCCTAAGTATATATTTTGCTTAAGTAATTCCCAGACAAGTAACTAACTTTTAACTTACTATGGCAATAATTTTTTTAAAAGTTCATTTTTATATACAAAGACTACAATCTGACATGATTTGAAAGTTACCTTTAGCTATTAGAGTGGCTTTTCACAAAGAGTGCTTCTGGGAATGGCTCCTTATTTACTCTCTGAAGCAAACTCAAACACAAATGGGAAGTTAGCAAAGGGCAGCCATAAAGGGAAGTTTATTCCTGATGGAAATGTCAAAGTAGAAGGTTTCTGTATTATATTCTTCTGTTGTGTGGACAGTCAGAGAGGTGACCACAGCAGAAAGATGTTCTGAAGGAGGAAAGAAAGAAAGAACATAATTCAAAGCAAGTCCCTATCTCAGAGGGTATAAAACAGAAGGAGGGAAACTTCAACTTCATCATCACGTAGACAGTCAGAGTGGAAGTGATATATTTGCTTATCTTTGCACTCAGGGGAGGTAAGAAACTATATATTTATCTAATACATATGGTTATTTATAATAAAAATAATAAAATTATAGTCTGTGGGATTTGTGTGAGTCCATAGAAAAGGAAATTCAATCAAGGTGAATTTCCTGAGCCAAGACAGTACCCCAGATATGGCAGGAGGAGGCACCATTTTTGATGCATGTCTACATGAAAACAAACAAGAAGGTAGGAAAAGCTGCATGTCTATGTGCAGTATCCTCAAATGGTCTTCAAATAAGCAGAGTATCAATCAGTAAGCTTTCTTGTTCTTATCTCTGCAGCCCTCATGGAGTTCATGAGATATGCAAATTCCTTTGCACATTATTTTCAGTGACCAGTGGTTACTGTGAGGTGATGCCCTTGTGCCCTATGAATTCTTGAGGGCTCCAAAAAGGGACTTGGACTTTGCTTTTGGCCCTGCTTACACTACTGTCAGTTGCCCAAGAAAAAGACAGAATGGCACAGAACAAACCTCTGTGGCTAACAAGTTTGCTAACAGTGAACACAGAGCCTGACCATGTTTCCAGGGCTCCAGTGGCCCTTCTCAGCCTGTGCCACATTGGGGCAGCCACCAACAGCACCTCACTGGGATTCATTTCTTGTAGTAGCCAAGATGAGAGAACACTAAAAAATAATGGTCAAAATGCCCCCAGGACCTTGAGGAGAAGGGCAAGCAGGGGCTTTCCCCAGAAAATGGTGCAATTTGAGCGTGTTGTAGAGGCTCTGGCCATTTCCCATAAACTGCATTTCCACAGTTTAATGATCATTTTTCCAAACAAAGCCAGAGGAGAAGTCTACGCAGGACCCAAATGTCTACTCGGGGTAGCGATGCTAATTTTAATATGTGCCTGGTGGCTTCATTATCTGAGATTACAAAGATGGTTAAGTAAAATGACATACTTTATGTTGTTTAGCCAACATAAAATACCCCTTGGTGTGAGGAGTGTAAGGAATGTGTCATTCCTCAGTATATTATGGCAGAAAAAAGAAGCTGGTATTAGAAGAGGAAGAATGCCAGTTCTGCTGTTTCTTGCCACCCTATCAGCCTCGCTGCCCAAGGCAGAAGCCGTGTTTGCTCACACTGGAGGGCTGCCCCCAGACAAAGTACACGCAAGCAGCTGATAACACACATGCCCCAGGCACTGTGGTTTAGGTGACAATGAGGTCAACTCTTTACATTACAGATTTAAATAAGGCTCGATTTCTGACTTATCTTGCCACAATAGAATTAGAGGTGTTTGCTATTAGGAAATATATCGGAAAATGTATGTCTGCCTTTAAAGTATGACATGCCTCTTCTCCTAGATGATAATCGCTGGAGGAGCTGTGGAGGCCATGGTGACTAATGCTATGCCCATATGTTCTGGATGCAGCCAGTAGCACAGTTATTTTTTTGTGGGCAATCTTTGATCAGCTTCTGACACTGATGAGATGGAAATTAAATTTTACATGCTCTAATGGCACTGTCTGGAGAGAGCATAGTGGAATTACAAAAAGAAACCCAGTGCAAGGAAACGTACAGAATCTGCCTTTCCTCAGCCTGCTTGAGCTCACTGGCTGCTAAAATGCTTGTAAGGTGGAAAGGACAAACTTCTGCCCCTATTCCAGTCAACTACTCCAAATGTATTCCAGACACTGACATATGAGAGAAATATGCAACATAAAAAAGAGACATGGCCATATGGTTTACCTTTTATGATTGGCCATGTAAGTAATGTCCATCTGGATATGGAAAGCCATCAAGTGCACGATGGTTATGCTGTTTCAGAAATAGCCATGTTTTTTGGACTACTGGATCTGCAGGTGCTTTTCAGGAATCTATGTTGTCTCATACTGCTGCTATGAGACAAGAACAGCAACTCTTCTTCATGGAAAACTGTGCAGGACTGCCTTTCTTTGAGACAGAGGATGGTGTCTCAGCCAACTAGAGTCTGCTCTGAGAAGAAAACGCTGATCTATGCAAACTCTCAGACTGTTTGCAGCATTTCTTCTGGATGTTACCATTATTCGGTCCCTTTATCCCCTCCAGGCCTCAAGTGGATAAGATTCAGAAGACAATATCTTGTTATTGGCATTGTGCTGGTGTTCCTGATGATGAGAACACCTGGCTGGCTACTAGAGCAGCTAGCAGAAAACCACTTGCTGATCAGCCAGACAGCCCTCCTCCTCACTCAGAAACACCCTGACTTGGTTATGTGATGCAGAGAAAATTATAATGAGTCCTAAAAATTTAAGGAAAGGAAAAATAGTAAGGAAATGTTAAGCAAGAAAATGCACGGAAAAGAAAAGTAGACCATCTTCTCTAACTTCTTGCATTAAGACCGAATCTGGTATATACTTAGATGATCTCTCAGAGATGTCTTTCTGTTCAGTGGCTATATTTAAGATATGCTTTGCCTTTACTGAATGGCTTCATTTTGGAGAACAGCTAGGGACATCCAGGCCTCAGAATAGGCCAAAGATTCAGCATCTTCACCCTCCAAAACAAAGCAAATCCTGCCATACTCTGCTGTCATGTCTCACCATGATGGATAGTCATAAAATCCAGGTAATTCAGTCGGTGGTGGGTCTGAAAAATGATTGTGGCTCCTCACGTACCAAGTGTTTTTGTATCAGCTTTATGAATAAAATCTACTTATTTAAAAATACTGGCACATCAATATTAAAAACGATACCTTATTGAAATCCAAAAGGAAGCCAGCAAGCCAAATCTGAGTGAGACTGTGGGTGAGGCTACCATCTACCTCCCAGCCCACAGGGACTAGCCCACCATCAGCAGTGTCCTGCAGAACAGACCACCCTGCCTGGGGTATGGGATACCTGGTCCTGGTCTTCCCTGTGCTGCAAGCAGATCACCTTGCAAGTGCTCCTCCATGCAGCCCCTCTCCCTTCCACCCCTTTTTCCCAGAGGAGATCCATGTTCTGTGCAGAACACGGTTTTTGTAATCCCACTGAATTATGTAGTATAGGGAAACCTCTTCCCTTGCATCTAATCCAGCTGTACCCATTTCATCTCCCATCAGTGGTTAATAAAGATATCTTAGTAATAGTCACTTGTAAGAAACATTTAGGTTTGGACCTAAGCTGTATATCTATAAGCATTTCCTAAAAGCAATTTTCGAGAACTTCACTAAAGAGACCCAGCTTTTTAGGAGAAAATGTTTATGAGCACATAGTTGCAACCAAACAGGCTCTTTAGGAGAGGGTTGCCATCACCTTGCAGTTTCTGGATTTCTTGGAGTTACCTGGTTTTCAGGCTCCTTGGGGATCTCCACCAGATACAACATATCACAGTCATGGAATCTTGTGCAGTTCTGTTGCCCTGGCCGGATCCTCAGCTGACACACAGTAACATGCCACAGCAAAACCATGGGAGTGATGCCAGATGTCCTGGGTGAAGGTTTCCACACAATGCCTAACATCAAATTAAAACCTTAGGTGATTATCATATGGAAAAAAAAAATATACTAAAAGTAATCACACTGCAAAACTCTTCCTTTCAGGCTACTTTCAGTCCGGTACACCGTGTACTCCCACAATTTCCCCATTCCTGGTTGAAACAGTACCAAGGTGGGGGTAGGGATCATTACAGATCCAAAAACCAGAAAAGGACCATGGGTTGCAAAAAGAATACCCAATCCATAGCCAAGAGAGAAGACTATGGGTAGAGGACAGAACAAATCAAACATCAAACATTCCGAGATCAATCGCGAGAGAAGCCAGACAGCTGGTAAATCTGCTCACCCCTGTGAGGCTATTGCTTCTGAATCAGTCGGGAAACTTAGCTTTAAATTATCAGGCAAGGTTTAACACTGGTGCTGTCTGCAGGGGGATGCCCTGTGCTGAGCTGCACTGGGGACTCAGGGGGAAAAGCTGGGTGGCTGGTTGGACAGTTTAATGGGTGCTCAGCGTGGCTGCTGACAGCAGTGCTTGGCCATGCTCTCGTGATTGTTTGGTAAGGCCTTGCCCAGATGATGGTACTGCCAAAGGGGGAAGCTCAGAGAGGTGATGCCAAGCTGGATAAATGTTTTGCCTTGCCTGTGTGTGGGTAATGGAAGTTAAAGTGTAAAACCTGGTCTATTACTGACCTTTTTAAATGTCTCCCCTCTTCCAGCACAGCAGGCTGGTACCCCTCCACTGAGGAAGACACATTTTTGTGACAGCTTTACAGTGTGGTTATGATCAGGCAAATAACTGGAAACTAAATAAAAAAAAAAAAAAAAAAAGAGGTGCCTATTTACCTGTACATGCCCACCTCCTATGTACCTCAAATCATTCGTTAATTGCGAGTGCTTAAGGAAAGGTGATTGAGGACTTAATGCTCACACTGTGAGCCAGTACAGCACAGCAACACAGTTGTGTTCTGCTTCATGTGCTGTTGATTCAGGGCTGACATGTTTCTGATTCTGAATATTTATAGCTGTTAATGAATAGTGTGCAAAGGTGAAAGAGCAGAGCATGATTTGCTTAACAGGGTGAGTAGGTGATACTGGCACCCAGAAAAAACAAAGGTGAGACTTGCACACTGGACCAGCGTGCTAGGGAAGGCAGAGATGGGCACCAATTATGGGAGCAGATGAAGTAATTTCTACAGAGGGGCTTCCCTAATTATACCTACGTTTTATGCCTGAATAGCCCTGCCAAAATGCAACTACAGATCTCGGTCATCATATTGTCCTAACGGAGTTTTGGACTAGGTCATATTTTTAAAGAAGGAAAGAAATCTTTCTGTCATCACACATAAGGGAGTTACATTCATGAACAGATAAAACTCTTGACTGTGAGTCCAAAAATACGCAAGATACAGTCCCTCTTTTATGCCCTCTCAAATGAAACGTGCTAATAACAGACATTAACAACTGAAGCCTTTTAAGATGAAAAGGACTCTATATTTGTTCTCTTCATGCTTGTTAAATGTTTTATGGTGACGCTTATTTACTGTCAAGAAAATATTTCCAGTGGAGGCAACGTACATAATGATAAAAATAAGCAAGCACTAAAACTATTTTTTTACTGACCAGAGCACCTTCCAGCACTTCCCCCTGGATTCTTTCACACAAAGAACATATTGTCATTGGGGCCATTATAGGGCTGTGCTGCTTTGCTAGACTCGGCAGGACTCAAGGGAAACGGCTATAGATTGCAGCAAAAAAGTCCATCAGACAGATCGCATCTGACCCCACTGTTTCTAGGAAAGAATGCACCAGAACACTCTGGCTGAATAGACAGATTTTCCAAATGTTTTAAATCAGTTTTGAGACAAAAAGAGAAGATGCTAAGGAATGGATTTGGCCTATAAACATTAAGCGATGTGATGCCCATTTCTCTAGGAAGCTGACATTAGGGGCTTTCTTGTTGATGGTGGACCTGAAGGAAAAAACCCACAACAATTAAGCAGCAATTGAAGAAAAGCAGGCAAGAAAAGATGGTTATGTATTAGTACAATAGCTCAGAGGCTTTTCATTTTAGGATACAAAGAGGGAGTAGAGAATGCTGTTTTCTTTTTAAAAACCTTTTAAAAATGGTAACTGCATCCTGCTCTTGTAGATGTATTACTTATGACATCCCAGTTTTCATCCGTTCATGATTTTACATTAGAGTTAAATCTCTGCAGCTTGAATCTCACGGCTGAGTTAGCCAGAGCCCATAAAATATTGAAACCTTTAGAGCCGCAGCCAGCCAGGTTGAGAGAAGTTCATGTCCAAAGCTGAGCTTTAGATTCTGAGACATCCCAATTGGAGTGTAGTACAGAAAAAAGCACTGATAAAATTTTCATAAAAATGAGCTAAGGATATTGCTAGCATGCTTCCCAGCATCTATATGAAAACTTAATCTGAGCTAATGGAAAGGATATGAAAGCCTTTCTCAATTCAAACACAGTCAGTGCATAATTCATAAATTATTGTCAGAGAAGTGATTCTGCTCTGAGATTTATTCTCTTTTGGATAGGAGCAACTGGAGGAAAAACTGGGTCTTTTTGACCTTTAATGCCAGGAAATTTTACAGTAGAGCTGTCAATATAACCAAGTAAACCGGTCATTTCTCCAAACAGCAACAAAGTGCCAGTATGCACTCACTGCAGGCTAATATTAACACAGCCCTTTAGGTTACTTGCAAACCATTCAAAGCAACTGAACCTAAAACATTTAAGTGAAGATAGTTACAGAGAAGAGAATGAAATTTCCATGTTTTCCATGACAGACACAAAAAGGTTCATTATGTTAAGAAGAAAAATCACGCAAAAATATGCTTCACTTCCTAACTCTAGTCTTCAGCAATGATTACCTTTAAAAGCCTATTTTCCAATTAAAAACCTATGCAACATTCCAATAGAAAATGCATACTGACAGATTTTTTGTTCCTTATATATGCCTCACTTCTAAACAACATAGCATAAAGTATGAAAACATTTATCCACGGGTAGTGATTAAATATTTCAGCTCTGAGTGAAGTTGTTGCACAGTCAATGCACACAATCTGTAGTGAGTTAAAAGCAAATCTGACAGAAATAGTTGGAAATCTGAGGAAATTGTAAATGCAATTAAGTCCTATCAGTAGAAAAGGCAGCAGCTGGCTGATACATTGCAAGATTTCTCTTTCCTTTAGTTCTGGAATTGCTATTTTCTTTTCTCTAACATAGCAGGCACTTAAAGGAAAATCAAGAATCAGAGACATTTACAAGTTGTGAACCCTGGCACGTTTTGAAGCTGTAAAAATATATTTCTGATTGGAGGCAAAGGCTAAAAATGACCAGCATAATCCCCCAAAAGAAAAACAAAAGGAACAATCCAATAAATCAGTCTGATAGAGATATGAAGAACATTTCACCAGGAAAAAAATGCACTGGAGTCTGAAAATGATAACATATGGGGAAACAGCCTGATACAACGCCATGATCTATTTCTTTTTAAGTCTGCTTAAAACTGATTACATAGTGTATGGTTGGGGGCAATTAATTACTTACAAGTGGGCATTTTAAACACAAAGGTGACAACAGAGACTGACAGAAATAAAGGTTAGTTTGGGGCTTTTTCTTTTTCTTCTTTTTTTTTTTTTTTTTTTTCCTTTTTTTTTTTTTTTTTTTTGCAAGACAATGGCATCAGAAAGCAAAGAGGTAGAGAGATGTATGGAAAAGTGGCTGGTAATATAAAGGTAAAAGGGAGAAAAAGAGATGAGACCTGTGAGTGATTGAAGACAAATTTCTAGAACATTTACCCTGACTTCTCAGTATGGTTGTTGCCATTCCCTGTGTGCAGCATCAGGTAGTACGTGATCATATCCCTCTCACTTCTTCCTCCTTACAAATCTCCAGACAGCCAGCCTCACTAATTGATAGGAATCTAATGCTAGAGAGCTAATAAATCCAAACCCTACTGTAACAAAGAGGTGCTCAGATTAAGGGGCTGATCTTGTGCCCCTTGCTTTAAATGAAGCTTATACTGGGAGATGTACCTTGTGACAGCACATTCATCCTGCACCTACGAAGGGACAGACCGTATTGCCCTGGACTCAAAGTTACCGTGTCCTTTGTATTGGTGTTTCACCTGTTGGGGGAGGGCACTGCTGTGCCTGATGCCCCAGGAATTAGCTGCAGTTACATATCCTGCCTTCAGTCCAAGCAAACACTGAATTGCTGTCCTTCAGGCAGGTTCCTCCAACCTCTCACACAGCTGTGCTCCACACTGGTAATAAAGTCATATTTTTAAAAACCCTACACTGTCCTTCCCCAAACAAATTTTACTGAAATTCTGCTGAAGGAATGATGCTGGTACATGAATCTTACAACTGATTTCCAGGCCACAGTATTAGGTTTATAATACTAATAGTTTTGAGCCAGTCATCTTCCTTGAGTGGTTTAGCTTGCACTTGAAAAAAGAATCAATGATTCACAATGCTGGAGAACACAGAAAATATTTCCTTTTCTCATATCTGACTGGTGTTATTTATGGTAGCTGAATAAAATTATGACTGACTGGGAAAGTGCAACATTTAAATCTGAAATCTGAATTTTCCATGGACCCATCCACACCAGAGAAGAAAGCCAGAATAAACACCTCCCAAACTACCTACAGGTACTGCTCCAGTATACATATATATATATATACATATAATCAGAATACTACCTTCTTCAATACTCACCATTGTCTATACCAATGTCCCTCTTTTCAGTTTACAGAAGATGATTTCTGGTTTTGTTTGTTTGGTGTTTTTTGTTTGTTTGGTTTTTTTGGTTTTTTTTTTGTTTGTTGGTTTGGTTTGGGTTTTTTTTGGTTTGGTTTGGTTTTGTTTTTGTTTTTTTGTAGGAGAGATAAGGACAACATATGTGTTGCACATAAAAAATATAAAAGGTGGGAATTATATTTTCTCCAAAGCTAGCTTGGAACTCAAGAATCACAATTATTCAAATTGATTACCAATAGATTGTAGACAAATAGGAGTAAGAGGTCAATTTTTAAAGTGGACTTTTTTTTTTTTAGTAGAGATGAACATCCAGAACAGTCCAAAGTAATTAAGTACTATAATGCAGTAATTCCTGCAGTGTTTCAGCCTAAAGCTCTGGCATGATGTGAGCAGGCTGGTGTCACCACAGAGACATCAGTGTCTGTTTTGATAGATTTGGGTCCTATTGGTTCCTCAACATTTTATGGTATTTTTTGCCCTCCCTGCTGAGCAAAGTCTCGGGAGCAGGGCCGAGTCCTCAGTGCAGTAGGATCATGTGGTCTGCACAAAATCCCTACCCACTCAAATATATACAGTTAATGTGTTTGTGCATGTGCTAAAATATTTCCATTATTAAGACATGAGACTGGCATTGTAATTTTGCCTGTAAACCCTATATCCAAATTCTATTTGATTGAGGAATACACATTACATGATCTCATAAATCTAAGAAATAAATAAAACTGCTTTAAAATAGAGTCTTTTTTTTTTTTTTCCAGAGAGTTTGATGATGTTCAGCCTCAGCCTGTATTAGTCACTAAGAACTACAAAGCACAAATGTAGTCAGATACCTTTGGAAGGCAAACTGATTTTCTTCTTTCCCCTACCAGTTTAGAGAAACAGAAATATCTAAATAACATCTTTTGGAGCTTTTTTAATCTTCTTGTTCTTGCCTGCTGTTATTTAGCTTTCATGCAGCTGTTGCCCTGAGAATAATTCAAGTTTGATTTTATAAAACCTGATCTTCACCTCTTTCTTTGACTGCACTTAACTGTTGTGGAAATAAGGAGAGAAGGATGCCTATTGCAGCTGGAGAAGTTAACATACCTAAATGGCACTTCTTTTATAAAGGGAAGGTTGTAATAAGTCATGTGATTTAGAGTAAAGGCAGCAGTGTGCAATGGGAGCAATTTTCTGCCCCTCAAACAGCACTTCAGGTGATGTTGTTCATCTTTCTGTGACTCGCTGTGTCAAAGCATGCCCAGAGCAGAGGTGTTCAGGGACCTGACAAGCTGTAAGTGTCCAGCTGAAAAACCTGGGAGATATCCCAGGGCTCAAAGAATTCACTTTTTCAGTTGCTCTGATTTACTTCAGAATGCACCTTTAGGGAATTTATGTCTTCCATGCCTTTAGTTTCCCATTTCCTTTCTTGTCATCTTTAAAAATCCATTAAAGATCACAGAGACAGTTTCTCCGAGCTTCCATTTCTGAGGGGCTGTGGAGCTCCATAAAGCATGCAGTTCCAGAGGTGAACTGACTCTTTTACTCTCTACACCTTGATGTTGTTAGGACGACATTTTAATTATAGGTGATGGTTACAGACTGAAAAAACATGCTGAATTCTACAGGGAAACAAACAGTTTTCACTCATAAGGACTTAATGACAACTAGCTAACCAGTCCCCTTCTGTCTGAACAGGAGAACATTAAAATGCAAGATAAAAAGGGGGGGGGGCTGGTTTCTCAAAGTGTTTGTTCAAGAGATTTAAAATTATAGTAGTCCTACATCTGCCAAAAGCAATCATTAAGCTTTTCAGGTGTCACCGAAATAAAATTTTAAAAAAGTTAGTTCACTTAACAAAAGGCAGCTGCAGTAGTTCAGCTTGCATTTGTATTTTCTAGACAAAACATTTTGTTAGTAACATATGATGACTGGTATTTCAGCTATTTTACAATATTCTTACAAGTTTCCCTACAGTAGAATAAGTTTACATTAAAATGCCACACCAGCCTTGCTATGATTAATTTAGATTTGTCTATCACTGTGCATGCTTGCTGATTTGCCCTGGATATTATAATAACTATAACCTGCTTATCATTTCCTGCTAACATTGCCTCACCTGTAAAACTGCAGTAGCTCTATTTCAGCTTCCCCAGTTTCTGCCATCACATTACTTATTACAGTAGAATAAAAGAACATTTCTCGGGTGCATTCATAGATATTTTCATCATATTTCAAATGCATTCAGACAATTGCTGCATATTGCCACCAAAACAAATGAAATGATTCCCCACATCTCTTCATGTATGGAATGTTTCCTTCCATGTTCAAATGATGGCCAGTCTCTTATTTATGCAGAACTGGAAGGCACTGTTCCCACATACCTACAGAGCTATTTGGTTTGTTGATAGATATACCATATCATATTCCTATGCATGATTATGTCTGTGTTCATACATGTTTCTCTTTTTAAAAATATGAAGCATTATAATAGAAAACCTACAGTTTATAGTGCAAAATTTAAAAAGAATTGACAGATTAGGTCGTTTGGATATAGGCTAATTTTAAGATAGCAGAAGCGGCATGTCATTAACACAAGACCTTAGTTCCACACACTGTCTGTGACTGCAGCAATTACTCCAACTGGGCAAGAGTAGTCAGATCAACACAACTGCCAGTGAAAGCGGCTGCATGAATGGACCAGCCGTGGGGCACAATCTCTGCATGTTTTGGGGCTGTCAAGCTTTGCTGTCCTGTTATTTTGTAAAGAAGAAAATCCTTCTGAAACATTTTTCTGCTGCTAGAAACCTGCAAGAACAGATGCTGCAGTCAGAGTGATTTTACACACATAAAAAAAGTCTGTTCCTAATAAATGTCTCACTTGGTAGCGGGATGCTGAGAGGGGCTCCTGCCCTGGCTCTGAGCAGAGCCTCATCAGTGGGTATCATGCCTGTTCCTACCAGAGAGAATTTGGCTCCCCTATAGCACTTGCAATCCAATCTAGGAGAAGATGCAATAAGTGAATTTATTAACCCGTGGAGGGTGAGGAACAAGCAATGAAAACAATGAAAAGACTATGTGTTAACCTATGTGCGTACCTCGATGGCTCCAGGTTTAGTCATATGTGCTAAATTAGACCATTAAACACTGTAAAGCAAATGTTGTACAGAAATGCTCTCACAGCCTTGTAATTTATACTATGTTACACAGAGTAGAGTAAGTTTCTCGTAGTAAATAGGGTCTCATCGGATGACTAGTCTCTAACAGTACATTTTCACATAATTAAAGTGGACACAGCTTAGAAAAATTAAAAGGCTAGAATATAAGGCTCAGCTGCAAATAATATTAAATGGCATTATCAATAACAGAGATCCCAGGGTTTGCATATTAATTGTAAGAAGGTGCTAATTTGAGTGTTTTAAGCTTGCATTCACAAGCTTGTTTACATGCTTTGTTCCACCTGGACCTGTTTGGAGGTTTGTCAAAAACCTAACAAGCAGAAAAAGATTGCATTTGAAAATACACATACATGTTTAATTAAGCCAGGGCCACCGAACATTCCTCAATATATTTAGCTGTTGAGATTTAAGCACCACCAGAGCATCAGGCATTATCACCTTTTGAAGTACTGCAGAATCTTTAATATTTAAAGCACAAAGCAGACTTTAATATAAAATTCTAGCAGACCACAGAAGATTAAAGACGCATTATAAATGTGACAGTTTGTAAATGGAACACTAGTATTAAAGGGAACCCCCCTGATATTTTACAGCATATTTTTCAGGTGTATACTAAATTATAAATACAATTAAATAGCAGTAATTATTCTCTGGAAGGGGATGGCAGTTTAACTATTCTGGAAAATAGTGATTAACTAGAATGTAGGAAAGTGGTAATATGTGTTTTACCACACTGTTCTTGCAGTCAAACTTCATGCAGGAGTCTTCAGCTAATTTAAAACCACCCTGGGGCCCTACATCCATGGGCACAATGCCTTTCCTTCCATGAGGCAGGGAGTGGGGAGGGCTGCTTTCTTGGTGTCCAAAACTCTTGGCTCTTGCTTAAATTATACAGCTGATCTCCACTACTGTCGATGCTGCTGCTTTGAATTGCAAAGGAGGGAGGGCAACATGGACACCATAGAGGAGTTAAACTGATACCTCCTGAAGAATTTTCATCCAGAATTAAGAGGGACCAATGCTGTCTCTTCATGGTCATGCGGGAAATTTTGAAAGGAGCTACCAAATTAATCTGCCAATCTTGTCTGCAGACCGAGACTCATTTAATAGGTTGTACCAATCCTTTAATTTAGTAAATAAACCCCATGGGACCAGAATTGCCCCATTCCTTTTACTCATCTCTGTTTTTCCAGAGCTCCTGTTGGAGCAATGGCAACTATTAGAAGAGGGGAGGAACTCTCAAGGATAGGATTTGGAGCAGACTTTCTGCTTGCCACCTCTTGTGGGGAGTTGAGTCAGGTCCCCCAAAATCAGAGCAAAGCTCTCCTGAAGGATGCAGGCTGATGGGAGTGGGCAGCATAGGGACCTGTCTTCTCTATGGTAGCCAGGATTTTAGCATAGGGTGGACAGGAGGCCTCTCAAGGAATGTGTCTGTCACAACTGAAAGCTGGGTCACATTTTTCTGTCCTTGTCTTTCTGCATTGACCCTTGACCCCCTTCCCTTTAAGAAACAAACTGATGGAGGCAGCCCTTTTTATTTTCATCCCCAACATTTGCTGGGATTTTGTTTTAGGAGGCTCTCAGACTATGATTAATAATATTTAGCAATTTGCATCTTTGAAGAGAAGTTTTCATTTTGAAGGCCATATGTATCCAGACTCTTTCAACCTCAAAGGGGAGAAAATCCCTGAACATTGGACATTTTGGGAAGCTTTCTACAGCTGGAGATAGGGGCTCAAGACTACCAAGAGAGATGCTTGTAGAAGCCATGGTTTCTGGATCACATTTCTCTGACCAGAAAATCTCTTACTCACCCCCTATCCACCTGGGATTTTGCGTATTCCAGGCTGCATTAAGGTCCGTGTCCAGTAATCATTATAACTCTGCTAACAAAATGAGCGGTTTTGATGTTGGCAACAACAGCTTTAAGGGGGGTAAAATCTGGATAGGATTGAAGAGGAGAAGAAATTTAAAACAAGATTTTGAAAGCACAGAAATCCAACAATTTAGCATGAATATTCAGGTCTTTGGTGCTGGGTCATACAACTCCAAGGTCTCAGTGCACAGCTAAAACAGTTCTCAAACCTCTGGAGTACCAAGCACATCACTGCATATAAGAGTGTTTTAATATGCATTCCAGTACAAAAGCTTAGCATATTATTTTCACTTTTATTATCAAAAAAAGGAAAATATAGTGAATGTTATCCAACAGAGTGCTTTAAAACAGAATTTTCAAATAATAAGTATAAAGAGATCTTAGTTATATTATTCATTGCAGAAATAAAAAATAAATTATACATAGTCTCCTAATAGAGATTAAAATGGATAAATAATGAAAAGATTACAATAGCTATATTTCTCAGGGTCTAGTTTATATTGTTAACCTAAGTACTGTACACTATACATGATTAGGCACACTGCTTATATGAAATATGCAGTGCATCTGCTATTCATAAAAGCAATACTCAGGTCATGTTTTCCACGAGACTTTGCAGGAGCTGGATTTCTCACGATCTGTGTTGGCATAGGCACACCAGACCATGCCTCATGCCTACAGGGGATTTTTTTTTCATGCAAAGATGGCAAAGGAATTTTTGTTTCTCTAAATTACTTATTTTTCCATGTATCATACACTCTGGCAACATCTCCTCTTCACTGCAGGTTGCAGCTTCTCTGAAAACAAGGATGCCTGTACCTGCTCCTGGAAGATTTTAAAGAATTAAAATAAAATAATTATTTTCATTTGGACTAAATACAAGATTTTATGAGCTTAGCAAAATAAAGAAGTCCACAGAGCAAAAACAGGCACACTGTTGACCAGGGATGCTGAGGGTCCCATTGGAATTCTCTGCCCTGGCATGTCTGCCATCTTTCACTTCACCTCAGGAACTGCAACCTGGAAAAAAGGCAGCTTCACTCAAACCCAACAATCTCTCCAAAGAATAATTATCTTAAGCAAATGGGTGTTTTATAAAGAAAACTGGGTTAGTTTTAGAATACATTCAAATTCTCTATGTTTCCCGTGTTGCCTCCTGATTGCTGCTGTGGTGAGTGAGGAGCAGCCCTATGCCCCAAGCCAGGGCAAAATTTCTGACTAGACTAGCCAAGGGACTCCCTTATCAGTCTCCAGACCATCAGATCTGTGGATTGCCAGGGCAGTTTTGCTTATCTGAGCAATCAGCCCAGCCTCCCGCTGACCTAGCGCACCAATCGCATTTTGCCCCTCCATTAGCTTGTGCAGGGGTTTGAAAACACCGAACAAAAACAGCACCAGTGTAGATGTTACTGAGCCTATTAATGAAGAAGAAGTTTTCCCAGTGAACATTTTTGTCTTTAATGATGGAAATTATGATCTTAATCTGCTTGCTAAACCCATATTTAAATGGCTAGAAAGTGTTTCATATTCTCTAGTGCAAGGGCCCAAATCTGTTGATATTACAAGTGTCATCAACATTCAGCAGCATGGTAGCTGTCACCAGGCAGTTCAGAAAGGCTGATTTAATTGATACTTTCCATTTCAAATACAATTTGCAGTTGGCATGTGGTGAGAAATGCATCTCACCATGCAGATTTTCCTGATGCTGGAGCACAAAAAAAAAAGCACGGGTGCTTCTTTTCTTTTGCAAAAAAGCTTGAAATGTAGTCTAGGAAGCAGAATATTCAACTCTATATGTGAAAGTTGCTTTCATTTAAATTAACTAAATCATACTAAGTCCTAGATTATTTATTTCTGTATATGAAACAGCACATGTGGCAAAATGTAAAAAGCAGCATACTATTTTTGAAAATGGGAAAGGAGGCCCTGTTCAGCTATGGGGTTTAAACTTAGGTCTGCAATTCAAGCCTGAGCCCGGAGTCTAATTCAGATCTGATGGCTCCAAAATTCTTCAAGCCTTTCTAAGGAGTTTGTTGGGTTTTTTTTCTAAAATAACACAAGTCTCACAAAAATAGCTGATCTTACTCTTTCACCATTGAAGGTCAAGAGATTTTAGCAAACCCAACTCCTATGACTTTTTCTATGTAGTTTAATTAATAGAACCTAAGGGTAAGCAGAACAATTTGACCATATGAACTGACATCTGCACCACAGCCCATTGCACCGTACCCAGCTGCCCTGTACCAAGCCTAATAACTGGTGTTTGGCTAAGCCATAACACTTGTTTTCTTTCCTGTAAGAGACCTTTTCTCTGAACTGCACCTTTTTGTTTCTAAGGACTGTGCCTGCCTGCAGGGGCAAGTGCCACATTGCAAGACAGGGCTTTTCATAGAAACACACAGGCACAAGCACACAGTGCTCAGCTTACTGATGTGACTTTTTTTTTCTCTCCTTTTTAATCTATGCAAAAGAAAAAAAAAGCCTTTCAGATTTTAAAATATGGAGTTAATTTTTATGCCTGAGGAGGCATTACAGCCAGAGTTGGACCATTTCAGTGCTACTTCCCACCAGAACAGCTCATGGATCCCAGCAGTGCAGCCTTAGCCGCGGCTGCAGTGAGATCCCAAGCTGAACACAGCCTCCTTGGCCTCTGCTTGGATCTCCTCAGAGAGGGAATTTCTCCATGCCTCCAGCCTATTCAGCCCTCTGCCAGAGGGCAAGTAGTCCACCAAAGGCAGGACCTATGCCCATGGCACAGGAGTGCATTCCCTGGGAGAGTCGATGGGACTTCACATCTTTCAGCCCGGCTGTGAACCTACCCTTGCTTTACACCTCCATTTTAGGGACGAGATATAGAACAAAAGCTTAGACTGGAAACTCCTTTGACATCTTTTCATGCATTTCATCCAGAACCACTCCATCCAGCTGTTCTCATCCCTGTTTTAGCAGACAAAGCAGTGGCTGAAATCCTTTTTAATTCAAACATCGCTGAATGTTCTTCTCAAGACACGACAGAGTGCTCCTGGCCCCCTCCCCCTTCCTGTATCTTGGGTGAGCACATACTTAGATCCCCCAAGCACAGTGATAATTTCTCCTTACCAGCAGAGCCAGTCATTATTTATTATATCACTCTCTCACTTCTTCAGTCTCTCCTAGTGGGAACATTGCAGTGGCTGCTGGCTAGGAAATTAGCCAAGGGAACTTCTTCTGTTGGTCTCTTTCCTCATTATACTAGTAAAAAAAATTTAACTGTGACATTCTAGCTTTCTCTGTATATATATATCAATGCAGGTTGGAAGCACACTGTAGGGGCTAATAGTGAGTAATTTAACTGCAGCTTTCTCACACGTTTTACCCTCGTTCTTTCTCCAGAGTAGCAGCAGAAGAACAGTACGTTCATGTATTGTTGCTCCACATTACAAGCAGACCTTGCAAGTTTATGTCTAATCTCACTCTTTTCACTATGTTGTGTTTTTTCACGGTGATGTGATGCAATTTCTTCCAGTGTCAAGGTGCTGCCATAAATTACAAAGAGATTCAGGTAATCCTTAAAGAAAACTTTACATTTTTCCATCTTAAAAAATACCTTTAAAAAAAACAACAGAGGAACGTCTGACTGGAAAAAAGTTCTGCATATGCACACGCGCTGTCAGTCTATGCTGGGGCCATTATATTAATATATGTCCAGAGAGGAAGTTCTCTTAATTTAGGCCTAGAGCTATCTAGATTGGGGGCAGAACTGATGTTGTTCACTGCTCAGACAGGAGACACATGAAGCAAAAAGAACAGGAACATTTTTCCTGTCTCCTCTCAGGTGTCCCACAGAATGGCTTACACCGATGATGGGATCTGGTTTCAGTTCAAGAAAATTAGCAGAAGGTGTGCTAAGCTGTTCAAAAGAGCTCTGTGCATGCCCAAGTCACTGTTTGTATGTGTTGGGATATATCTGTGCCAAATGCACGCATTCAGATCCATGGGGACAACATCCACACTTTACCCAACGGATAAAGAAAAAGGATTGAGTAATTTTGTGGAATAATTTTATGTTTGGGAATGAACACAATAAATCATACGACTATTCCCCAGAATCCCTTCTTGAAACAAACACAAAGGGGAGCTGCAGATGACAGCATCACAAATGCTGAAATGTCTTCAAAACTTTTGGATTTTGATATCCCTGATTTTGACCCAGATCCCCTACATATAAATACACATTTTTCTAGGAATATAGACAAAGTAAAATTTTGTGACTTCTAGTAAGGTTTATAAAAGTACAAATCTGCTTACATATTTTGCAGAATGTGCAAAAACGTTGAGTTTAGGGGTGAAAAAAGCATGGAAACACATTCCCTTTTTCTTTTCACCCCAACTAGTTTTTAGCAGTGCTGCTGATTACAGGTGTGCAGCTCTTCATCTAGAAGAGATGTCTTCAAATCCTTATTTCCTAAATCAGTCCGCTGGTCTTGATGAGAGTCCCAGCACCCTGCACTGCCCAGTGACTCTGAGTGTCCCCAGATGGCAGCAGGGGCACCTCTTCTTGCCTGGCCCTCTCCTCCCCATTCCCTGTGCTCGCCCGGCTGGCGTGTTGCAGTGGTGTGTAACTGGCTGGGTAACTCCATGTACCTAGCAACGCACATGTCAGACGCTGGCTCTTGCCCAAAGGGAAGGAGGATGAGGACAGTAAACAAAGACCTGGGTGTCCTCCATTTTGGAGCGCCTGCTGTAAGTTTTACTCTCTTCACTTTGAATTATAGTGGCAGTGCTTTGAGCAACTACATCTGAAGTACTCCAGCAACATCATACTCTTGTTCCACCACCACTCTGATGACCACCAGTATAATTCAAAGAGAAAGAGTAAAAACTCACCTCTAGGTATAAAAAAAAGAGAGAGAGTTTATTCTCTGCCAGAAGAAACAATACGACCAGAATTATAGCAGTTGCTACCCTGAACTGTAAAAGTAATGCTTTCTGTTAGCCAATGAATAAAACTGTCCTTTTTCAGGAAAACCATCTTTCACACTTATAATATTATCTTTCCACTAGATGCTGAATACACTGGTTTATTATATCTAGCTTTTTTTTATCAAGGAAAAGGTAACAGAAGAGAAAAAGTAATGCTTTTTTTTCTGCTTATGGAAAAGGAGGAAAGGAGAAGAATCTTTCTATATTTGCATTGCTAATTAGCAGAAAGCACACAGATAATACAGTGATCAGTACTGTACACATATTTTGAGAGATGAACAAACACTGTGCTATATTTGAATATGCAAGTGTACCATTTGTGTAGTTTATGTTGCATCCAGGCTTTTCCACAGGGCTCCACAAAGGACACACTGAAAACCCCCGATGGCAGGCTGGGGGGGATGTTGGGGTATGGTTTGTTTACCCTGGAAAGGGCAATGCAGGGGCACAGCTTGCTTTTCAATGTCATTTTGGTGTTTCTTTGCCCCCCAAACAAATTCACCAGCTGGGTTGACTGAGGAAAAGGAATTTAAGAGCCTTGTCCAAGGTCACCCTAAGGAATGAGCAAGTCAAGCCACTTACTCAAGGGCACTTCAGTGGCCCAACCTACCTCCCACTTGCTTCAGGTTGTTTGTGGCAACCTCTGCCCCCCTCACTGCATAGCCTTCCCCACGCAAGCACCACAGTGTAAAGTTCACAGCAAAGCCAGTGAAGCACCCTGCACCATCCATCCATCTTCTTCATGAGATAAGAATAGTTCCTTAAACCTTTGTTCATGGCAGATGTTTTCCTGGTCTGATGTTTTTTTCCTAAGTGTCACTGTCTATCCACAAACTATATCTTGATGTACATCCCCGTGCCTGGATATATGAATAGTTTTATGAGATGAACACAGCTTGAAAAACTGAGGTCAAACATGAAGAGGGTTGAAGAAGCTGGGATAGTGCAAAACATTATATAGCTTGAAATAAACACTGCCTCATCTCATAGAGGTCATTTTATTAGGAAAATGCAGTAACTCTTGGAAAACCAACTGCTCAGCCATCTCTTTTCTGTCTAATTCCCTTACCTTCTCTTAGCTGAACACAAAGAGTGTACGTTCAGCACTATTTTTTGAGAATTTAAACCAACAAACCCACTTCTCAAGCCCTAAACACACTTCATTTGCCTGGCAAGTGATAAGTTGAGTATCTACATAAGTACAGAGTACTTATTTACATGGCATAATCTACAGGGGTATGATCTCCAGGTTGACAAGTTCAAACTGCAAGGGACTCCCTCTCTGCTCCTCCCTTTCCCTGGATAGGCAGGGTGTTTTACTGTAGGTCAAACCTACACAAAATCATTTCCATGCAGGCAAAGCTCTTTGAGTACATGAGACCAGCTCTGGTGTCACCCGATTTAGCTTGATCTTCCACTGAGCTGACTCTGGTCTTCTGCTGGATTCACTCGTGAACATGGCAAGAGCTCCAGACACACATGGGAGAAAACTCCCCAGTGCTTGTCTGGATCTGTGTATTTGGAAAGTCATATCCCTAAGCACACCACTAAATCCTTACCTACCAATTTCAGCTAGGATAGCTTACACAAGATTTACCCATACGAAGATGATTTTTATCGACTCCTATTCTTCTCCTTAGTGTGGCTGTAGAGCTGTCTGGACTATGACACTTCACTGACTAAATGTTACTTACACTGGAGAGAAAATAACCTAGTTCTGTTGTTGGCAGGTCTGCTTGGATATTGTCCCCTTGAACCCAAACGTGCAATGAGCACTGTTTGGAGGCAGCTCGCTGTACCTTGTAAGGTCCCAACAACCACCTCTATGCAAGTGAAGCACAGAGTGACAATCCCCCTTCAGCCACCCCAGCACCAGCGTGCAGATCTCGCCTGCATTCCAAGAGTTCAGTTGAGACCCCCAAGCCCTCCGCTGAGAGTCAGGGATGCTGTTTGTGCCCTTGCAGGTCTGGTGGTCAGCTTCAGTCAACTATCAGATTTTCATCCCAGTTATATTAATAGCCAGTGATGAACAGTATGAGCAGTAGTGTAATTTATAGAACTAATTAATGTATTTTTAGAAAAGTGAAGGTATTATTAAATACTGTTGGGTCCCAGTATGAAAAAGCAGTTTCAATATTTTCTTTTATAAATGTACTCTCTAATTCTAATCAGATTCTTCTCACCAAGGCTCCCTATCTACTGAGGACAACAGAGGACAATTGTCATCTGAAGCCATTTCAAATAAAGTCACAAACAAATACTTGTATTAATATTAAACATGTAGCAGTTTCAAGAGCATGATTTTTTTTTTGTACAGAGATCACACTATTCTTTTGAAAAGCCAATAGGGCTTTTGTTCACAGCTCCTTTTAAACAATCTGGATATTAACTTTTCTACTACTGCAAGCCTCTGAGCAACTTCCAGCAATATTCTCCAGACAGGTGTTTGCATAAAACATGTCTTACAAAGACCTTGGGCAGACAGCTAAGGAGTTTTACCTTGTGCATATTAGCAGCCCAAGTGCTCAAATGCCACGAAGGGCCCTACAGATCCTACGACTACCCCTGGTGCTGCAGAGCCTGTTACTTTATTGGCACTATGAACCAGAGAAATGTTATATGTTTTGCAGAGAAAGAGTTATGAGCTTTGTTTGAGCGAATGTGAGAAGAATGGATAACAGCAAACCAGCCCATCCCAGCTGCCCTCTTTCCCCTTGCTATCTCTGTGGTTGAAGACAAGTTTCTTCTGGTCCCCATGAGAATGGTGAGACAGTCTTTAGCAATTAGCCCAGGGAGGGAGAGGCTAATTGTACCAATTAGCAGTGGAGCGCCAGGTGGGGAGACTTAGAGCCCAGTCAAGAGGGGACTAATAAAATGACTGCCAGGGTCAGTGAGGCAGCACCATTGGGGAGAGGAAGGAGAGATAGAACTGCTGATTGCATCTAATTGGACCTTTTGTTTCCACTTTGAAATAGTCTTTTTGAAGCACTCAAAAAGAATGGGAGGATCAGTCAGATCTGTGGCTTGAGGAGTCGTTACAGGGGCAGCAGGGGAAGGAGAAGCCCAGGTACAGCCATCAGCACCAGCCTTGCCAGTTCCCTCACAGCTCATGTGGCTCAGAGCAGCCTTGTTCTTCCCCAGTCCCCAGCGAAGCCTCTGTAGAGAGGCCCAGAGTTGTTGTGTAGCCACACTTTGCAATGTTCACCCACATTTTAAGCACTATAAGGTCCTCGAGGGGTCTCGCTCAGAGAATAATATCTTGCCTAGCTGAGGTTTTCCTCCCTGTAGCTCAAGGTTCCTACATGGAAACAACTGTAAATGGAGGGCACCTCAATCCCCTCGTGCCCTGGATTCAAACCATATTACAGTGACACGTGCTCAAGTGACAGAATAACACACCCGATCGCAGTAGATCACATTATAACAAGGTTGTTGCAAAACACTCATCAACGTCGTTTTTGCAACAGTCATTGGTCTCTCCGGGTTTCAGAGCAGTACTTAAACCAGTCTTCAGGACATTTTGAAGTGAGGCACACAGCTCCACGCTTCAGGAGGACAAAGCCTGGCAGAGGCCCTCTCTCTGAGCTACTCCTTCACTACCCTGCATCCATGGTCTGAATTTTTACTCCAAAAGCACACATTGCCAGTGTGCTCCAAACACAGCCCAGTGCAACCACATAGAAACCAAACAATTAAAACAATAAAAGCATTGAGTCATACAAAATACAAATACCCATAATGTCACAGCTTAACTACACAGCTACTTACTAAGACTTACTGGGTGGTGCTTTATACCAGATCATCTTGCTGAACGCCGGACTTGTGAGTCTGTCCCCTCTTCTGCCTGCAGTAACTTGAAGGCAGATCTCTGTCATTCTGTAGACCATGGGTTGTCCAGAGCAGGGCTGCATAAAGGCACATCTGATTCTTTCCACCAAAGTCACTCCATTTTCTAGAATGTAAGACAAAGTTCAATTTAACAGATGCCAGGACCATGTACACTGCAGAGGCTGTTTTTCTCCCCTACCTAAAGGGAGGACACATCCTACAGTCCCAGCTCCACGGCTGTCACCAAACTAGTGCTTCATGTGGACAGCACAGACAGTGCCTGCAGCAAGAAGCGGAACTGAAGGGTGATGCTGTTGGATATCCCCCAAAAGGCAAAAGTTATGCTACCCCTTTCTGTTAGTGAGTGTTAGGGCTGTTCAAAGGCCTAGCTGTTCACTTTTTGCATGGGGAGCCCCAGAAAGCACCTCAGGGCTTTGGACTGTTAGGATGATGGAGGCATTACAATGACAAGACACTTGTACCTAAGATGTCCTGGTTTTTGAGTGAGACTGAGCCTTGTACCTGCATATCCAGGCAGTCAGTGGACGCAAGCAGTCTGGGCCACTCTTTCTCACAGAAACAGAAACTGGTCACTCGGCCAAACACTCACTTTCTGGAGCATAAACCTTTTGAAAACAAACAAACAAAAAAACCCCTTGAGGCTCAGGAAAGACCAGTGAACCATAAAGACCTAGTGAGATGGTCCAGGTCCAAATTAGCAGCACTGAACAGTGGTTCAAGAGTGCAAAACCTTTCAGCTTTTTGCTATCAGTATCAGAAGAAAACCAGGATACATTTAAACTCCAGCACCTTGCCACAGTTTAACAGTAAATGGCCTATATTGAATAGCTGGCAACACATTCACTCTCCTTGTTTTCCTTCCTTGTTAAATGTTTCCTGGCATGGTGACAGGTAAAGCATAATACAGCTTGGCAATATGGCTTTTACATGGTGAAACAGCTCCTCCGTGCTACGCTAGAATACATATTACTGTGACAAGGGGCTTTATTCTGAATTATCTGCACATACTGAAAGCCAGTGGGAAATTGGAGGAGAGTTTAGTGAAAACTACATAAGATTTTGTTACCACTGAGCGGAAAATTTTGGATGGAAATCACGGAGTGTGGGGTTTAATCACAGCTCCTTTTGCTCGGCACATTATGGAAGGCAGACTCAGCCATTAAAAATTCACTTGGGAAAGGTGGATGGTTATCCAGCATTAAGCATGTTTCTGTGGCACCGAATTCTTCAGATTGCTTGTGGAGTTAAGTCATCCACTTTTTAACCTGACAGTGCTTGTTGATAAAAACAGTCCTGAGAACTGGATGGAACACTTACACAAAGCTGATAGATGAGATAGATGGAGAGGATTTATCCTGTGGCAGGGGAGCTGGTCAGGAATAAAGCTGTGCTGACTTCTAAGCACGGAAATGATCAGGTTATGCAATTATTTTTTAACATATATGTGAGTGATGGAGAGCAGAAACCCATGCAAACCTGGTTCTGTGCTGCTCTTCCTCGAAGACAGTCTTCCCCAGAGCCACTGTTGCACCTCACAGAGGCATCTTCACAGGGCAGCTTTCTGAAATGCAGGAGCCATTTTGCATTTCAAATTTATGAGATATTTTGTATCAGGAAGCTACTGTTAAACAAAGGCCTTACTTGCTCTGTGGGATGGGATAAAATGCTAAAGACATTCTGGCTGATACAAGTTGTTGTTGAGAGTTTGAGCTGAAGGAAATGACCAAGAGGAGAACAGAGAAACTTCTGAGCCAGCAGGTTTTTCTGTTTCTATCTCATAGACTTATTTTCATATTCAACATTTTCATATTCCTGCATTGTTCAGCCTATGAGGGATTTCATGCAATGGTCGTAACTGGGGTGTTGGATGGGTGTTTTTTCCCCTTGAAGATTGTTTCTATTTAATATCAAAATGATGAGCTCACTTTGTATTTTCAGATTTTTTAAACTGGTTTGGAAAAATCAAGGCTCAGGCCACTTCCACCATCCAACACCTACCAGAGACCTCAGACAATGACCTGATAGAGAGCTTGAAGACCAAGAGAATGTAAGTCAGACTGAACAGGGCCTAAGGTAAAAAAACAGTCTGTGCTGGTACACCTCTTTTCATTAAATGAGAAGACTGGTATCTTTACTGTCTTGGTTATCTCAGCCATCAAGAACTCCCATAGGAAGACAGAAACCATCTTTCTGGTATCCTCTGTATGGGAAGCACTATCAGAAATATTGAGGAAACAAGTGACTATAGTCTGCAGATGCTGCCTACCATTGGCCACACAGGACATCCACCATACAGGGCGACCATGTAAGCTGGATAACGAGAAGTAAGTATTGATGAGCAAGGATGAATAAAGGCAAAAATGTTCTTTCCCACTGTTGTCACAAGAACTCCTGGAGATTCATATTATATGGAGACATTCCAGAATAAATGTAACTGTTCCAAAAAAAAAAACAAAGGGGCAAGTGAGGGACCTAAGGTTACATTGGCCATTTCTGTCAGATGTTTCTTATGATCTCCAAGTGATTAACACAGTCCTCACCAGCTGAGCAGCAGCCTTCATCCGTGCTCCATGGTGCACGACAGGGAACTGACCATACTTTGAAGACAGGAGACAAGCTTCATAAGTAGTCTGTCAGCAGAATTATTTCTGAGGCCCTTGATTAATAATGTAGGACATCAGTGATCTTGGAAAACTTTAACATCAGCACTGTTCTTGGCTGAACAGAACAGCTGTTGACATCCTTGTCGCTGTTTCTTGGCTGAAGACAGATGTTTGTGAGGTTAGATGGAAAAGGCAAGAGTGTATGAACAGTGGAAAACACTCACCGCTTCCTTATACTTACGTGGGGACTCAATCTGTATTCTGGGACATCTTTTAGATTATAATTGCTCCATGATTAAGTATGTGCCAATGGCACCTCTTAGGAGTTGAGACAAGGTGTATACTCCTGTTACTTGTATGATGATGTCTGAATAGTCCTCGCATGGCAGAGAAAATACAAGTGCACTAGGGAACAGCAGTAAATACCATTAACTGCTCCATTGGTTTCTATTTTTGAAGGGTGCTCTGGTCTCAGATGTTAATGGAGTGGCTTAATTTTCCTTGAAATGACCATAAACTCAGAGAAATGTAATTCAGGGATGAGGCATGATATCTTGTGCTGAAAAAAGGCTGGATATTCTTAATGCCTAAAAAAAGATTGTTCAGCAGTAGATCAGCTGTATAAAAATGTGACCCCTCTAATGCTTCCAAGTTCAAAATGATTTGCTGGCTAAGTGTCATTTGAACAAGTTAAAGCTTCACAGTTTACTAAAGGATGTGTTTTGTATTCTGGTCCAAGTATGACTACACTAGAAAATGCTTTCCCTGAATCATCTGAAATATCAAATGTAAGGCAAAATTTTGCTTCAAACTTCCATGAAGAGCTAAAGCTTCTCCACCCACAATAATATACAAACTACATAGTAAATCACCTTTCTGAAAACATTTCATCCACTTTATACTTTCAGTCCAACTATTAAAGGCTTCTGTAAGTAAATCTCTTATTTCTTTAAGGGAATAAAACTGCCCTGAGCTTACAGACACTTTCACCTTGAGGATCCCATGAAGAAAACTGTTCTGGGGATGGAGAAGTAAGACCCCATCTCAGGAGGTCCCAGGGCCCTACTGGTCTCAGAGCTGTCCCATCCACCAGTCCCACTGAGAGAAACATCAAGCAAGAAGCAAGCTCCATCCTGCAGAGATAAGACCTTTGCCAGAGGCATGCTCAGGCATGATCAGACTGTTTACAGGTATAGGAAATTTGCTGGGATCTGTCTTCATTCACCTTTCTTCTTTCCAGATTTTTTTCTCAGACATTTTTCCTACACAGGAGCTTCTTCTATAGCCCCTAGAGAAGTCACTAGGAGCTTTTCATGCTGTGGGAGCAGAGGCTTTAACCACACTGCCCCAGTTACATGGACAGGTGAAGTCAGGATTTTGAGCATTATTGTTATAAAGTTGAGAAGTGGGGCTAGAAAGAAGGTTGGTGAATAGAATGGTTATGATTTGCTCAAGATCTTGAGGTGAAGGATGGCATGAACTTGAAAGGAAGCCAGAACAAGTAATCTCATCCATGGTTCTTGTGTTGAGAAATAATCCTAAGCAGAAAACAGATCACTGTCCCCAGACTCCTGTGGCTCCTATACTGAAACCAGTAGGACCATTACAGCAAGGAAGGAGGTTAATAACCAACTCATTTCTCTGAGCCAGCAGATACAAGACAGAAACCAGCTGGAAGGTACCCAGAGCTGCTCCTGGGCTATTGCCACAAAAAAAAAAAAAAATGCCCTCGCACTGGCACTGCAGATATGAGAGAGGTTTGAAGAGGTTTACTGCTGTAGGACTAAGTTTTTAAGCACTGATTAGCTGATATAGGATTAAGCATTATCCAGCTGTTAATTATTATCCAGCCCATGTGCCATCTGATGCACTTCCAGAAAAAGCACCCCACCAGAGGTGCTGTTTAAACACCAGGTGTAGGTGATGCTTGTTATTATGTAGGTGTTACAAAATGATTTGGGAATGAAAGCAATTTTGATCTTATAAATTATTAGGGAAAATTAATAGACAGGTTTTTTTCAAAGTTAAGTAATTTCTATTATTAAATCTGCTTTTTTGTTTCTCAGTACTGAACCCATCATTATACAATATAACAAAACAAACAAAATAGGGTCCATCACACTGTGTCATCTACTATTATTTATCCATGTTTGAGTAACAATTTCATCATTTGATCAAATAATAGCAGATTCCACAATATGTCATTCACATATCCCCAGTTTATCTATAATGATTTTCCTCTTGTCAGCTCATTTCTTGAACCTTTGCTGAATCTGGTTTCAATAGTACTATAAACAGTCATCATTGCATTGTAAAACTGGAAACTCTCCACTAAAATAGTGTTTTGATCTGGGTTGCCATAGTAATAAGTCTGTGCTCCCCTCTTTGGAGGCCTTGTTATATGAAGTATCTGTGATTTGCTCAGAATGGCCCCAGTTCATCTGTCAAAGTAGGTTTTTCCTTTTTTAAAATAATGATCTAGAAAATCCCACAGTGGCAACAAATATTTTACAACCATAACGAGAAACATTGTATCACTCAAGCTTTGTAAATCTATGCCATTATTGTATTAGAATAAATCATTTTCCTTAGGTATATTACTTAGAAATATGCAATTCTAATTTTAGAGCATGTATTCAATAGGGGGTATTTATTTTTTATGTAAAGAGAATTATTAACTTTGACTTCAAAAATACATCACATGTCAGATTGTGTTTAGAGGCCCTGCAGCAAAAAGAAAAAAAAACTGACTTTTTTTCTTATTTCTATCAAAATACCGCAAATATCCAGTCAGTTTCAGATTTAGTTACTCTAGTCAATTCTTAAGTGCTGATTTTTATAATGAGATCAGATATTACCATAGATTTTACAACTGCACACTCAGATAAATGATATTCAGATTATATACTTGCAAAAATTAGAAGTCCTGAAAATACATCAACCACACTATGAAAATATATCACTATACATTATTTTAAATACAAATGCTCCAGTCAGTTACAGTAATTTGATACATGAACTATGATATTTCCTCCTGCAGGAATGAGAGTAAACAAACACTACATCAACACACCAGTGACAGACTCCATGGAAAGAAGTAAGGATGGGGATCATATTTTACCTAAGACAGATGGTTAAGTTGGTTACTTTATGTAAGTCGCTACCAGCTATAGGATTACTTCATGTAACTCACTGTCAGCTACTGCCTCATAATACCTGACAGGGGAATATTAAAATCATCAGTGGGAGAAAGTACAGAAGGTATCTATCTCTTATTCAATGAATTCTAATTAAAAAGTAATTACTGTACGGTGAGGAATCTGCCAGCCTCAGGCTCCTCCCCGCACATACGCTAGTTGACTTCGTGGCAGAGCGGGAGGTGAGCTGAGGTGCATATGTATATTTCCTTACATTTTGCCAGTTACTTAGTTCTAAGTAGTGCCAGACCATGAGAAGTCTTCGGAAATAGTTTTATATCATTTTGCTGAGTGGATCCCCAGAAGACGCTGTGGGGGCAGAGGTGCTACACATCTTCCGTTATAATTGACCTGGGCTTTGAGATTTCTCTGTCATGATGTATCCCAGAAAGGTGCATGATGGGAAGAAACTTGTTATTCCTCCAGCAGTGCCAAATGGACAAGATCAAGTAGGCCTGGGACTTGAAAAAAAGGAAGAAATATTGACAGATAAGTAACCACTCCAGTAAATGACAGGCAGGCACAGGAAGCTTGATTTCCTTGGGGTTCAGAGGTAATCTATTAACCTTAAAACATTTCAGTGCAAGTGTAATAGTTTTTTTTTTAAAAAAAAAAAAAAAAAAAAAGATGTTTAATTGAAATCATTACGTCTATTTTGATTTCTTTTACTCCTTGCGAGTTATCAAAGTGGGAACAAAAATCCACCCATGACTAAGAAAGCCAAACCCAGACTTAATTCAGCCCAAAATATTTATTCATTTATAGCTCAAGAACTTTAAAGGTGTCCTCTGAGAAGCTGTCATTTTTTTATGGCTCTGTGACTGGCACTGAAACATTTGATTTCAAATTCTTTGGATAGTAGCTCATCAACAGCGAGGGAAATGTTAGGACAAATTGACATCAATAAGGTGGATTGGAGTAATTAGGAGCAGAATTTGTCTCTTGCGACTACTGTCTCATTTAGCCCACTCAGTGCCAGCCCAGCCCATACCGATGCATGTCCTGGGGCCCAGGAGAAAAGTTCTCCTGGCTGCTGTGTACACACACCCAGTCACATATCCCAGACTCAGGATGAAGTGCTAGCTCTCCATGTTGGCACGATCCAGAACAAAAGGATTACAAGTAGTCTGGATTTAGGCTCCATTACTGAAGATATCTGTAATTTCTACTTTAAGATGCTCTTGTCTTCCCACTGTTTACAGCTGGGAATTCTCTTGCACTGAGAGGTATCCTCTTGGCCAGAAGCAGCTTTTATGCCTTACCCAAAATTCTGTTGACATTTGGCTGAGGTTCCAGTTAAAAAAATCATTCCTGCTCTCCCCTGTGTGTCCCCCCAGTTGAATTCTTGTATCCTGCGAGGCTCTCTGGGTCAGCCACATCCAGACTCACGGCACAGCAATATTGTACATTGCCTCAGGCCCTGCTAAAGAGGTTGCTGGAACAGAGAGGGAAGTGGGATGAAGAGGCCAAATTCCCTCCACCTTGCAACTCTCTAGGCAGCCTATATTCCTCCTACAACCCATTCATATCCTCTGTTGCAGGACCAGCACGAGGAAAAAGCTTTAAAACAATGGAACACAAAAGGAAAAAGGGGAGGAATCACCTTGACCTCACCATGCAGTCTACCTCCAATCATTCTTAACTGATATCTTCCATGCTACAGTTTAAACAGATTACACTTTGATCTATCTACCCTTGAAAATCGATTATTTATATAAATTGAACACACAACACAGTAATTCCCTCCTTCCTTGCCATAACTTTTTCATATTTGTTGAAGTCTGTTACACTCCCTCAGTCTCTTTCTCCAGGTTAAATTACACCACTCACTCAATCTTCCCTAGTAGATTATGTTTTCCAGACCACTAGCTGTTTCTGTTCTTATCCTCTGGACAGTTTCTTATTGATCATCCACTTCTGGAGATTTGTTTCTTGTTCTGCCATGACTGCAAGCCAAATAAAGAAACAGTTGGTCCTGGAAATGTGTTGTGTTGAAGAAAGAGAGAGGTTTACTGCTCACTCAGCTTCATAGAGACCTTCACAGGTCTCTAGAGATAGAGGTTTGGTCCCACAGATCCATTTTACCAAGAATGGAATTTAATTCTGGATGGATTAATACTCTCTGGCAAGACCCCAAGACATATGCTCACCATGATGTACAGGAGTAATCTGTTAAACTTAAGGAGACACAATATGTAGATTCAAAATTACATCTGCATCTTTACAGAAACAAATTTGCATTACCTAAAATATACCCACAAAAAATCCCAAAAATGCTGCTTAATATTTTCAATAATTTAAAGTTTGAACTTTTTTTTCCCTAGTTTTACTTATACATTAATATAATTAAATTATATTCCCTTTTGATATCTTCTCCTCTTAGGTTACATGACACCCCATTCTCATTTATACCAGGACTGCTTTTGGCTTGCTCTTGATAATAGCATGTACTTTGGATATAACAAAATACACTCCCACCTAAATGTCCCTCTACTCTGTCAGAGTGATGAAACTTAGCATCAGTGTAAAGGAATCCTGGACCTCAACTTTGTAGATCCATGTTGACTTTTTAAGTTTGAGGTCTTAATATGATGTAAAAGCAGTGCAATTGTATTTTGAGTAAAGTATTATTATATTCTTAATGCCATAACATACATTTTCATAAAATAGTAATGTAGGTTTTTCAGTGCATAATTTGGTGGCTTTGGGAACATTAGAAGAGGGAATGTGTTGGATCTGGATTCTGAAATATGTCTTAATGCCTACTTGCTAATTATTATCAGGCCATCTGCAATGCTCTGCAGTCATTTTGTGAGAGATCTCTCTTGACCCATCCTGCATTTTTTCCACTACACCCACCCTTTCCATCAGCTCAGCATGGACACAGTATTACTCAGTTTTCTCATGCTGTGAGGGGTTAGGTGAGGCAAAGGCTCACACACTACAGTCTTATCCAATCTCCTAACTCTTTTTCTGTCCACCTAAAGTCTCCTAATTGTAACCATGAAGAACATAATGGGAAAAGCGTATCGACTTGTTTAATTTAAAACAGGGTATGTGAACTATCTTTACAATAACTACTTGTTTCAATAATTTATAACTGTGATGCTATACCTGACAAAATGATTCAGATAACTAGAGCAATGTGCACTTTAAGTTTAAAGCCAAGGTCTTCCTTGCTCATTTTAATGACTTCTCCTGTGCACAAGATATTAATATTCCTGTGAGCAAACATAGCACTGACTCATTAATCAATAGGGGCTGGCTCCTCTACATAATAACAATAGCTGTACTAGATAATTAACTTTTGTTCCATTGGCTTTAGTTTGTACATAATTTCCAGTGGCTGACACTGGTTAATAAAAAGCTTCGCAGATGACAGACACCTTTTAAAACCCTTTTTACTTGTTCTGGAAAATGATCCACACCTACTGATATAAGTAAAATACAATGCAGGTGTCGGTGTGTGTCCATGCCATATTTAAAAGGAGGCAACTGACAATAAATAAAAGACCTAATAAATATTGTAAGGCTTCAGTGAGTCCTGCTGTTAAATCATAGCATAGTGAAGGATTTGCATTTTCCTGTCATGTAGTTATAAGACTAGAGATAAAGGTATGTCTACAATTATATGAGTATTCTAGGCAACTGGCAGATTTCTTCAGTCCAGACTGGGATAAGAAACACACATTTCTCCACTGTTCTTTTTCCACAAACACGCTTTTAATACTAGGGCAAGTTCACCAAAAGTGGCAACAGCAGAAACTCAACTGCAGCACTGACTTACCCCAGAGTGAGGTACAGCACTGTCTGTGCCAGAACACAAATGAAAAGGTAGCTTTAAATCCAAAATTTTGGTTACTCACTTAGCTAGATGGCTGCACAGACAGCTGCAGCGGCATCTTCCAGGAGCCCACGGACTATAGCACAGGGGCAGGCATGTGCAGCATGGAAGTAGGCACTCCTGGGGCACAGCAACTCACAGACAGCCACTGTGAGACACCAGGGATGGATGGCTCTTCGCCCAGCCTATCATTTCCTTTGCTTCCATCGGTAAGGATTTTCAGTCAATGTTACTTATGCCTTCTTCCTTAAAAAAACCCCAAAACACAGGGGAAGCGAACTTGATGTCGTTAGCAGAGCAGATTGGAGAGGGAGAAATCTACTGTATGCAGGACCTGGAGTCTTCAAAATCTACCTTTCTTCCAAAACGAAAGTAAATTTTTCTTTAGAAATAAAAGAAATCTTAAATCCCTTAAAGCTTTCTTTTGATGTATTACATGTTTAATTTGTCATCTAGAATATAACACAGAATTAAATAAACCCCACACATGAGAAATTTGAAAAGCAAAAATGGAAATACTGTATTTCATAAACATCGATCTGTCTGCCAAATAGGGAGTTTCTGACACTCCTATATCTCTTTCTGACTGATATGGGTTGTTGGGAAAGTCAGTCTGATATTCTTTCAGAGATGATGGAATTGCATTTTATGAAGAAAATAACATCCCACTGACTTTTCGTTAGATAGATATTTATCTGTAGATATTAGTTCTGAAACCAACCGTGCTTATAATCCACTGTAGAATAAGAAAGTTCAGTATAACATATGTTCCACAATTCTCATCTATGGCTGTATTTTCCCTTGTGATGCTGAGTGTTGCAGGATCCAGACATTCAGCCATGTAAATCACTGCTGCTCATTGACACTAACTGAGCTACCATGATTTGCCCAGATGAAAATCATCCCTTAGATCTGATGTTGATAAAGCGTCCTCACAAATGTGAGCATAAACCATTTGTGAAATGTTTCTGCTTTCAGTTTCAAAGATGAAGATAGCTATCTCCCTTATTCATACAAAACACCCCACGCAGAGAATGCCTTGATTAAGCCTTAAATCAAAAGCTAAAGCACGTGAAACAAAGGAGCCTCATACACCTGTTAGAAGAAAAATGCAGGCTAAGTGAGTACTTATTTGCATTATACAGCATGGTCTCCAGCAGGAATAAAATATACTGCAAGTCAATGGCCCGTCAGCTTCTATATAGAAGGGAAAACATTCTTGTGTTCAAAATTGTGGAAATATCAATATTTCAAAAGGTAGTTTTACGGTTCATTCAAGCACTGATAAGAAATCATTACACTTTTTAAGAATATTGATGATTACGGAGAGGCATTTAATGGAGGAAAAGCCTTTTTTTGCAGTTCGTTAGTTTGTGCATGTCTAATTGACTCTTCAAGACTCTTTTGCATGAGACACTAAACACAGTTTTAACCAGATTATTTTTATACCAGTTATAAATAAATGTCTCCACCTTACAGAAATTTCCTTTCCAGGTCTTCCCAATGAGTACTGTCAAGTTCTAGACAGAGTTCAATGCAGGAAATGCCTGAAAAATCAGCAATTAAATCACCTATTTTTTCCTACAGCAATAGGTTAGCCAAGAAGCTGATTTAGTAGATTAGATATTATATTTAGAATATGTAGACCCCTGGACAAAACAAATTCACCTCTTTGTCTATTTAGATAGGCCATGAGGATTGCTTCTGTGTCAGCTGCTAGATACTGCTTGAATTATCTGGGCAGTGGGAGCAGAAAAAAAAAGCTGAAATGCAATATGTAAAATCTCTACCAACTTCAGTGGCACAAAGCAATGCAAAGGTACCCACTGTCCTGCCTGAAAGATCCCATGTCTCCAGTGGGGTTGTGAGGATACTCCCTCACGAAGCTTCTCCCACTTAGTAGGCGATGGGCTATCTAGGGCACGAAGAGGATTATGGTACAGCTCAAAGCACATGGAGAGCTGTGCATGTTGAAGGCACTGGCTGGGCTCTGCAAAACAGTGTCATTAAACATGACCTCCGAGGCTATTGCAAACTTCTGTGGTACACAATCAACTATTAAGTCAATGAAATCATTTGTATCAAAGACATTGTGACACTGTCTGAACATGGGAATGGAAAATAAAAAGACAGCCCTGCATGTACATATGGTCATGGTCCAGTGCAGTGAGTGTTACTGCTTGGTTTGCTGAAGCATACTGGACAAGCTTTAGAGCTTGTTATTTTTGCAAGAACTACACTGGGGAAAATATCTGATGTATGTTTTAGTAAAAAATATAAACCAGAATCAAGGCAAATGTAAGGCAAATGTTTTGCAGTTTCAAAGTCAAGAATGACACTCTATGCAAAGCTCCTGTGATTACAGAGAAATTTTTCCTCCTGTGAATACTATTTACCATTTTTATTCACCTCAGTTCTTGCTGCTGCCCCAGGAGACTAGAAGCAGAATTATGGGGCTCTGTGGAGAGATCTTATTCTCATGACATTTCTAGCCCCCATTTTGTTGAACCAACAGACGTGGATCACTGGGATAAGATTACTCTGGCAAGCACTAGAACTTTTAGTTGCTTACTGGCTTCCACAGCCGTTGGGGATTTACTCAACATCAGTGAGAAAAGCTGTGCTAGTCCTTATCAGCTGATGTGCACTAGTCCTCCTTGCTCCCAATTGGATCTGGAAGGCACCATTCACCCTCTGCTCCTGCTGGGCCAGACATGTCACAGCCAGGCAGAGGCAGCAGGACACTACTCACACAGCAGCCGGCTCTGCCTCCTTGCCAGCTTCCAGGTGGACTCCACTGCACGGAGATCCCCTGCTGGTAGGGACCTGGCTGCACACTCCATGGGGTTTGGTGCCACCTGGGTTAACCACATGGGACCCTACAGGCCATCAGACATTATTCAAAAAGATCTTGGAGTCTAAAATTAACATGACTCCATAGCTGGCTATGCTGAGCTTTTGTCATGCTTACCTTTTTCCAGTTCCTTATTATAATAATGTTACGTGAGATTGGCTAATAGAACCAAGCATTTTTTCTTACATTTAGCTTGAATAAGCACATTAATTAATAAGTGAAAGAATACAGCATTTGTCCCCTCCCACCAAAAAAAAAAAAAAATAGCAAGGGAATTACTCCATCCATGGTATTATTACTCACTCATGGTTTCTACCAGCTGGTAGCTCAGGCTGCAGAAAGATTCCTTGTACAGAGCAGTAAAGTTCTACACTTATCTTCAAATTCCTCATTAAAAAACTCTACTTTGTCTATTAGAAAAAAAGAGGGAGAGATGTTTAGAGAGCTGGCATGCTTAAGACTGCAGGCTATGGGGCTCTCTTGTCCCATCAGAGCTGAGCACATTTCCTTGCCCCCTTGCCCTCTTCATTTGCTGGCAGACAGGTGTAAGCTCTTTGGGGCTCAGAGTTTCATGCTCAGTGCCAAGCACGAGTTGGTCCCTGTCCATAAATGAGACATGAGTGCTATGTTAATATGAAGAGTGACTGGAAATGTTTAGTGAACCAAGTGTGGGATCCTTATCTCTTCCACTGCAACCTCATCACAGTGACACTTGCAAGTCATCCTGAAGCAGGTAAGGAGTCGGGCCAATGTTTCCTGATGGCACTGTTTGTATCACATACACTGGCCTGCAGCTACCAACCCTGTAGCTGCCACAGGCTGACTTTAAATGTAAAAGCCTGAAGAAGCTGAACTTTTTTGCGCTGCTGCTAAAACCACCTCCACGATTGCTCAGATCCAGTGAAGCAGCACTGCTGTTTTGTGCAGTGGAAGTCCCAATTCCAAGTATAAGATGATTAATAGAAGCAACTAGATTTCTCTTCATGTGCTGCATGAGTCCTCAAAATACTTGTTTACCAAGTATAGGGGTATCTCTTTCCTCTGAAAAGCCAAATAGATGTGTATGTGTGCTGGGGGTGATCAAGGACTGCAGTCAGATTTCCTGCCCTCCTGGCTGGATTTAAGGCATCTTATTCCCACCGAGAAAAAAACATCTCTTTCTCACTTGATTGTTGATTTTTTTTTTTTTTTTAAGAATAACCTCTTATCTTTAGACATGCAAATTGGTGTCTCCAGAAGTGTCTGTGACAAGATTGGTGTCACCTACGACCAGCTGCAGAAATGATAAATGAAGTTTTATCTTTACTTCATCTGTCTGTAGCTGCATTAGAACATATTGGTTGTTATGAAAATATAGTGCCTTCATCAGGGGGTTTAATACCAGTTTTTACCTAGATAATCTGCATCAGGGTTAGTGACACCATAAATTAAGGATTTGGCAGTGATGAATATGAGTTACTCTCACAGAGGACCATTATAAGAGACTGATCCTTAGACTTGCCCATCTGCCATAGCTTCATTAAAAATGTCCTGCTGACAATGGTGTGCAATTCCTTCACAATCCAAAAAAAGTTCCAGCCTTAATATATTCTTATAGGAACTGTTGAGGGATATTGAGGCTACGTAAATCCATAAAGGGTTTTTCTTAACCTACAGATATTCACTGTCAGGAAACACAAGCCCATGCTCTGTTGAATATGGATTGAGAATAGCCCTTTTCGGGACATTCATCTGGGAAGTGTGCCAGGTAAGTAGAAGTTTACTGCCTTATTCTGACTCAGTCCTCAAGGCAAGGTTGTATTTTAGGAATGTGACATTGGCACTATGTTGTGAATTTTGGAAGAAAGGATTGTCAGTGTGACAGCTTGTGTTTACCTCCTTTGCCCCAGAATAGCTGTCCATATAAAAATAGGTAAAATATATTTACTCCCTCCATCACCAGTTTTTCGTCTGCTGTTCTGCAGGCCTCAAACAGCTCCTGCAAAGAGGTAACACAACCACCAGATTTGCACAGTGGTGATATGCATAGGATTCCCTGCTTCAAAACTAGGCATTCAGGAGGACACAAAGTGGGGTGGACATTTATCTCCTATGATTCCCTATGCAACAGCTTGGAAGTTACCATTCCCTACATCAAAGTGAGACATTATCTTATTTTTGATACCTTTGAGCATGTATCAAGTGCAAGTTTTAGGTAGAATATGCTGAAACTGAGAAAAGTAGGCACACTTAAATTTTATTCTGGCTAGTTGAGTTAATCCCTGCAAAATAGGAGGACTGCCAACAGTTTTTCATCCAGCTAACTCACACTGAACGTATCATCACTAGTTACTTAAAATTGAATCTGTTTTTAATAGAAAAACTGCTACTGGAATATAAAACATGGAGTAACATACCATTCTTCTGCAAAAGACTAAGCTTTTAAAGATAGTATTGTAGTCTGGAAACAGACTGAAAAAGGTAAAAGGGTATGTCCAACATGAAAAGTAATCTACATGTTCATCAAAGCCTAGATGATCTCAAAGCAGTAATTATTCACTGACTGTAGATAGCCTTATTTTGATATTTGCCATATGTTTATTATTCATCACATCAGATCATCACAGGATTACTGCAACAAATTTTTCCTTTCAGTAAAATCTTATTTTCAGGTAATCTGGACTTTTTTTTGTCCCCCTTCACAAAATCTCCTTTTATCGGCCTCCAAGCCTGACTGATAGCCAGTTACTTCAGTTTTTACATGACTATCCCTTCTTGCATTTTATACAAATGGTATCTAAAACTCCTTCTTTGTGCAAAGCATACTTTTAAAGTTCATAACCACCAAATGTATGTCTATGAAAGCAACAACGGTTGCTTCTCTTTCATACTACAGGGCAAACAGCCAGACATTAAAGGCTTTATAATTAGGGACTTTAGCAGATTGTAACAGAGATGTATTTGCTTATTTTTGCTGTAAAGTCAATTATGAATATGCAAAATTCAAAGTGTGAGTGACCAGGCCACACTTAGCAGAAATAATAAGACTGCAGCCAATTAAAACAGAAAAAGGTTGAGTTCTCAGTTTTCTGCCCAGTGTGTTTCTGATGATGACACAACAACAGCTGTGAACTGCCAAAGTCATCTCAGAGAGGTGGCTCAGCCTAGCCCCTGCCAAAATGAAGGATTTGCCCTAAAAGCCAGATGTTCTTGCCACAATTTCCCACATAGAGGAACTGACAAAATGGTTGCTCAGCATATGTGAATACTTATATCACAGAATCATTTCTTTACAGAAATATCAGTCCCTTGAAGATGCAGTTTAAACAGACAGGAGGACAAGTAACTTTACAGCATTAAAATCCTTAAGTTTGTGCTTTTAATCTTTCTAACAGGACTATCTAGGTATCTTTTTGTTAATTGAACACTTGAAAACTGTAATTGAAACAGTATAAACATTGTTTTTATTCTTCTTCTCATAATATAATCATTACGTGAGAAACACTAAACTAGACATTTGACTTTATTGATCTTTTCATGGACTAACGGTACAGGGAGTCATTTTCTGCCTAGGCTAATTAATTGACAGACTAATTCATTGATCAGGTTCTCCATAGCATAGTTGGTATTGACAAACACTGAATCTTTTTCCATCAGTTGTATTAGTTTGCACCAATTACTTTGTCTGTTTCACTTAAGCAATTACGACAGCTCAAAAGCAACAATCAGATTCTCAGCTGGTGTAAATCAGGCTCTATCTACTGAAGTCAGAGAGCTGTGCTGTTTTACTCAGTTCAGTTATTTGGCCTTTAAGATTTAATAGTGAGCTTCAAAATACCCCAAACAACAACAATGATATCTGAGGCAAAAATCATCACACTAGTTGAAAACATGTTCATCATAGCAATGAATAGTAACCACGTTAAAAGCTTATGTACAGATGCATAACTTTGCTCGTAATTTTTACACAGCCTTAGAACACTATCAGGTGCAAAATAAGGTACCTATAGACACAAAATAATCATTGTAAGTGACATTAAACTTAGGTCCTCAATAGAGTCACGTTTTCCATGCGTAGGTTATCTGGAAATCAGTGCCTAGGAATATCCTGCGTCCAAACAGCCACTGCCTTCTAGATACATGGAACACAGCCATTTCATCACATGTGAAATCTGTGTCTAGACACCTGTGATTTTTTTTAAACACTCAATTTGCTGAAGGATTTTAGGAGAGTATAGTGGCTTGTGCAGAGCTTTCTCACTTCTGGATCACTATTGAAAGAATGTCCAGACCTGGACACTGCTGCTTCACCTGTTGAGCGAAGTGAGCAAACAGAGTGAGCAGAGCCAACAAAGACACAGGGTCACCAACATACTGACAGTGAAAAGAAAAGAACCACGTGGGAAAATGAATAACTCCTGCGAATTTTCAAAATAAAGACTAAGTAAAAATAAATAAATCAAACTGATTTTTCCCAGCATAGATTTTCCTTAACAAATTATTTTTCAGGTAACCGAGGCAGTCACCAGAGTATATGGATGTTACACAAGAAGGAGAAACTGAACTGATTTTTCAGGTAAAGATGAAGAAAGTTTCCTTTCAGAAACAGGCAATCTCTATCAAATTGGTCAGTGTCGAAAAATGTGAGTCAATTTAAACTTTCCATTCATCTCTATTCTGCTCCTCCTAGAGTATTATGGAAAAAATGAGCCTGTGCGGGAAGTTGTCTTTGTGCTCTGAATCTATCTCCCAACTCTGAACAATTGAGAATTCATTGAATATAGACATTAGAGGTTAGTTCCTTTTTTAAAGCCTCCAATCAGTTTTTCTCATCTTTGCACGCAAAGATAAAAAAATCATGTACTCTCCAGAGACACCAGCAATAGCAAGAAGAAGTCATCATGACTAAGAAAATTTTGCTGAGGCAGTTTCCACTTACTGATCTAAACCCAATTACTTCCTGTGCTCAACATGCTCACGGAAGCTTCCTCTTTGATGCATGGTACAGGGTAAAATAAAGTGCATGGTCTTCATTAAAATAAGTGTTACTCCCCAGCATGATTAAAAAGAAACTCTGACGTGTGCCCTGCCAATGATATTTGCCCCAAACCCATGTAGATGCCAATGTACAGGTCATATTTGTAACGTTTTTCCTTAACAAAGGGTAACCAGAGTACCACATCACTCTGCATATGAACTCCATGGGGAAAAGAGGCACGTGCAGGCAAAGGTGGATATGAAGAGTAGAGTCACAGAAGAGTATGATCTTTCTAAAAGAACATTTTGCACCCTTCACAGATACAGAGCGAGCGATTTGCAACACAGAATTCAATGACTTGTAATTAAAATCAATAGAAAATCAACATTACAAAACCAAAACAAATTAAAGCACAAATTTAATCTCTGTTTCTCTGGCATTTGTAATGGAGGATTTGCTCTGAAACTGTACTGTAAGTAAGCTGATATATACTGGGTATATCTTAAGAAATCTTTCTTAATGTAGTAAAATTATCTTTTTCCTTATGTGGGAAAAGAGATGATCTACCATCTTTTTGGCTGATTTTTAGCATAGAGTAACCCATCCTGACTGATCATGTCCCAGTTTTACACAGACACTTTTATTTTATAATAGTGGTATTTATTCTTTATTAGTGTCCTAACTATATTTATTAGTGTCCCAACAATTGAACAGTAAACAGCATAATTTCATGCAAGATCAGGTCCCATGGACACAATAAGCCTCAAACTCTGCAACATTCCATTTTAAATGTTTTGCGTTTCAGAAGAGATGTAGAATATGCAAAAGCAGAATATATCTATTCTATTCTTATATTTTTCTATTTTGATATGTTATTGTCTGTAGTAGTTTTATATGCTGCAGGACAAACAAATTATTTTAAATGTTATTAAATGATATTTTTCTTATCTAAATTCATATTATCATGCCTCTAAATTCAATATTGTCAAAGCTCTAAAATGCAGAACTTCATTTGACCCGGTTGTACACTGGACAACTCTTGTTTACATGTGACATCAAAGGCCTTCCATTTATTACCCAGTTTATTACCCCAGAATCGAGGACCTAAAACATATGAGGCTGATACAGCCTCAAGTTACCAACAGCTGGGTTCTCCAATTGACTCAGATGGCCAGGATAGATAGACTGACCTTAACATTGTCAACACCAAAATAACTGACCTCCAGTTCAACTCCCTGCATTCTTCCAGACCAATGTTCCATTGCTGTTTGTCCTGGATGCAGTAAGTCTTGTATAGCTCCCAGCATTTTCAAACTGGTCCATCTCACCTAGAGAATTACTGAAAATACTACCTTGACAGACAGACAGTGAAGTCTGGTTAATGTCAGATACAGCACTTTGTAAATGAGGCATCATTACCAAAGTGTTTGTGCATTTTGAGTCCATCAGCTGTCATCTTTTACAAACTATTTGGAAAACTAAACAAAAAATAAAACAAACTAACAAACAAACAAAACAACCAGATATTTTTTTTTCAGACTGAACTCATTCCACAACCGACAACTGATGGGGTTGTGAGCAACCTGATCTAGAAGGTGGCATCCCTGCTCATGATGGGGGGTTTGGAACTAGATGATCTTTAATGTCCCTTCCAACACAAGCCATTGTATAGCTTAGTACCTGCAAATTGCAGATTTCTATTGAGCAGATTCTTTTGCGGTTTTCATGCTATGATCTCTTACCTCCTCTGAAATATTTGCTCTTGCACCAGGTCAGAGTTGACACAGGGCTGATGTAGGATGATTGCTCCTGTATTTCTAGGGCTTTGGCCACAAGGTCGTGTCCTGGCATGGACAGAAATGGCAACCACCTGTGGCACCACACTGGCAAAGCCATGGTCACACATGAAAACTGATCCTTGCCAGTACCTGGATTACCCTACATCAGATACTTGGATATACAGGATTGTGCTGCTGCTGACACCAGAGAAAAATGCTATATTGTATTGGAGATGCTTCTGTAGGGAAGAGCCCAATTCTGCTCCTTTGGCCTCCCCCACCTCCTATGAGATGCAGGGCTGGGCTTCCACCTTTCCCCAAGCCCTCATTCTTGGGGTGACAACATTCAAGTCTGCTAGCCTTGCTGAGGAGCCTTGGGCCAGCTTTGGCTGTCACAGTGTCTACTACTCCTCATTTAGCCCATGGCTGTGAGAATCTGAGATTTAGAAAATGCCCTAGAAAGGCACTGGGTGGCTTAGGTTATATCTAGTTATTCTGCTATACCTTTCTTTAGGACCTCCACAGAACTACCTCATCTGCATTCACAGCAGCAGGTTTTCCTTTTACCCCAAGCAAATCTAAGGGTCCAGCTTTGTGCTCCTCACTTACAATCGTGGTCATTTAAAAAGTTTTTTGCTTTTTCTTTTTTTTTTTCCTTCTCTGAAAAATTTCAAAACACTATGTTTTCTTACAAACCAATAAATTAGCTACAGAATCTGAGATGAAATTCCAACCAGCCTTGTTTGTCTCTAATTCCTGTTGTTTCAGCAGAAATCACAGGTCACCAAAACCACCAAACGTTTAAATCAATTACATCTCAACATATATCAGTCCTCATGCTTCAAAACTGTGCTCAGAAGCTGCCAGAAAAGCAACGTGATTTGAATGTTTTATTTACTATTATAGTTTTTACTGTGAAAGTTCATTCTGTCTTCACAGTGACAGTAAGAAACAATTACTGAAAAGGGTACACACTTCTCTAATTTATTTTTCAATAGCTGATGAATGAAATGGGAAGTGTTGACCACACTAGGTCACATAAAAGTCATTTTGGTAGACTTCTGCTCCCTCTGACAACTAATACACTGAATAAGGATGGTCCTACACGATGTCTGTTCATGCAAAAGCTTGGTTTCTTATTATCATTGAACACAGCAGAAATCTGCCTCCTCAGTCTGAGCAACTGTTTCTCAATCAATAATTAAGTAACTTTAAGGTCTAGATCTATACAAAGATATTGATATTTTCACTGAAAATGAATCAATATGAACAGGGTAAAGCATCTGAGTAAGCCTTTTTAATGGCAGTGTTTTGGCTGTGAGAAGTAAATTAATTGATTAAATGAATGACAAATATTGGACAACCAAAGTAAATATTTTCACACTTTCACAAACCTTTTAAGTAACTTGCTTCAATTCTTTTCTTTGTTTCCCTTCCTTTTTCCAACTTTGTTTTTTTATAGAATTTACAGGCCTTTCTGTGAGTATGTAATGAGAATTATGTCTTTTTTATTTTACATTAATAAGTAGAGTTCAGGTGAATTGCAGCAAAGGAAAAGAGCAAGCTGAGGCTTGTGGAAGGAAGGATATTTTCTGGGTGATAAACTGTAAGGGATCCTACTGGAAAAGCCACAGTAAGAGAAGGAAGATCTACTGGAAGACAGGAATAGAAAAATCTACTGAGATACGGGAAATGATAAGGAAGAGGAAAATACATTCCTACTTTTGGTTTGGTGGACTAGAAATAGTTCTGGATAGGTCTTTTCTACCATCTTCTTAAGAGACAAATTTGCAGGAAGTCCAAAGTAGTTTAACAGGACACAAGGACAAAGCTTTCTAGCCACTGGGGACAGAGAAAAAGAAGGGGGCAACAGTGAAGAAGCCAAGAGAGAGAAAAGTGACTCCTTTCTTCCACTCCTGCTTTCTCATATTTAAGCTAACACATTCAGTTCAAGGCAATCCTATTTTAACTGCTGGAAGCAGGTCCAGTGTAGCCTCACCCAGGGCCATCCCCAGAATGAGAAGGGAACAGACACCAAAGTTAGGACACTGCTCTTCAGGTATTTACAAATATGTTTACTGTGCAAAGGGAGAAATGTAAATGGCTAAGTGGGACAGCAGAAATGTCATCCTTATTTGTCCAGACACCCTTCTACTGGATGAGACAGTGAGCTTCCCTAAATGCCTAGCCTTTCTTTTTCCATCCTTCTTCTCTTTTACCTTTTTATCTGTTTTATTTAAGTTCATAGTTTTTTACCATTAAACAACAATTTCTTTTATTGTAAACAACCAGGTCAAAGAAACCTTGCACTAACAATTTGTGTGTATGCAGTTATCAAGGGGCAGCTTGATTCTCGGACCATCACTTTTGTTGCTGGTCACAGAATAATTCTTTGCTGCCCTACAGCTCCTGCAAGCTATTGTTGGGATTTCAATTTTCTGAAAATATTTTTTGAGTTGGGTAGTTTTTTTATTATTACTAAATGGACAAACATTCTCATCTATAAAGGTTGAAACTCCACTTTTTCCATCCCTGCCCTTTTGGAATTGTATGTCTCCTGTGGTGTGCAGCTCAGAAGTGTTCACTTACGTACTGGTAAGAAAAAAAAATCCCAAGAAATGCAAAGAATGAATGTGTGACAGAATGGAAAATATTGAACTACAATAATTATCCCCAAACTGCACAAAGAACTTACATGATACAGCAGCCCCCACTCATAAATAAATATTAATCTGCCTTGCATTTAAAATTGAAAATTAATGTTAGAGACAGCACACAATCCACTTTTCAGTGTAAAAATGTTTTCCCCTTTCTTTTTTTATCAACATTCAGCACTTTGAAATCACATGTCCCATTTTAAGCACTTAAGATGGGACTGGTTTGGTTATTTTTTAAAAAATCCTATTTAATATTTATGCAACAAAATCTGATGATTCCTGATGTGTTTCAGTTTTAATCATAATCTAGTATTATGATTCCAGTAAAAAAGTGTGCCTTTGCAGCCATTCAAAATGGCACAGAAAATGTGCCAGAGCAGATAGATATGACTTCCCTATCCCCAAAATGGTAAAAGTCACATTGCCTGACACTGATAAAACTTGGTTATTCTTAGAGCACAACCTGTGAACTAATGAGCCAAAATTTACAGCTCCCCAGACTCGCTGGAATAATGTTTCACAGACATCCAGATCTTCAAGAACAGCAGGAAAGAAAATAAAAATCAAAGCAGAAAGCAGAGGGAGAAAATGTAGATGCAACGTGAGATATTACTTCTTAATCTGGGATGGGGAAATTTGGTCTTGCACAAGGTCTGTTCCCACCCTATGCACGTACCTAGATAGTGCAAGTGTTAAACCCTTTTACCCCCTTCCTAACAGAGCCCCAGCCTTCCCTGCAGCGCTGAATTCAGAAAAGATGGATGTTGAGTGCAGCTTAGGTTCCCCTGCATTTTGACTTTCCTAGATCTATTTACATTCCTTCAGTAATATATGACATTAAGGAATTCTCCACCATGCAACTGGCACTCTCAAAAGTGAGACCATGTGTGGCACCTTTGCTCTACCACTTGGGCCATCCCCATCTCTTTGCAGCTGCTGCTGAAGGCCAATGCACGTTTATAAATCCCCACACTCCCTCTTGTTCTCTGCAGCTAGGCCAAGCAGCTGAAATTGTGGGGGCAGCCAAAAGCACAGAGTCTGCAGTTTACTGAGTCCTTGCAACAGTAGTAGTTACCACCAGTAGAAACTGTACTGGTGGCACATCTTGTCTTGGTATGAGGCAAAAGGTGCCACTTCTCCAAGCGCATTATCTTAGCTGGGGAGGCCCTATATGTTGCAAGAAGCCTTCCATTGTGCTCTGTGGGTGCCTGTATATCACTGGTGGGATGGCCCTGGCATCCCTGCTGAACCCTAAGAGCAGCCTGAGCCCAGGCTGAGCTCAGAGAGTTTTAACATCCCATCTGCTCTCTACAGCAGGAAACAACTTCACCCTCCTAGGGACCTCCAAGGCTTCCTTCATGTTTCACCCTGGCACTGCAAAAGCAGCTAAAATGCTGGATGGAGATAGCACAGGAAAACATGTGCTGGATGGTGCTTCTACATAAGGTTTGCTTCTAAGCAAGGAGATATGTGGCTCAACACGAGATAGTGAGTAAAGGGCAGTTGGATCCCTTTACTATCACAAAGCAGCAAGAAAGAAGGAATTCAAGTAGAAGTAAAAAACACATTTCCAACCCAATCCTGGGTTGGAAAGAAAAAGTATTGCCCTGGATTCTATCTATATGTTCATAGACTTCCCTCCATGGGAGATTTCTGATCATCTCCGTTATGGCATTCTCAGTTGTATGCAGATCTTTCTCACCACCTGTCCCCCATCCTATGTGTGAAGTGTATCAGCAATGACAAATGAATTATCTGGTCATTTTTCCTGTTTTTCTTTGTGGAGAACAGAAAATCGCATGGTATGAGTGAAAAAAACCAATTTTTACAGTTGTTGTAAAATTCATTAAAACAATGCTTCTTCACTGTACTTCAAACATGGTTCTCAGAGTTTATAAACAGCTTTTGTTATTAGTCAAATGAAATACTGTGCAGTAATACTTTAACTCTCTTTTGTCAGATTATCAGTTACTTCAAGCAAGTGTTAAAATCTCCATCACCAGCAAAATGAATTATATTTTCTTTGTCAAACTTGTATCAACATGCCCATCAAGCTGAGCTGGAAAACACTCTTTAACAGCACAGCATAGGTGCTGCTGTTTGTGATTGCAAATGCACCTGAATCTAAATTTTGTAGCTATAGGGATCTCTCACTCTGCGAGAGGTTTTTATTTTCAGGCAGACTTTCAGAATAGTTTGCCACACTTCAATATATTTTTAGTTCTTTCTTCTAAGTTCTTTTAATTAGTAAATCTGACTCTCCTGGACATTACTTTTATTTTATTTGATAAACATGAATCATCATATTTTTTTCTTATCTATTCTCATTTATGTGGCTTTCAAAATGCTCAAGCAATTACAGCTACTTAAGAAAGGCTAGAATACAATAAACAGAGTTCATTCTTTTTGAGGGAAATAAGGTGGTTTAGTTTATCTCTTCAGGTAACATTCATGAGTCATTCAGTTCTCATTCACAAGTATAAGCTTCTTCCATCATTTGTAAATATGCAATGAGATACTGACACGAAGTCCTGACACACTAATAATTTCACAAGTATTTGAGAGACCACTCACATACAGTTTTCCACTTTGTAAGCAACAGAGGCTCATTACTTTATAGGCTGTAGGTGCTGTTTCAGATGTGGGAACAGTGTTCCAGAAAGACAGTTCTGCTTATAAATGAGAGAGACCAAGTTTCAATAAGATCACTTACACAGACCAGTGTTAATATTTGCTATAAAAATGTACTTACTTTTAGTAGTCTGTAATGGGGGAAAGAAATGTGGCATTAGGATGTCTCATACATTGAGACATCCAACTCTGCTCAATTCATTTTGGTCTAACCTAAAGAAATGGACAAGCTAATATATCATATAAATTTTACTGATGAATGTCAGGACTGATACAATACAAACTCATAGAATGCACTGAAAACAACATCAATCTTTCTAAAAGCAAGGCTGAGACAAAAATATTATTACCATATCCAAGGATGGAGACAGTATGTGTGCCATTCCAAACCAATTTTAGTGGGGAATCAAAACTTCCTCAAACCCTTTTTTTTCCAGGGTCTCTAAAGGAAATAAAATCATCATTATACACCCAAACAGTATTTGGTGAGAGAGAGTATGCTGGCAATCTACAGAAAAAGAAGACAGTTTGGGATGGCAGCTGACCTGAGAAGCAGCTGCACATGACCAGTGCCTCTCAGGGCTTGAACACCTCAGCCTTGCCCAGGGCAAAGTCCCCACCCACCACTAGTGGGAAACTTCAGATTCTCCATTCTCTGCCTCACAGCTGTTATTTATCCAAATAAATAAAACACCAGTTCAGAACACCTATTAATGCCTCATTTCTTAGTTACTGAAAAAGTAACAAACAAATCTGATCAGGTACAGACACTGCTCCCGCAATCACAGGCGACTCTGAATAGTTCTGAACCACAGAAATTGACATTAAAACGGCAACACAAATAACCAGGAGGTCTGAAAAGAAGAACCAAATCATGGGGAATGATGCAGTGAAATCAGCACTCTAGAGGCATTCCATGCTACAGAGGTCCAAACTCCCTCACTTCAGTCACCACGTTTCTGAGAACATCTGAACATGGATAAATCCAAAGGACTCAGAAATTAATCCTCAAAGATGGTACAAAACTACTAGACCAGACCACCTACTCATCTGCATCATAAAAGCACAGAACTGTCACAGAACCAAAAAGCTTAGGTTCTGCCCTGTGATCATAGAATCACAGAATGGCTTGGATTGAAAGGGACCTGAAAGATCATCTAGTTCCAACCCTCATGCTGTGGGCAGGGACACCTTTCACTAGACCTGGTGCTCAGAGCCCCTTCAAACCTGGCCTGGAACACTTCCAGCAAGGGGGTATCTACAGCTTCTCTTGGAAACTTGTTCCAGCGCCTCACCACCCTCACAATAAAGATTTTCTTCCTATTATCTAATCTAGACCTATTCTCTTTCAATTTGAAGCCATTCCTCCTTGTCCTGTAACTATATGCTCTTGTAAAAAGTCCCTCTCCATCTTTCTTGTAGGCTCCCTTCAGGTACTGCAAGGCTGCAATTAAATCACCCAAAGCCTTCTCTTTTTCAGGCTAATTTTTCAGCCTTTTTCAGGCCCCTCCTCTGGAGTTGCTCTGACAGGTTGATGTCCTTCCTGTGATGGGGGCCCCAGACTTGGATGTAGTACTCCAGGTGGGCTCTCACCAGAGCAGAGCAGAGGGACAGAATCTCATCCCTTGACCTGCTGCCCACGCTGCTTTTGACAAAACCTCGACTAAACTTCTACACCTGCAAACAGGAAATTCTGCTTTTCAAATTTATTAAATCCAGCTCTTTAGTTTGTGGCACAGATTTGAGACTAACATGCTGTTTGATTTCTCTTAACATGACTGGACCCATGAAGTGTGCATGCATGTCTGTGTGTCCCCTCTTGTACCCATTTCTACTGCATTTCACATTTCTGTCAATATAGCCTCCAATATTTGAATCCACTGATAGAACAGATGCAGTAATTGCAAACAGCTGTAAAGTATTACTCATCTTGCTAATCAAAATGACTTTCTGCTAAATAAACCATGAAAAAAGCTTTTCCACCATCAGTGAAGTGGAGTGGAAATGATACAGACTGTAAAGAGTCCACCATGGAAGTGAAATCAACAGATCAAGTGTTCCTACAACAATGATTCTATGTGCTAATGCACATTTCCAAAATTGTTATAGAAATTTCACTATGTTTAGGAAAATGAATTTGTGTAACAACACAAATGTTCCTCCAGGTATTTTACATGATACTTCCAGATACAAAGAGCCTTGAAGAACCGGTTTAATGTTTTCTCAAGATTCATAATCCAAGGGGAGACAATTGCCCCATATGGTTTTGCTAGATGTTCATTACATCCTATACTATCTTATTTAAAAAACCTAAACAATTCAGAGTACTATATATCCACATTAAATATGACAAAAGGACTGTTTCTGAGCTTACAGGAAGCACAGAAGAGGTTGGTGAATCTCCCCCAAATAAGTTTGAGGAAAAAAGTCAAACTCATGTCTGAGAACTCTCGTCTTTCATTAGTCTGTCCCCTAATGAAAAAGCTCCTTTTCTAGCTCATTGTGCTTCAGTTATCCTATTTTCTAAGTCATATTCTTTAATTCTTAAAAATGCTATTAGAAAAGATATCATCTCTGGTTATATACTCTTCCTCTATTCCCTTATGCCACTTAAGCACTTATTGCTATGGGCCACTCCAGTATAAAACACTCCAGAGGAAACAACTTAGCCCTGAGTTATTTCTCTCACTTCTTTGGGTCACACTGAATTAGGAAGTAAGCAATCTTCTCCCACAGCTTTCTGGTACCATAAATGATTTGCTGGGAACCTCAGCTCTTCTATTATGAAAAGTAACTAGAATTTAAAAGGCATATAAATTACAGATGTGCTAATTTTGTGCAGCATGATGAACTTCCTACTACCAAGTCTATATATCTGCAGAGAGGGGAAGAAGAGGGAAGAGTAAATGAGATACATATCTGATTATAGCACAGGAGCAGAAAGAGTAAATCTACTTCTCTGAAACACTGTGTTCTCCAGCACTGGATGCAGTCTCCACCAAAGGACTAGGCAAGTTCTCTAGATCAGTTGCCTTTCTGCCACAGTTTTTGCTCTGTTTTTCTCTCCTCAGGTCTTTTTTCTTTGCCTTGAATCTTTTCTACTCTCACAGTCATCTATCCACATTTAGTGCCATGGCTGCAGCAGTGTGACCTGCTGTCACACCCAAGAAACCCCAGGAGAAACACTGCACAACTTCAAACCAGAGCATCTCTGCCACAGACAAAAGAAACCATAACAGGGGAGCCCAAGGTCACTGTCTAGGCTAACATAGCCTACAGAGTGACATAATCCTCTCTATTAAAAGGGTCATTGTAAGACTATGATAGAATAAAGTGATTTCTCCCATGATAATCCACTTCTTGAGGATCAGAGAAAGCATCAGAAGAGCTGCTTAGAAAGTCTTCACCAGATTACTCTGTGATACATTCATTTCTCCCTCCTGCTCTGCCCACTTTCCAGACAGTCCTTTGATTTTTGAACAAGGAATTAAAATGGAGAAACAGGCACTGTTTTATCAAAAGCTGCATCCTTCTCATAGAGCACAAAGTACGGAGGACATTTAAGGTATGTCAGCAGCAGTGAATGAGGCTCAGACACCCTCACATCTTCAGCTCCTCTTAAACTCTTGGTAGCAGCATGACAAATTTTCCCTTACACATGGACATTTCCATGCTACTTGCAGTTGCACCATTTGTGGTTTTCACAGCCAGTGAGTGCATCTTCTCACAATTCCTGGTAGTAGTAGTAGGCCTATTTTACAAATATACAGAAAGCTACAAAGACCTTTCTGGGTGAGTGAATTGCATTGCAGTCATCATAAAATCCCTCTCAAAGAACTGAAACTGCACCTTAAATATATTAACTGCTTGCCCTTGATATCTCAGATGCACCCTTCCCATTCCAAGCCTACACTTATCCATGCTTTCTTTAGACCAAGGCAACAAGACTTAGAATCATACAGCTTATTTTTCCAGGCAGCAATGCAGCAGAGCCAGGCCTGAAACTCAACCTCTCAAGAAACAGCAGGTTTCAGAGCTTTTTATCATCTGCCCTCATGCAGGTTTTCAAGAAAGCCACTCACAACTCTCAAATGTCAGTACACAGTTTCTAAGTCAATGTGCAGCAGTGTGGGGTAATTTCTTTTTACCAATCTCTCTCCATCTACAACTCTCAAAAAAGGCACTGTGGCCCTTTTCTCTGCCCATTAAATTATACCCCTTTCACTCTTCAGGCTCTAAGCAGCCTCCCATTGTTCTGAAAAAAATTTGCAACTCCAGTTCTCATACCTTACAACTCCTTTCATGCTAATATCCTCACCATAGGGCCTCATTCAGGTGCTGTTCCAAATCCAGAAGTTTCCTCCCTCAGAGCTTGGGCTTCTCCTACTAGAAGTTTTCAGGATGTAACATCCACCTTAAAGTGAGAGAATTGAATGAATAACTCAGACCATGCAGTAGTGCAAGATGATAATTCTAAGAGAGGCTAAAAAGCAGGAGTGGAGCTTGTTCCTGAAACAGAAATGGGGAGCAGGAAAATGAAAGGAATTTCTGGGGAAATATTTCCTTTGGGAAAAAAATCTCAAAGCTATAACACATTTCAAAGTGCATTTGTCTCTTCCTACTGACACTGAGAGCCCAAAACAGACTGCAAAAAAATACAGGGACAGTCAGAATAAGGCTGTGGTGGTCTTAATTTAGGAAGAGCTCCCATACTATAGAAACTACCCCCATGAGAACTTTTCTAAACTGAACAAGAAGCAAACCCTACATACTACCAGCATAGCACCCAAGAAAAAAGATGATATAATATGTCCTTGATAGTCCATTAGCAATATTTGTGCTCATTACCAGTGAGATGTGTTTCACTGAAAGAGCCACTTGGGCAGGAGGGGCACTTGAGGTAATTAAGAATGTATTTACATTTTATAGAGCCATTGATGCCCTTATGTCCAAGGAACCCACATTAAAAGTGTGCTCAGGGTATTTTCCTATCAATAAATATTGAAATGGTTAATCTGCACTTGGTCTGCTAGCTGCCTGCTATGGCTGCGAGCTGTTAGCAAGCAGCAAAAAGCAGACAAAAGAATCTGTCAGACAAGAAACCAATCTTCCAATCTATTTTTTTTCTGGGTAAGTTTGCATTTACTCACTGTCTTATTTTCATGAATGAAAAATAGAATAAAAAAAATTGCAAGAGTCTCAAATTTATGACTGTAAGAAATAAATGAGTTATTGATTTCAGTACAGTTTTAACTAAAAAAAATTAGTTTAGAGTGATCTTTTATTCATTGAGTTCTCAAACACTTCTCTAGTCTTCTGAAATCATCTTCAAGTGCAAAACTGATCCAATATTTTGTGTCCATTTATTTAAGTTCTGTCTGTGTCTATTCTTCCTGTTGTCCCAGAGTATTCCTGCTAGACACAAGCCCAGGAACAATAAACAACAATCTAAACTCATCACAAAAATCACCTTAAGAAATGCAGGAAGTAACAGAAATTAATCAGCTGAACAGGCAGTCTTCCATTGCAACCCTTGTTATTTAGACAAGTGCAGCTAATATACATAATGTAGCCATAAATAATTAAGTAAAATAAATTACAGCCCAACAAAGTCCACATTAAACAAGACAGGCCTCTCTGAAAGCCATGCGGGACTTACTATCTGAAGATCAGAGTAAAAAATGAAAGAGCATGGCTTGCATGATCTGTCTGTTGCTCTAATTTTTAAAGATGATACCTAATCATTGTAGAAACTCGTGCCTAAGAGAGATGGACTATGCTAGAACTGATCTGAGTCATAAAGCAGCATGAAAATGAAAAGTGAAAAAGAAATGAGTCTGTACATTTTGCATCATGCTCATGTGGTAACTCTCATTGTCATGACTCACAAACCCAACAAAAAGAAGAAACTCCACCTAGAGCTGTAAATTCTGGTCAGCTCAATTATTTCACGTGTTGCAGCCTGACTTAAGTTATTCAGAGCAGAGAAAGGCAGATCCCTGATGCACCTTTCCATAGTGCTGGACAGAGCGAAAATAATAAATTGTTCATTGGGAAACACTATGTTTCTTGGATAAGGAACAGCATATTTCATATTCTTCTCTCATAGCTGCCTCTTGATGGCAGTAAATGGTTTTGCCATAGCTGTCATATTTTAGCAAAGAAGTCCTGCAAGCAGAGTCTACTTCCACTCTCTCTAACATCACCTTTCGTCCATGGCAGCTGATGTCCCATACCCTCCTGGCTCGCAAGTTGCAACAAACAGCTTTATAATTTGTCAGTTTTTAAAAACCACTGCAAGCCTTTTGCTGAAAACCATCATGACAAATTGACCTAAACCTACAGGTAAGTCAATACTTTGGAAATTATTCTGTTTTCCCCAGAAAATTGCCCTGGGTTCCAGGAGTGGAGATGTGGCATTTCCAGTGCATCAGAGTAACTTTCAGGAGAATTACATCAGGTTTTGGTGTTGCTCCCCCAAGCACTTCATAATCTTAAAATTTAAAAAAAAGTACCTTTTGATGCTCTCACATCTGTTAAAATGAAAGCTCAACAACATCTCAGTTCCTCTATCCAGAATAGGCTTTGTGGCCAATGGAGTGGGGGAATCAATGTCTCTTCCTTTTTCCATAGTAAGATCAGACTCCCACATCCTACAGGTTTGGATTTTTTTCCCTTCAATTAGCCTGTTGTAAAAAGAAGTGCAGCTCTTGCTGAAGTCAAGGCCTCTGAAAATCTGAGCCTTGATATCTCAGTGTCTTGAAAAGGACCTGCATTCAGAGAGGAAAGGAATAATGATTAACAAACTGCCTTCTAAACGTAGGAAGTATCACCCAAAAGTGGAGCCTTGGTACCTGCTTGAATTGCTGTCCAGCTCCTGTCCAGCTTATTCTCCATCTAGTTGGAGAGAAGAACACATGGTGCTTTGGAAACATTTTTCACCCAAGTAAATGATCTTGCACCAATAACAAATGTTTGCTTGATGATAATTCAGGACTGCACTGGGTTGAGTAGGTTTATCCCACAGTGAGAGGCAATACGGAGACAACTCACCCCTAGAAAGAGGATGGAAAAATATTTCTGAACCCACATTCACCATTACCCATTTTGAACAGATGCAGAAAGAATTTTCTTGTATCTGCCAGCTCTGCTGGTCAGCGAGGTTGCATGGATGCAGCAGGAACTTGACTACATCCAGTAAAAATCTTGGCACGTTCCAAAGCTCCTGAAGTGCTCCTTTCTCTGTGGACATGGGTAGTAGGAAAGCATTCCATATTGCACACATATACTATGTTTATCAAGAGTCCTGCACTCCATCTTGAATGTGGAGTCTCCCCAAAGTTTAACTGAAGGAACCCTTCAGGACTCTGAATCCACTGCTAGCAGCAAGCATGGCTGGATCAATACCTTGTCCAGTGTTTTACAGGTCATGACAGTGGCTATTGAAAATTACTTAAAAAAAAGCAGTTATTTTGGAGGCTGGAGACTATTTGTCAAGGGGTAGTGATGAACTAGGGCTGAAGGTATTAAGTAAAATGAATTGGATTGGGAGAGAACTAGTGGGTGAAGCAGCCATTTTTACTATGGATACCTCTTGCTATAGTTTCTGAAACTTGTTTTTATTCTATCTAATAAGTCATAGAATGGGATGGGTGAAGATTCTTACAGAATGTATTTTTCTAGGTACAGTAAAACTGCCAGACTATCTGCCAGAATTTATTTCTGATTTGTTATGAGGTTTGAGAAAACCTACCAGCTAAAAATTCAAGACATAGCTCTGTCAAAAGACATTTACGTTGCCCATAAGCATTTCAATTATACACACCAGGCAGAACTGTAAATTGTAAGATATGCATAGATAAATCAGATAATATGTGGCAAATAAGGCTTACAGCAGCGACATTAGCTAGCATATAAGAATCTTTAAAAGCAGACACAATTAAGAGACAGGACAAAGAAATAAATATCTTATGAACCTTTCAAAAGGCCAATCACATTGTCCTTATTTTAATATTGTTTAACAGTAACACTTAATAAGGAGAACATCATGATTGTGTGAACTAAATTTTCAGTCATAATAAATGCTACAAACTTAACCTCCCAAGTTTAAATAGGGTACAATGCCTTGGAAGAGATGCAAGAGAAATTATTTGATAAAGGTGATGGTTTTTCACACCTGAAAATAATGTTTTTCTTTCAGGCTCTCTTGATCAACAGTCTGTAGCCACACATTAAAGGCAAAATCTCAAGATTTATGGTGTATACTTGTCACTACTTGCATAACTTACTATGGATAGAGGATCACAGAGATTTTGAACATAATTTCCTACACTCCAGGAGATTAAATAGACTACATTTGAAGAAGGCAAGAAGCAACTATGGCCCCTGGATAGCAGAAAGTAAACTTCAACCAGTTTCTGCATCATTTATTCAAGAAGTATAGTCTTGTCTCCTACATTTAGGCATAAGCATCCTGTGCAGCAAGCATGTGTATTTGATTTAAACAATTAATTGCACAGGAGTGGATTTCTGTTACGGCTTTCCTGGCACAAACTAAAATCATTACATAAATCAGCTGGAGAGTGACAATTTTACCTATATAAAGATTGATCGAACATTCACAGCTAGAGTTTGTTCTGTTCCCCATACTCATCAATATAGAAGCAGCTGTGATCTGAAAGCTTTTCTGGGGTAAAAGGCAACACTAAAGAGCACGCTGGAAGAAAACAATCACCATATCAGAGCTATTCCCTAGATCACTGTTCAGTGCTACAGTTCTTTCTTTATCCATCATGCTTTCTCTGATTGCTATTCATTTCCTTATTTAATGAATATTGTAATGAATACAACACAAAGATGCACTGCAGATATTTTTTTTTTAAATTGTGTTTACCATGATATATCCTGAGAGGGAATATTAGCAGCTCTATTAAGTGATGCTCTCTTGTTGCCATGATAAATGTGTATTCAGTGATAGATTTAATGTGAAACTCAGTGAACATAACTCACCAACAAACCTAAATCATGTATCATCTATTTGAAAACTGTAATCTTTTTCTAACAGATAGGAAGGGTTTTCCCGGGGAATCTGTTGCTTGTTATACTCTGCTCATCAGAGGTACTAGTGACATGGCAGCATTTACTATAACAAAGGAAAAATATACAGTCATATCCAAAATTCACCTGAAGAGGGATTATCTCTGTTGGCTTCAGTGGTCATTAATGAAGACACTTGGACTGCATAAAGCCAAAGTATTTGTCACTTTTTAACGATTTAACTGTTTTCTTTGCCTATTATATAATGTACTCTTATGTTAAAGTCCTAAATCTTATGCTGGTAAGTACAGGGTCAAGGGCACTGGTCCTACTGTTAAGGGGCATGAGAGGACTTGTTTAGAACAGTCAGTGGTATTTAGAGATTGTCTGGTTTCTATTGTGGAAAAAAACCCAACAAACAAACACCAAAACCAAAACCTTGAACGAATAAACAAAGAGATTTCTCCAGATCAAGAAATCTTCTGTTTAGAGTATCTAGAACAGTTATTTCTGAAATGGTTCTTGCCTTTTCTTTTTTTTTTTTCAGTTGTTTTGGGTTTTTTAAAGTTTAGTTTTTTTAAAGCCTGTATTTGAAATTTTGTTTTAGAAAATGCTTTCCAACACTGGAATTTTTAGTTTTGAGAATATTGGAACAAAAATTTTTGATTATTACCCTTACCCAAGTTGATTACTATTCACATTCTTTCTTTCCCATACAAGATTTTGATTTGGCTGCCATTTTCCAAATAAACAGTAGGGGGAAAAAATTTGTGCCCTCACTTAGTATAGACCTCAGCATGCCATTGGATCCTTTTCCAAAGAGGCTGGCGTTCTTAAAGGAACAGAGGCTGGGGCACTGGGGATTCTCCTGCCTATTTCCCTGATAAAGCATAGGTGACATATTTACTTTAAGATCTGGATCCCACTCACAAACTCATTTAAGCTCCCTGACAGCTTGTTCACTGGAGGTACAAAAAGAATCAACTGCCTGAAGCTGACCAGGAGTACAGGTTAATACACACGTGTTTTTCTTTTATTGCTTAACACCTGTTCATGAGCACCACACAGCTCCCACAGCCACACCACAATTTGAAACACAAGGAATTCCTGGGATAACAAATTATAGAGTAGTATTGTGTTACCTGTACCAACCATACCAGTCCTATACCCTACTCTTTGCCTCCCTTTGCACTGTAGGAAATAGTGTATAACACCCACTGCCAGCAGTGTGGAAGAAGGGCTGAAAATGGATTTCTACAAGTTAGGGATTCAACTTCTTCTGCCCTCTGAATTGCTGGAGTTGTGCTGTTCTGTGCATGGAGGGTCTGGGGATCTTTGGAGAGGTGTGTGTGAGGGAGGGTATCGGGCTGGTTGGTGCTTTTGTTCTCAGACAGCAGATGAGAAGCAGATGTGTTCCTTCCCCAAAAACTGGCATTAGGAAGAAGCTCCTTGGCATGCACAAAGGGAGAGACCTGACTCTTGAGTCTGCTAGTGAATTTAAAAAGAGAGAAAATAATGACAGATTACAGTGTTGTGGTTTTAAACAGCCTTCAGTACTCCCTCTCCCAGTGCCTATATGTGTCAGACTCGGAGACAGTCTTGCCCAATAAATGTGTTAATAGTCTCTGTCCAAGACAGTCAATGCTAGATATGCTCCTGATTTAATTGAAGACTTAGATTACTAGGACATTTAATTTCCTTCTATAAATTATAGTTAGTTCTTTTGGTCATTTTTAGTTCTTCAAGTGAAAGAAATAATGAGCCTATGAGTAGATTCTATGTCTAGTCCTGAGGGTTTGACTCTAGCAGAACTCCTGCTGTCCTTGATGACTGGAGGGTTGCTGTGCATATCAGACCTTCAGAATCTGGATCAGTACACTTAGGTATGTGCAAAACTGGTACAACACGCCAGTTGATCACAAAAGGTGGATCAGAGCTATTTTCATCATTAAGGAACAGGAGATGCCCTATTTTAGTGCTCGTTATAAGAGCTATTTTTACATCTCAGAATCTGGGTAAGAAATATCCGAAAAATATGATTTTCAATCAGTGTGAAATAGCTCCTTAAAATTCCTTAAGTTGGTGATGCACACCCTCCAGGCACCTTTGAAAATGTTGGGGAGAAATTTGCCTCTATTGAAGTCAGTGAGAGTTTTACTACTGAGCTCAATTGTGTTGCATCTTGCAGCTGTCTACTGACTTCAGTCACTCTGAGTTCTCTGGTTGGCTGGTTTTTAAAAGGTGCAGGAGGAAAAAGACCGTCTAAAAACAATTTTTCCACCAACATGATGATTATTGACTTATTTTCCATTTTAAATCATGCAAAAGTGTCACAACTCAGTAAGAGGAATGTGTTCATGCATTATTTCTAACATTCCTCATATTTATAATATATGTACAACAGAACAAGTTTGTAATTTGACCTTTTTCTGTTATTCTAGGTATTTTATCTCATTAAGGGGAAAGGATAAATATAATAACAGATCTTTTGTATAGGTGCCTGTAATATTCTACCTCAACAGTCCAAACCACCACACCTTGTAACAGTAGCACTACTGTGTCTAGGTTATATCTACTGCTGAACAAAGAACTGTACACGTGGTTTACATTTCCTTCTGGCTTCACTGAACATTTCTACAAGACTCATTTTAATACACTGAGAAAAGGTAGTTCCGAAGATGTTTATCATTAATGTACCAAATGAACTCACTACAACACGACTAAACTAAGCAATATTTTATAGGACAACAGTCAGTCAAGGCCTGAAATGCTGACAAATAAGAGACCTAGTGACCATAAGTCTTTTTGACTCTGTCACACCAAATAATTGGTAATTGTTATGCCTTCATGCTTGTGGAGGAAATAATATGAAGGAGGAAAAAACCCAACAGGTACAGGGTCAGTAATAGCAACCTCATAGAAATACTGTAACACTGCTGACATTAATAATTAAATGTACAAGAAATCTCAATAAATATTAAGTTATTTGCTAAAGAAATCTATGCCAGTGTCTTTTTGCATGTGTGTGAAGACAAACTGATTTATATCAGAGAAATGGGGAATCTGTTTTAGTCGACCTTGCTTTTTTCTCCTCAGAGCTGTAGAATTATAAAGCACAAATCTGCTTAAGTTGGGCTTTTTTACATTTATAAAGGGCCACACTTGATTTAGCAATACTATTTTTATGTGTAATGACATGAAATCATTTATTATACATTCTGCTAATCTTCAGACTTACATTTTGACAGGATTAGGAATTTATACAATATGTAGACTTTAGGATGCACATTAAGACTGTGGCACTTCAATACATTTGATTTTTTGCAAGCCAGGACTGAGTATTTGAAACAATGATTTTGTGTTTCCTGGTCTCTGAACAACAAACCACAGAAATCCTTCTGATGGTAATCATATTATTTTCTGTTTAAGATTACATTTTGTTTGTACATTTATAGTGTCACTTAAAACAAAATCCAGCAGGTTTTCTTTTTAGATATCTTTTAGGAGAAGTGAATATTTTAAGAAAATGACATAGAAACCGAGTTTTCTAAAAGGTACAAACTTCCCAGTATGTATTTTATAAATATTTAAATGAAAGATGATCAGAAGTGTATAAATAATTGTGTTAACACTTTACGAACTGTTATTGTGTTCTATAGCTCAGTAATAAATTGATTTCCACGCTGAGGGGATTAAAGGACCTAGATTTGATGAACGCAGAAACTGCTCGTTTTTTCTTTTACTATACAGCAAGTCGCATCACTGTTTTTGATACACAGACTAGTTAAATATGATATTCTACTGAAGGTATATAATGGTAATGGACAAAATTATTTCCTTAAAATATTAATGCAGAAATTTACAACATTTCATTTTCAATCTTAGAGAAACTTGTTATTCATTTGCATGAGAATGGCAATTTAGTGTGGCAATAGAAAGCTCCAACTGCATCCCTGCACTTCATTGCCTTAGGTTTGCAAACTGCTTTAACAGCCATCAGCCAAGAAATGTACATGTCATCTGCAAATCACAAATCACAGATCTTGACTCGAGTGATTGCACAGGGAGAAGTGCTGAAGGGTTCATAGTGGCCAGAACAAGACTTAAAAGTGATGTGAAATAGGGAGCAAAAAGGGCTGCAATTGCCTTGGAGCCTAAAATAGACTGAGCTTCAATGCCATGGAAAAAATCACCAGCTTCTCCATCATTTCTTTAAAGGTCAGAATTTTTGTAGGTGGATTGGGAGCGCAGTGGATTGCAGATGCGTTTAACAGCAGGGTATTTTCCGCTGCCATGACCAGTTAAGGAAGATTTTCAAAAACACATCTGCTGGTAAACAGTTTGGCCCTACTCTGGGTCATCTGCCTTATCTGTGCTCATTGCTGCATGAATTCTTACCTGGATAAAGTCCCAAACCTCACATCAGTCAAAGTTAGGCTTTCAGTACAGTCCATTACATTTTTTAGAGAGGTAACTCCGTGGCTTTCGGTTGGTTTTACGATGCAGGTCTGCTTCTTCACAAATGTATGAAGCACACTGGCAGCAGAGACAAAGCTTGCTCCTTCCCACTTCCTGTTCACGTTTCACTCGTCAGAAGGCACGGCACATCATGAAAGAATAAATGAAAGGAAAACAGATGACTAGAAGAATTACAAGGACTCAAGGAGAGAATTTCTCTGCGCTGTAAAAGGAGGCTGTGTTCCAATACCATTTTACATCATTTCAAATCACTAATATTATGCAGAAATTGACTTAAGAGGAATTCAAACACAAATTGCCTGCAAACTGATGTGGAAGGCAGTAAATCCATTTTCCTTTTCAATCTCTCTCACTCTGCAGGTGACTAAATGCCCTTGGTTTAAGATTTCTCTTCCTCCACTCTGTTGTAATAGAATCTGAAGTTCTGTTTGGAACTGGAGAGGTTAAAAATAATCCTTTTTATTAAATGGGTGAACCAAAATGCAGTTAAATAGACAAAGATCTTTGCAGGTTCAGTTTTATGCTGGAGAGTGTCTACACTTTACACATATTTGTGTGATACTTAAATATCTCTAAGTAATTTAACTTTTCTAAATGTTTATTAGTCCATGGTGAGCACACTGGATCCTCTTCTGGGATCAAGATATGAATTTATAAGAAGAGTAAAGTATTTAGATAGTTTCAAACATGTTTCAGAGCACTTGTAATATCTGGGGAATGAATTCTACTTGGCTATTCTACTGTTAACTTCAGAGAGAAATGTAGGCAGTTTAACCATCTGAGATTCTTTGTACCAGTAATAGCTGAGCCTCTTTAGCTAATGGTTATTATGAAGAGGGTATTGTTTCCTTTGCAGTTCCTTCCCTCCCAACTCAACCTCTGCCACTCAACTTACACCAGACAGAAATGAGCTTCATAATTTCTGTTCAAATAAAGAGAGAAAATGTCCACCAAAAGTACATTCCATAGGAAGAACTGAAAATTCTTCTTGATGTACTCTCCTTTGAGCTGAGACATTAGGAGAGCCTCAAAAAGCAAAATTAACTAACAGAGGCAGTGAAAAAATAACTTAATGAGTGCTCTCTTAACAAAATCCTCTGCCTTGGTTATGAAAAGACATTTTGCTGGGGCAGCCTACATCTATGCAATCACTACATCTAACTCAAGAGGCTTGTAGTTATGTCTTCCAAAATAGCTCTCAGAGTGCATCTGAAAGATTTGTCTGCACATTTATTATTTGAAGGTTATGGTGTTCACACCTTTGACTTGAATTTGCAGTTTAAAAAGAACAATGCCATATATTTGTTCAGTTTTTAGCTCACCTTGTGTTCACCTCCAGTGGCAACTGCTTTTTCTACTGCAGCCCATCACCAGGTGGCTTATAACACCGATCAAAGTCAATGGCACCCGAGAGAACCAAGCATTAGTTTTTAACATAGCTGGGAAGCACTGCAGAAAAAGCAGAGGAAAGAAAGAAGGGAAAGAAACCAGAGTCCACAGCCCCTGGTACTTTAGCACTTAGTAGGAAACTTTATCTCAACTGACTGAAGCCCTCAACTCTTTGATACGGCCCAGGTTTGCAGCTCAACCTGGGTTTCAGAGTTTCTCGACAGTTTAAGTGTCCTGCATTTTTTAACAGATGCTGCTGCCACACTGAGGAAGAGCTGTGATTGTACATTACTATGTTCCCCCTTTGTTTTCACTTACTCGACCTAGAGAGATTTCCTTCCTCTTTTTTAAACTCATCTGACCACCTAGACTTCTTAACAGAAAACTCTGTTCCTTCTGCTTTTGTACTAAAGCCACTTGTGAGGATCATAAGCCCATAAGCCAAGGATGACTTTCTCACCTAGCTCTTTCTCAGGTAAATCTCCTTTGCTTTGCTGGCCATACTCACGAGCTCTTCTCCACTGAACTGTCATGTGTCCTGAGGGGAGCACAGAGGATGATCAGTGAGGAGGAAAAAGAGCTCATGTTCTCCTTGTAGAGGCAGTTATCCTCACATGCTTTGGTTGTGATGTGGGCCTCTGCTGCACAGAAAGTTCCATGCACCTGTACAGGAAAATAGGAACTGAGAAAAGAGAACTGAATGAGCTGTAAACACTGAGAGAGATGAGCAAAAATGTCAGGATATAGGATAAGAAATAGAAATAGGGATGGACGCATCCTAAAAACTGAATGGGACTGATGAGCCCTCAGCGACATAGGAAAGTGGGAACACTATAGTTCCAACTAACAGACAGTGACTGACCATAGCCTGATCCCTGTGAAAACTTTCCAAAACTTTTATAGTTCACAGTATTTGCACATGTGGTTTCAAATGGATTTTTGAGGAGAGAATAATACAGTGTGAAATCAGTCTTACCGCAATTCAGTTTTGATGGCACTTCTGAACCTTTGCTTTCCTTCTCCCTCTCCTCCTCAATATCCTCCTGGCCCAGTCAGATAATTCCACGTCAGCATCTGTTAACAAGGAAAGGCAGTCCATTTCATGACTTCTTGTTCCTGATTTAAAGTCAGTGCTTCAAAGGGCTTAACAGTAACAATACCATTATCAGGTTACTCCTTTATGCTTGAAGAAGGATAGATGCGAGACAGCAACCTGTAAGAAGGCCTGCCATTATTGGGAAAAACAGATGGATGAAGTATCTAAGTTTGATGCTCTTTTCTTCTTTCCCTTCCAACAATTATCTAAGGCAGCTACTGAGACTTAACTACTAAGGATCCATGCAAATATCTCCTGTGCTTGTCTGATCAATGATTCAATAGGCAAAGAGGGGCCTTTTTTCCATGCTCATCTTTGATTTCTGCACAGAACTATGCTAAGCTTGTGTTTCTCAGATGAAAGCAAGTGGTACAGTTTATGCTAAAATGACAAAACAATTTGAAAGCGAATGTGTATAACGGAGAGAAGAACTTAAGCACATGGTTGACATTATTACGTTTATTTCTCAGTGAGACCTGTCTTTTCATGACACTAATCAAAAAACTGGGTCACCTCACAATGGTAATTTCCTAGGAATCTTGAAATTCATGAGTCAATTTGATCCCTTTTTAGCTGAACATTCACTAAGCACAGTGAGGCTGGTGGAGCTCAGCTAGCTCATCAGACTTGTCATCGACTATATGTGAAGAGTTTATATCCTTAATGGGATCAAAGGTTTTATCAGTGATCCTTCGTAAATGTAAACAGATGAAATATTTTTCTATCAGCATTGATTCCACACCTGACATTCCTTCTGTTGATCAGTTAATGGTTATTGTCCGTTATAAAATCAGAGACAAGGAGGGTTTATTACTTTCTTAACAACCAAGAGCCATGCCATAGAACTCCCCCCACCCTCCCCTTGTTTGAATCCATCTTGCAACAACTGAATATTAATAACATCATTTGCCATTGCCAAGGACAGATTTAATATAATGCTAGTCTGGACATTATGAGGAATTTTTCAAAATATTGCACGGTTTTAAAATGCACATCTCCCCTTTAAAGTCAAATAGAAGTCAGTCAGCTAAAATCCTAGTCATCCTTCAGAAATTTAGAACCAGAAAGGTCTCCAGACAAGGATTTGTGAAATTAAAGCATTGGCAGGCAGTGCCATGCACTTAGCCTTTTTTGTCAACACAAAATTATGCTCTTCTTTAGTGTCTTTTAGTGATAACTCTGAATATTCCCCCGCAGATCTGTGCAATTGAGAATATTCCTGGGAATATGACACATTTCTGAAACATGCTACAGCTATCAATAAATTAAAGCTCATCATATTCTTCAGCTGTGGGATATTACCCTTGTTTGGCATAAGGAGGAACAAGCAATGGAAGTGAATTGCCTATAGTATTACGAAACTACAGCAATGAAGAAAACCAATCCCATTTCAGTGAATTATTTTTAGGGGGGCGAAAGTTTACCAAAAGAAACATTTCTAAAAATAAATTATACTGTCATAGGACATAGTTAAATTATAATAAAAAAGAAAGCCCTATAGAAACAAAGGAAAAATATCTTAGAATTTTTCATTCGACGTCAAATGAAAGGTTTTCTTAGGAAATTTTGATTCAGCAAAAATAAAAAATACATCGCTCTGAACTGCATAAATTACCTGCTGCAAGAGTGACCAAACCTGAAAACATGGCAAACAATATCAATTTAAAAAGAAGAAAGGACATTTCAACCTCAATAGAATCAGACCAGTTTCTCCGGGCAGAGCATGAGTAACTCAGTCAGGTTCATGCAAGTCAGTCAGAACCACAAATGTAGAAGTGAGCCTCTGGGCTTAATATGCAAGAGTTGATCCCTTGTCCCTAAATCAGCATCAGCATTGACAGCTGGATCACCAGAGAATGTCTGCACAGCACAGTGCAGGCTGTACAGAGATACCAAAGGAGCACTGACCCAGGACTGGGACGGTACCGGCTCAATCTCTCAGCTGACCAGGAGCAGCCTTATTCAGCTGGGCAGAGCAAGAGTCATCCAGGACACTGGACCTGCAGCAAAAGCCATTCAGAGAGAGCTGGTGGCTCTCTGCACAGGAAGATGTTTTGCTGTCCAGACCTTTCCTGCAGAAATAACCAATAATTCTTTGGGTTGTATTCTACAGTTTGTGAGTTCTGTCATCACTGGGCTGACGTACAGCAGAGAAAACTAAAATTAGAGATCAGATTATCACTGCTAAATTTGAATTCAGAGGAAGTTAACACTTGCCTCACAGAGCCAATGTAAAGAAACTAACTCTCCCCAAAATCTCCAGTAAAGATCCTCTACTGATGGCCTGACTGTACCAACACTTTCTGCATGTACTGATGACTAATGCAGATAATATCTCTGATACAGGGAGATATTGTTTCCCCATTTGATGAACAAATATGAACTATCAAAGGAAGAGGTGTCAGCACTGCAAATCCCTCAGAGCAGACTCTGCCTTCTTCGTCAGGCCCAGTGCATCTTGATGACTTTATGCATTAATAAGAATAAACAAGGAGAAAGGTTTCATGCTTCACCTTACCAGGTTGTTAACTGAATGTACGTATCGACATTTCATCATTAACAAGTGCCCTTCTCATTCAGTGCTTTGAAAGTAAAAGCCACAGCACAAAATCCCTAAATGATTTTCTCACTTCTGCCTTGCAGATAATAATATAATATAAATAAACAATAATATAAGTATAAAACTGTCTTGAAATGCTCATGCTATACAACTCCAGCATGTGACCTGTTCCACTGAAACTATTGCATCATTGGTTACAAGATGGGAAACTTCAATTACTATTTTGGGCACATTTTTGAAACAGTGAAACTTAATCGAAAGAGTTTCACTGGGGAATCTTTTCACGGAGAAGTTACTGGATATCAAAACCTGACCTGTTTTCCTTCCCCTCCCACTAAGTAGACTAACTTCTGAGGTAGTGACACTTCCTTCACTTGCCTTCCTTCTGACTCCATGTCTTTTCTATTCCAGCAAAGTGACATCTAAGGGGATGGCCGTTGCCCTTTCTCTTGACTGCTATACAAGAAATGAACACCACTTTTACTCCCTCCTAAATCCATTTTCTGAGAAGGCATGCTTATCTAGCCACCTGCACCGGGAGGACTCCAGACTGTATGCACTGTAAATGGAAGTGACTGATGGGAGCACAGGTCATGAAAATGCTTCAGCACATTTCTCTGCGAGGTTCGTTACACTGCCATATTTCAGTGGCACGTTTCTGTTACAGTTATTCTAATTGCAAAAGTCTTAAGGGACAAGGATTATTTATGCTCAAAAGTAGCTAAGGCTTTGATGAAGTCACTGATCATATGCACTGCCTAGTTCTGATGAATACTTTTCAAGAAGAGTATCAAAAACTTCGAAATTTTTCTCCTTCCTTTAAGGAGGAAAATATAGCTTCTATTGACACACATCTGGATCATAATGTGTTTATGTGTAGTTATTAAAAATGCATCAGGTGCTAGCAACTATCTATAAAAAATATATATATTCAAAATACAGCTCTCTGATGGTGGAAGTTATAACTAAATCAAGTATCCAGAAAAAGATAGATGAATTCTGTTTTGAAAAAAGATGCATAATTTAAACATTGAAGGACAATAGTTTACCATGATGTTCTATGTTACGATGTCTCTGTCACTGAGCTTTTTTTTTTGGTCAAAATTTCATCTTTTTCTTTTCTCTTTTTTCCAAAGGGGTAGCTCAGCAGATATGCATCTGGCCCACAACTCAGTTTGGTGGCTTTCTTTTTCCAAGGATGGACTTTTTTATGCACTTGTGCTATCTACAGATAAATCAGGTCCATTCTGATAAACTCTGTGTCCACTGTGCATCCAGACTGCAGTCAAACTTTGCATAGACTGACTGAAATGGTTATCTTGCTGGCAAAGGGCCAGGCCACAGTGTCATCCTTTGTGACTGGACTGATTGGTCATTACAGCTCTGCCTCAAGATCAGTCTCTCAAGCACAGTGAGTCAAGGCATTGCCAGGCACCAAAAAATTCTACAGACACTTCTAAATACAAAGGTCCAGCATCAGATAAAGGTCACACTACCTACTCACCTCTCGGACATTAGGTTATTCAAGGATTAATTTTCCTGATCTAAGTTGTTTAATGAGACACAATAAATTACAGAATCCAAGAAAAGCAGGCAAAATTTCACACTGAGTAATAAAGAACTGGTTTCATTTGCAGAAGATTATGTTTTAATTTCACAGCAAATGTGTTTGTACACATCTTTTTTCCAGTACTGCCTTTTCCATGGTATTATTCTTTCACTTTAACCTGCTCCCAAGCTAGGATGAAGTGTCCTTATATGAGTCAGGAGCCACGGAGAACACTTACGTTTGTGCAACTATGAAATGCCAGCCCAAAAACAGGAATGATCATTACCAGAACTGTCAGAATCCCCCAGCAATGGCAACCATGTATTTACCATGCTGCACATCAGAAGAGGTAATGGTTATAGCACCACTGTTCTGAGTGACAGCAAGCACAACAGTTTTTCATCTCACATACCTTATACCACACAGTCACCTCCAAGAGAGCTGTTTTTGGGGATGCAGTAATGCAGGACATAGGCAGGGGAATGGAGTCACCCTGGATGGTCTACTCAGCAGCTGAAAGTGAGGGTCATCTCTTGCAATGGCCAACACATCTGTGCTAATGTCATGAAAGGTAAAAGAACAGTGCAGGTCAGTGCCTGACTATGGGACTGAAAAGCTACGAACCTTTGTAATGCTCTAGGGAGTTCCCAGACAAACTCTTCCTCAATATGTGTCCCTGTGCTGGCTGAAGAACTGTTAGTTCTGAAGCATCAGTTCGCCCAAGTGGTAGAGCTGCGCTGTGGAGTTGAGAGAAAAACAGGGTAAGGCTGCATACAAGCAGTGCTCACAGACACACCAGAGCCAATTCCAACGCAGGGGAGAAATGACAGAAAGACTAATATGGGCTGGAGAAGAAGTGTAGAAACTTCGTAATATCTGAGACTTGCAACCCTTGGCACTGTGAAAAAAGTGGGAGAGAAGTTGTCTGCAAGGCTTAGAGTGCTGCAAATGAAAGAAGGTGTACCATTAGCAAAGTGATACCAGAATATCAGACTTTTGTAATGTAAGCTTTGAGTTCTAGGGACTTTCTATGTTTATTTCATTCAATTGTAAAGTCCATGTCCAAAAAAATAAGGGGAAAAGTGCACTCTTGGGGGAAAAGTTAGGGGAAAGAACTGCTATTTTGGTTTTTTCCTCTCTCAGCTTGGTTTCCTCAGTTTTGTAATATACAGTGAGATTAGGAGGTACATGTGCATATCAAGAAAAGGTTGTGTCAAGGGCAAAAAATTTGATGAATTGCCTACTTACATACATTGAAACCTGCTAAATGAGGGAAGGAGTAAGATTAAGAGTGTCCTGATGAACAGAAAGATAGAGAGGTCATATAACATTCACAAAAGAGTGACAGTAATTTCATTAGAGCATTGGAAAAAAATACTGAAAAATAAGTCGACTGTTCAACGCACTCTATCAATTTCACATCAGCACTGACCTCAATAAATTCTTGCAACTTAACACGACTGTCTATTTAGTGAAATACAGTCATCATCTCCTGACCCTTTCTTTAACAAACTTATTTTTGAAGTAGATAAAAAATAAAAAGATGTGCTTTCAAAAAGGCAAAATAAACACACTGCCAAATTGAGCACTGGGAACTTGATTGCTTCCTAGCTTAGTGCAAGGAAAGAATATGATTTACCTGGAAGTCAGAAATGAACTCCCAGAGAAAACTTTTCTTAAAAAAAGAAAAAAACACATGCATATGCAAATCAACATCTTTATATTTGCATAGCATTCATTATATTTGTATAGCATTCATTTCCATGTCAGATAAACATGTGACGGTGAGTAACATAGTCTTATCCATAGCTCACTGCTTTGAATATCAAGCTGCAAATTGCTCAAGAACATTTGCTTTCCATCTTTCTGTCATAAGATTTCCAATTCTTTGACTGAGCTGGGTAAAATATATTGCCAGAGAGGGCACATACACTTCTTCTTTTTTTTTCCTACTTTTCCTTTCCTTCTCTGCTGAAATCACAAGGTGTGGATATCACAAAACAAACAAACAAACAAACAAACAAACAAACAAACAAACCAAAAAACCCCACACAAAACCTTTAACCAGAAAAAAAAACCAAAAACAAAACAAAAAAATTCAAAAACTCCCAAGAAACCAAAAAGCAAGTAAGAATCATTAACAATTCTTAATTTAAGTTTTTCAAGTCAGCAATTGGATTGGAAATTGATTTATATTTAGATTGTAAACCCCGTGTTATGTAACTTTTTCTGTCCCTATTTACCCTAAATTTTAGAAAACTTTCCATGATTAAATAGTCTACTTTGGCAAGACAAAAAAAATGAGTGAATAACCAAAATCCACACATACACACAAGCTTGTTACTGCCTAAGAAACTCATAGGTAATTGTCACTTGTTTTTTCTAACACAGGAGCTACATTTTTCCTCATAATGATACTGACTTTTCTGTGAACTTGTGTTTCACATCATCAGTATTTGGCTTTTTAGCCCATGGTGGAGACAGAGAATCTCAGAAGTGCTACAGAAACACAAAACTAAGGTATTTTGGTTATTTTACTACATAGTTCAATGGAAAACAACAGACATATAACACTTACTGACTTACAGACTTTTCTGTGCAGCTCATTCTCCATAGCTCAGTCATAGCTATACATGCAAGATAAAACTCACTTTCAGACAGGACATGCCAGCTCTGTGCATTTTGGAGACCACTGGTGCAACACAGAGAATAGATGGGCCCAGAAGAAGCATTTACTGGAACTTCAGAGACATAAAGACGTTTGGAAGGCAGCTGTCAGATTTGGCATGTGCATGGGATGTCAGGAAAAACTGGGTTTGTGTCAGTCAAATTATCTTGTTCATCAGTCTTTTAGGAAATACACTGAGAAGCCTAAAACAAGATGTTGAAAGAGATGGTGTTATTTCTTCTGTGAAATGAGGGGTTGTTTTATGTAGCAAATCTGACAATGAATTTCCAACATGAAAGAATCCGCTTACTACATCTTAGCTACTTTACTTGATCCAAGGTTTTAGAATAACCTGAGAGTGTCAATCAGGAAGAAAACAATATAAAAAGACCTGATAAAAACTCAGAAGTTCTATCAGGCAAAGTCAAATGAAAGCAACCAGAAGGATCAACACATCAAGTTGGCTTTTTCTTTCTTCTCCCATCACCTACTGCAGCTTTCCCTCAAAACTGGTGGCTCTAATTTGACAAGTAAAAAAAAAAAAAAAGAAATCACTATTGACTCTCAGATCATTTCAGAAACACACCAGTCCAGGTGTGTCCACACAGAAACCAATTAAGTAAAAAAAGAGCATCAGAAGGGTAACTTCCTTCTCTTGGACAAAGTAGGAAGGAAGTAGGAATGGATATTTACTCCTTTCAGCAGCAAGCATCACACTTGTCAACCTAACTTTCACTTCTCTCTCTTCAGCATGCTCATAAGAGCCATCCAGCCAAGGTATCAACATTTAAAAGGTGTATCATTTCTCTGCAGTAAGCAGTTTCATTTGTAGTAACATTTAAATCTTTTCCTCCTAGTGTGAGCTGGCATCATACTGATAGTGCAGGTACAAATAATGCGTACAGCAAACGAGAGACTCTAAATACAGAAGATGGAGAATGACTGATAGCTTTGACAGATAAAAATGGAGAACTTCCACACAGGATATGACGAAGCTGCTGGAGATACTGATGTAACTTATGGCACTTAGAATAATGACAGCAGTTCAGTAAAAAGCTAAAAGTTTAAAGAAATAAGAGCATGAATTTCAAGATGCCCTGCTCTTGTTTAAATGCCCTGTTCTGCAGCATGTCAGATAACAGAATAAAAGGTTAACCCCAGCAAACATATTTCCCAGTAGTCCTACCAAGCTCCATAACTACCAGGAGCAATCTATTTCCCACTTATAAAAGGAAGTGATAACCAACATTTAGGCCACTCCTCATTTCAGCAAAACACTCTAGAGTTTATTAATATTTCCTGCCACCACCTAATTAGATTCTGTGCTCAAAAAGCAGTTTCATCCATATCAGTATAGAGAGACCATTTTAGGAAAGCTTTGCTGATGTGCATTTTCTCTTGGGTTCAGCAAAGAAGGAAACTTTATTTGCCATCATGTACTGATCTCACTGTTCCAAAAAGTATTTTCATATGAGGACAGAGGCACTCGGGGAAACTTGGTGAAATGAGACAACTTTTCAATTCTTGTAGTGTACTTCATCCACAGTGAAACAGTAATAAATACTCATCAAAGAATGCTCATTTGTGTTCACATCAACAAATAAAAAATAGCAGTTGCTTTTAACTACTACAGATCCCTGGATGACTCTTCATTTTATTTACAGTCTCTCACGAGTGCACTTTCCTTGTATGTCTTGCATCGCAAACTTGGAGCAATGACATGAAAAAATAAAGACAAACGTGCTCTTCTTGCTGGGTCTCGTATCCATCCACCATCCACATCAAACCTCACTTGCAATTGTCAGAGCAACTTTCAGAGCAAGGTGCTATTCAGTGCAAGTGGGGGGTGCTGGAGTTGCGGTGGGACAGGAGCTCATAAATTGCTGCTGGCAGCAAGCATGAAAGGGGTAAGGCCTTATTGGTGAGTTTAAACAGCTGGGATTCAGCTATATTGTCACAGGATACCAGGAGGCTCCCTGGAAACAGTTTCCTTGTAAAGAATACAGCTGAGGACAACTTTTCTTTTTTTTCAAAGACAGTAGCTCTACCACTTCTACAAAACACTTGAACTTTGATTATTCAGGCCAAAGATTAATCTCTCTTCCAAGCTTTTCTTTGTATTTGTTGCCTTTAGGAAAGTAAAGCAAATGGCAATAAAAAGCACTTACTCAATTCAGTGATTCAGATAGCAGGCCTTGGTCAATCTGAGTAAAGCCTCAACTAAGTTAACAGAGAAATCTTGGATCAGGGGCTTATACACCTGCTCTTGTTCTAAAATGGTATGTTTAATTTGCAACTTTCCTGTAATCTTCAGAATTATCTTAAATTGCCCATTAGAAAGGTTAATGTTTAAAAATTAACTATTAAATTCAAAAATCCACAAAAAAAAATCCCTCATCGTTTATTGGATAATAATTTTAACAAGTAATTAAACCACCATAATGCCACCATAATTCTTCTCTTGTATTATTCAGCCTATACCCATCTTTCAGTCCTTTTGTGCTGGTTAATGGTAATACAGTCTGTCATTCCCCTCATCTAATCCTTTTTTAATCTTCTTTTTGTTTTTTTTTTTTTTTTACATATATCTTAACTTCCAAAATAAAATACTGTAAGAAAGAACTACTTAGTCTACTAACACAAACCCAACCTTCTTCCTTAGAAAATTGCACCATTTGTATCTGTGTACCTTGCAGGAAGGCTAAAGTATAAAGTTTGGGAAAGCAGGTTTTCCAAGATCACAACATACCATTGGTTAAAAAAATAACATACCTGTCTATGAGTACATTAACAGCTGTGCCCACTTGCCAACCCATTTAAGGTTATATACAAAGAGAAACACAACACTGCTCTTTCACTTCACTGCAACCTTAGAGTTTAGCTTTAAATGATTTCTGAGGAAAGGCTTCCTGCAGACTTTTCACTTAAGTAGTTGTAACTACAACTGCAAAACACTGTTGACTGGTGGACTCCAGAGACTTGTTCATTACCTGTCATTAAATGTTTTAAAGTTTGCATAATTGATCCAGCCAATAAGTCATCATTGATTTATAGGGGTCTGTGCTGAAGAGTTACTCATTAAAAATTCATAACACTGGTATGTGTCTTTACAATCCATTAGCTGTTTACGTACCCACAGTCCTAAGATTGATTGACCTTGGACTGAGATTCTCATGGACTCTGCTTTTTTAAAAAAAAAACAACCACCTTTTTTTCCATATTTTTTACATAAGCCCACGGTATAGAAAAGCAATACTTCAAGGCTTCTCCCTTGACAGCTATACTTTGATTTTTCTCTTCTCCATCAAAATTGAAACTTTACTTGAAATAATGAATAAATAAAGCATACTCCATAAACAGCTTTCCACTATTATTTAAGCTTGCGAGCTGTGCTCTGTTAGTCTCCTTTCCCCACCATCAGATTCAAGTGTGTAAATGTTCTAAAAGGCTTTGAATGTTTTATGATGATTTCAGGGAATGATGGAGTAATAGCTGAAGAGCGAAGCTATTAGTTTTAATATTTATATTGAGTGCTCTGAAACATTAATGTGACAGGATGTAAGATCAGAGCAGCGGGACATATTTACTTCACAACCATTGCCACGTGGCAAAAATATTTATTTTCTGAAGCTCTGAGTCCAATCTTTTTTTTTTTTTTTTCACAAAAATTTAAAGTTCAGATTGATCTATATATTAGCTTTTCCTGAACTTTGTATTTATTTTTAGGAACTAAAGATTGATTACTCTTTTGGATATAACTTACTTCATTTAGGTAGAATCCAAGTATAATGATGTTGGTGTTGCTGGTGCACCTCAGACTCTGTACAGAAGTTTTCTAAAGCTGATATTAGTTTGCCAATACATCTCTCTCTCCCTGACTGCTGTGTCTGCTTCCCATAGAGCACTTTAGAGAAAAGGTTATTTGTTAATAAAGAAATGGGATGGGCTCTAGAGCAGAATCATCGTTAAAAGGTTGTTTCATATTGTCTTCCAATATTTCATGCATGAAGTAAGCCAACCCTGTAAATGTCCTAAGTCATTGTGCTTGGTTCTTCTGTTCAAACTAGCAAACATATTAAGGTAAGTGATCTTAATTACCAAGGGTCAAACAGTGCTCACCCCACTTGTGTGGTTCTCCTGGTCTTCAGTGAACAAGTAAAGGAAGAAGAATGAGATCCCCAGGGAGAAATCTTCCTATCAGATTTGCAGAGTGGATCCGATATAAGTGGAACAAATGATGACTTATTGCTGCTACATTATGAAAATGTGATTTCTCCAGATGCTTCCACATTGTGTGTAAGGACTCCTCAGGCTGATACCACCGCCAGGAGGCAGTTCACAGATCTCCAGCTGAATAAACAGTTGGGTCTATTGGGTACATTTTAGCCAGATGTAATGAACGTGGCCTTCAACTACATCAAGCAGGCTTACAAGAACAGCAGCACTGGGCAGAAAATGAAGGATGCTCCTTAGCAAGGCACAAGTAGGTGATTACCTGAAAAAGTGAGGTTACCAGTATGTCGTGACATTGTTCACCAGAGTCCTCTTCATGCACCCTGACTATACAGTCATGGGGTGCAGGGGGCTTAGGTGGACCGGAGAGCCAGGCTGGTGGAGTGTGGGGCTGCAGAAATTCACAGAAACGCTCCACTGCAAAATTGACTAGAATGGTTTGTTATGTCCTTTCCCAACCTTGCCTTCCTATGAAGACAAAAAAAGCTCCCTAAAGGTCTCAGTTATCTCTCAAACATTTCATTAGCTTAAATAACTTCTGACTTGGTGACCTCCTTTCCCAGCTGCCTTCCAAACCATATCCACAACAGAAGCAGCCAATAGAAATGTTCATCAAAGCACCCTTTAGTCACTTCCCAACAGGGCAGAACAGTCAGCATTTTCTTCTGGATGTATATTTCACTGACCTTTATGTCTAATGATACATAAATGTCAGTTTATTTTCCACCATTATTTTGAAAATTCCACTAATTACATCAATCCTCTATGCTTTACAGACATCTACAGCTACAAGTGATCACTGTTTGTCTTTCCCACATCTGCTTCTGCTCTTAACTTGCTTATGTTGTTTAGGAGGCATTTCTAAATACAATTCTTTTCATAATTAACCGAATCATACAATGCAAAAACAGGTTAGAATTTTAAATATACTTAAGGGGAAAAATAAACATGCTATCTGCACCTGTGTGCACAGCTACTCTATAACTTCTTGGCCCTCTCTGCATCCATCAGAGAAAATAATTTACAAATGTCTGCTTCTAATTCACTGCTCAGAAACAGTTTTTCAAGAATGTTAGAGAAGACTTTCTACAAGGGAAAAAAAATAGAAATTAATATAGTAAGCACAGATAGAATGACTTACATAATTGAATATGTGGGAATCACATTCTGACCCACGGCTGCCACAGTTTTTTAGAAAAGTGGAAGGAAAACGATGAAGTCTAAGTTTTTGATGCCTATCAGGACCTTCCCCCTTGCAGAGCTCCATTAAAACACTTCGCCCATCAATGCAATTCTTCACCTTGTAACAGAGCAGGTATCACCACCACACTGTACAAAAGGGCATAGAAAAGAGCAGGGGCTGCTATTTCAGCACTGAGATCAAAGCAGAGAGCCAGAGAAAGGCAGGCTGTGATGAAATCAGCACCTTGTCTTCTATTAGGTATGTTCCTCTGGGCCAGAGTATGGCACACCACGGTCTGTAGCAACAGCATCCACAGAATCAGTGTTCTCCTCACAAAATAGGACATTTCCAGCAGGAAAGGATCTGACAGTCTCCTTTAGCGAGGAGTTTCCACACAAGTTCTGGAATCATAAATTACACTGTTTTCTCAGTGGGATGTTCACTGACAACTACTGACTCACAAACACTGATTTTAATTTACAACCTTCATGTTCAGCAACATTTCACACATGGAACATGGTGAAAAGTATTCATTGCCATATGAAGTCTGTACCTGAGATAGTGGGGAAAATGAGTGCAATTTTACTTAAAAAGTGTCTAATTCATCCCTATTATTACTCCACTGGTATTGTCTCAGTTATACCTGTGTTAAATTTTGTCCACTGTGGTTAATGAGGTCATTGTTAAAAGTGCTGCCTGAAGAACTTGCTTATTTGCTTTTTTTCATACAGATAAACATTACATAGCCAGATCAGAAGTAATATTTTGTCATTTACTACAGGCTAGATAGCAGTGATGTACACAACTGGCATGTCCCTAATTATCAGGAATGTGAGTTGGTATATAGTCTGCATAACATACAAATGGTGACAAGTTTGCTTTCAGAGTGTAAACTTTTAAAAACCACCATAAAGACCCCATAAAAATATGACTTTGACTAGAAAAAGATGTAAAATGCATAATGCCTACATGGGTATTTTTCCTTGGAGATCAGGAGAAATATGACAAGTATGACTCCTATTATAGTTATATAGCATATTCCATTTAGCAGTGATATAGCAGAACTGTGAAAGCATATCCTAAGGTATTTTCACTTCATGCATTTGACATTGATATTAGTTATTGCATTTAAGATACAGTGGGCTGTTTATTGCTGACTGTTTCCTCTCACTGAGAATGTTAACCACAGCAGAGCAATATTTGATGTTACAAATTATTTAGCTTGCTACTCTTCATTTTCCTTTTAGTATGCAATTATTTGTTTGGTTTCACTGAGCAAATGAAATTTCAAGGGCATTTCAAGGAAAATAAATAAAGTACAACCCAAAAGGGGTTTTTTTGTTTGTATTCAGTAACAGCACTGAATCATGCATATGTATGAACCAACAAAATCAGGTTAGCTAAGAAATTGGAAATTGCACTCCACACTAGAGCATTTTTCTTGCTCTAGAGATCTTTGCTATGGATTTGAAGGACTAATAAAAAATCAGCAGCATGACTGGAACAGATGTTTTTTATGGACTCAGCTTGTTAATAGTCTTTTTAGCTTCTCCTAAGGACTTAAAGCAAGTTCGTCCCTTGTCCTGAATATTTGAGATGATGTTAACATTGTCCAAAATGTACACTAACAAGCAGCAGTGAGAAGCTAAGGTCTTACATGTGGTTAGGAATAAAAATTCAAAACATTGCTGTGAATGTGATGAAACCCAAAGTGAGCAATGTTACAAAAGAGAAAAACTAACTTATTGACCATATCAAACCCACACAGCGTCATCCTCTTGAAGGAGAGATAGGCTGGTAAAATACGTCAATGCACTGTACTACATGTATTTGAGAAAACAAGGAGTCAATACAACTGAAGAAATTCCCTTTATATTTAAGCCATGGTTCACTTCTGTATCCAGTGAGAACTGGAACAACATGAGCCAGATCCACAACCTGTGTAAGGCATCCAGGCTTTACAGGCTCCGGTGGCACTGTGTCAATTTATATTTGCCATACAGGCTTTGTGTTCTCATTCTAGCTAGTGATTTCTGCAGGCAGAAAAGAGAAACAAAAATACTTGGGAAAATTAAAAATCAGTCTTTGTCACAGATATTTCACTGGTCACGTAGTGTTTTGTTCTGTTGCTGGTTTATTCATTTATTTTTCTGCAATTTCCTATGTTCCCCACAAATTCATATCTACCAGATATTGTATGTGTTGCTCATTATGATAGGCTCTGAGAAGGCAGGAATCCTCCTAGGACTTGCCATTTTATCCCACTTTTATCTAAGACTCCAGAACAATGGGACTAAACACTAATACCCAGATACAGGACGGGTCCCTCCAAAACCCAATCACTGGATTAAGAAACTGCAGAGGTATAATTTGCTTCTCAGAGAAGGAAGAGAAAGGGAAGCTTTGTAACACTTGGGGAGCATTTAACTAAATGGTACTTGAAAAATTTCAGAATTCCGTTTTATGCCTTTTTTTTTTTTTTTTTTTTTTAATGCAGAAGCACTAAACCAATACAGGCATTGAACACTCAGTATTCTAATGTCATTGCTCTGTCAGGTAAAAAAAATACACCTTCATTCACTTCAGGCAAGTAATGCTTCAGCTCAAATACATGGGATTTCTTTCAGTAAGGGAGGATTGCATTTCCTCTACAAGTAAAGCACTCTGAGAAACCTAAGGGAGAGAGAAAAATAGTTTTCTCCTTGACACAACTTAAACTTACATATGAAAAAAGGACAACTATGTCCACTCTCTTTTATTGCAAATATTGTTCATATTATTCTCTTGGAAGTGTTCTTGACACTCCTGGGAGTATTCCCACAGGAAGGATTGGGAATTGGCCTTGTTCTTTTCTCACTGAATTATCCTAAGACTTGTGGTGGACAGGTGCACTCAGTGGGCTCTACTGAGGCATCTCTTTTGGCACACAATTATATGAGTAGCTGAGGTGAAATTCAAAAATGGAAATCTTGCTATTATGCATATATATTGTATGTCTTTGCTTGTTGTCATTGTCAGCTAATTATTTAGAACATCTGGCTTTGGTATGTGAGAACTTTGGTTTATAAACAGCTTGAATTTGGAATATTTGATGAAAGACTTTCCACAAAAGCCTGCATAAAGATCTGAAAAAATACCAGTTACTGCCAAAAAGTTCAAGTCTGATTCAGTAAACCCAAAGTAACCTCATGGACTATACTGAAATTCTCTCCCAAATGTATGCAATTTGACACAAGAATTTGAGCTCTCTCTTCCCAGGGTATGGGATCTTTCCACACAAAAAGAATTGAAAAAAAGGAGAAAATGCACTCATTCAAATTCTATGCATTAGTTGTCTACTTGCAGGTTCTTTGATACATAATAACCTACTGCTTCTATTATCTCCTGACTTGGAGCTGCTTAATTCAGCAGGCTTAATGTTCTAGTATAACTCACTAAAATAATAAAGATCAGTCAATGCAGACAAGACGAAAAGCAATGGAGAAACAGGTATGACAAATAAAAGACATCTGAAGGTATGACATTTACAAGAAAGAGTAAGAGCTGAATTTTTCATAAGTGACACACACAAATACTCATTGAGGGGAACCATCTACTACCAAAAGGCAGAAGGTTTTAGGGAAGCTGTCCTGTAACTTACCCTTCAACATAATATCTGTGCTGCCTCTGGACTCCCAACTCTGGTTTTGGAAAGAAGTAATCATCCTTAGTCCTGATGGTTTAGTCAAAAGTAAAATATTCTACATAACAGAATCCTTCTCATTTAACTTAATGAAAATATAAAATATGGCACTTAGTGCCATAGTCTAGTAACTGTGATGGTAGTGGATCAAGGGTTGGACTTGATGATCTCAGAGGTCCTTTCCAACCCGTCTGATTCTATGATTCTATGATATTTTCTAGTTCGTGGGTTATAACATGATTTTTTGGTAGCATCTTCTGTACTTCACCACTACCCTTATGCTGCTTCACTTTTCTCAGACTGCAGTTGGAAACAACAATCTTTGGCTTATTCTGCTCTACCCTCGTTTTCTTCCTGATACTACAGCAAATCTAGACAGTTGTTGCAGCTTCTTTCGTTGGTAATGTGGCACATGAAAAAACAGCCTTGACTGTTCTTGAATAATCCCTTGCTAAGATTTTATACCAGACAAAACTGATATTTGTTTCATTTAAATAATGATAAAAAAATCCTCTATTTTGTTATAGGTGACCACAAGAGACCCCAGAACATATTTTTCTTTCATAACATTGAAAGTAAGTGTTAGCAAGACCTGCTGATTATCTGATAAGAACACAATTAATTTGTGCCCAGACTCATTAATCTGTCTTAATACATGTCAGCCCATTACATTTGATCCATGACCTCTGGCCTCAGTCTTGCATAAAAATCTCTCAAGATCAGAATCACGTGATGATTTGGCATGGAGCCACCAGCTCCGGCAGTTGCCTGCAAAATGCTTCAAAGCCATCAGCAATGGCAGCTGCTGCATTTATGTGCACATGCCTGAATGATAAGTTCACAGCTCCTCTAAGGCAGACTGAAAGAAGTTGGCTGTTGGAAAGCCTGAATCCTGTTAGAAATACAGCTGTGTCCCTATTTAGATCAAATGATTACTCATCTTGACTCTCACTTCTGTTCCCACAGCCACAAGTGCCATTTGGGGTGCTGGGACAATCCATGCAAATACTTTCCCCATGGCTTTTGCAAATAATATTTAAAATCAAAAAATGTGCAGCAGTATTGGAAACCAATTGCCCTTTCACATATGGACATTCATGCATGGAGAATCTAGTAAAAAATCACACATTGCAGCAACCACAGGTCCTTCCTGCTTTAACAATTACCTCAAGACAGAGAGGTGCAATTTTTTTGTAAAAATTCAGGCATTTAGATCAATGAAATCACATGGCTTGCTAGTGGACATGAACACAGGCCCTTCAGTGCATTTTGTCAGCCATCAAGTTACTTCCCCATCCATAATTAACAAGGAAAGTCCAAAGGCTCACATTATTACTGCTCCTAGAAAATAATATGTGCCTAAGAACAAGCAGCAAGTCTGTGATGGCACATCCACAACCTCCTCATCATCATTTATGCAATATTTTTTAATTAAAGCAAGCATTTCTAAGCTGAACTCCTTATGTAGCCCAGACCCTGCTTTGTCATCAGCTGATATTCACTGGTAGAAGAGAAGTAGGCACTGAATCCAAAAATGCCAGAAGGTGAATAATGAGAAAAACAATGCTAAGCAATATTTTAAATGCCATTTTTTATGACAAATGACAACATTTTAGTTAATGTGAATTTAATTAAACTATTCTTTCCAAGCTATATCTATCTCATTTTTGTCATCAATAGTTTGTGAGAAATATGTAATCATTCATTATATGACAGTGGTCTAAATTGCACCACTCAAAAGGAATAGTGTACCTTTTCCTGGTTAGCTGTTGATGTTAGGTTTGGTGCTTATCACATGAAAGACCCAGTGCTGCCAAAACAATAACATATGCAGCCAATGGCTTTAGTGGGGGTTGTTTTAAGGGATTTTCTGTGACTTTCAGCTTTGTGCATGGCTTTTTACCTTCTCTTATCTTCCTTCAACTCATGAAAACAGATAGAAAACCTTGCAATATAACTGCCAGAGACAGCTCACAGACAAAGTACGCAGTATTTCAAATGTAAGTAACATTTTCTAAAGTTTCTAATGAGCAGGTTATACTTTGTATTGATTTATCTGCAGCCACAGTATTTCCTGATCATGGACTAACAAGCAAATGCTTGTTTTAATTCTTATTAAAATGTCAAACAGGATCTTAATCTTACCAAAGTGATTATACTGCAGCTTTGAATTACTCTGCAAAAAACCCACATTAATTCATTAATCACTCACTCATGCAATGAATAAGAAGGTGAGATTGTCAGAAACTTACCATGCCTGATGGGCTAATTGTGAAGGGACAGAGCTCAGCTGCTTGCCAGCTGCCCACAATGGTAACTCTCAAGGGGAAGGAAGGAAAGAAAAGTTCTCATCTCTGCTCTTCCCCAGCAACGGCCTTTTCACATCTTCCGAAGCCATTTAATCTGTGGAGATGCAGACTAAGCTGATACCTTCCCACCTCTGTAGCACGAGGATGATCAGAGCTGCATCTCCCCCTTCCTTCTGTGTCTACAGACATCAGACTGTGGTCCATCATCTTTAGATGCTTGTTTCTAAGGAAAGAATAAAGCTTGAGGGAATACATGTGGTTATCTTTCCAAGCTTCACTGCAGACACTGTGGAAAAATTACCCACTCCTCTTTTGGGAGCTTTCTCCAGCTTTAAACAGATTCCTACCATACAAATTGCCAGGCAAGGATCATGAGGAAATCTGGTTTTAAAAGAGCAGGACTCATGAAGCGGTTGTCACAAATGCCACAGAATAAGCAAATTTGGTCTCAACTGTCAACCTTATTGCCAGACTGTCAGAAGATCTGAATCCAGAGAATAATTTAAATGTCAAATCAAGACACTGCAAGCGCAAATTCCTGTGATTTGCCATGTTGCTGAGAGATAACATGACCTAAGGGTAAGAGAAGAGCTGGCTGAAAAAAGTCTCTTTTTCAGGGGGTTATGAAACTTTCTGTTGTAAATTCACCAAAGAAATTGGAACATGTAGTTTTTTTCTCTGGCAAAAGCAGAATGGTACTATGACAGAGAGTTCTCCAAAGGGCTTGTCCAGATATACTTGCCTTGACAGTATTTGTTACTGTAAGAATTACTAGACTTACTTTTGGGAAGTGCTCTAAAAGGAGAAGGGGAAGGTCAAAATGCTGGTTATTTATTGTTATTTTTAAATTAAATGTTTTACATGGAACTATAGACTTACCATAATTCTGCTGGTATTAAGGTGGACCATCCCAGCATTTTTGATAAAACTTGCATTGGAAATGTAGAGATTAGAGGATAAATATATATTTATAATGTTAAGCATTTAGCAATGGCTATCATTGTGTTGTGATTCATGACTTCAGGGAGGATTTTGTCTGAATAAGGACTGCAGAATAATGCCCATATTGAGAAAAGCATATGAATTGAACTGGAAAGAAAAAAAAAAAAAAAGGTTACAAGCTGTCATTCTGAAACTCATTTTCCCCACCATGAAGATGAACCCTTATTACCTGTGAATATGGAATTCAAATACTATTTTCAAGTTTTAAATGTAGGTAACACTTTACATTATGTGTCAGTGTGGTACCAATTACAGCATAAGTCTGATATTGTTAATCTATTGAGAAAGGGCTGAGCCAAGAAGTTTTGTAGTATCCCAAACTTCAAGAAAAGTTCAAAAATACTTCAATTTTCTCTTCTTATATAAGCCCATGTTCAGTATCCTGGGACATGTAATGCCTTGGAAATAAACACATTATGTTTTTAATGTAATAAACTGAAATGTCTTATACTTCTTTTTTCTTCCTCATCTATTTTATCGGTAAAAATGAGATCATCGTCTACCCACTTTCCCACCTTAGTAGCTATTGCATAATTTTCTTTATCCCTAATAAGGAAAGTCTGCACTCCCTGTGACTATATTCGTAGTCTGGGCCAAGGGAAGTTGAATGTTGTCCTGGATCTACATCCTAACTGTTTTCCACTACTGTATTTGAAGCCAGCTCCTTCCCTGGCTGACCTACAGTGCTGCAGCTACAGTGACAGCTCTTCAGCTAGCCCACTCTTGACTTGTATCTAGCCCTCAAAAAGAGGAAAAATACATATGATGGTTTCAGGGAAGCTGCCTTAAAGGGAAAAAGCAAGGCCGTGCCTCAATCCTTCAGAGAAAATCTTACAGGATTTCATACAGAAGTACAACATTGCTGTAGGTATCTAACTGTGTTTAGTGGTTAAGATATACCACTAATTTAGAAGCTGATAGAAATAAGAGCCACACCTTCCACTAAAACTAGTAGATTTTTATAGTCTTCAGAGTATCAATTAGGACATAAAACCACTCCAGTGCTCAGCAAGGGCAGTAGAGAAATTCCAACACTGGACCACTGAGGGGCTGCTCCTTCCCACTTACCGAAAGCCCAGGTATGGGCCCTGTACCTTGCTGGTAGAGCAACAGGGTCCCATGCCTGAGCTGCTGCTTTACTCTGAAAATTTAACACACAAATAGGTTTAAGCTATTGAACCATATAAGCTATACTGTACTTGAAGGAAGGAATCAAACAATCTACATTTAAACAATAAAATGAAGTCCATTTTACTATGTCATATTTCAGCTAGATGTGCAGTCTTGGAGTCTGTTTGCTGGACTGTGCTTTTAACCAGAATACTAAATCGCAGTGTACAGGAAATACTATTTATGCAAGTGATTTGGTATTAGTTAATTAGGTGCACTAGACTATTTTCCTCCCAGTGAATGGAGCTTGTATACTGGTATCTGCCATTAACATTAAATGGGGCTTACACATGCAAAATCCCTCCGGCACTGAGAGGGAAAAAAATCCTTTCAGTTTCATAAATAATGGATCTGTAGCAAAATTAGCATTTCATGAAAAATTTGAAAAACTAGAATGAAAATATAATACAATTTCTATTTTATATGTCCCAGTTTGCCAGTGCATTGTGTGATCCAACACACAGGTCATCTGTTGTACATCTACTACATAATAACATAAAAAATTTTTTCAGTTATCTGCAAATTAAACTACTCACCTATGACCAATGTCCTCTATGGTATTAGGAAAGTAAAAGTGCCCTTCTTCTACCAGAGCACTGTGGCACTGGGTTAATTTTTGGTGTATTAATATTTCTGTGAATTTCTTTTTATTGAATTGTAATAAATACCATAACTTTTCTACTATGAAGTGTTTGTTTTTCTGTATATGTTATGTGACATACTTACATACAAATAAACAATGGTTTCTCTGCGGGTACAAATATAAAAAACTCTTGCCTATTCCATTTCAATAAACATTGATATGGAAAAAGCGATAAGCCTAGGTTATTAAGCATGCACACTGCAGACTGTGTATAGGACCCTAATAAACATACTCCTATTCATGACATCAAACATTTTTACCTCCTAGTCTGCTTTTCATGGCGAGCAAGATGCGCGGCAATTGCCACCCATTGTAGCTGCACTTACACTAAACCTGGCTGCATTTAAATAATTCAGGGTTCTGCCACGAATCTTGGTGGAACAAGGATTGCAGCCTGTTTCTTTTGGAATATGATCCTGAAGACCTCACCTGAGACAAGACTTTCCTATGAATTTGCCCAGTGCAATTAGGAATAGAGCAAGGAATAGCCCTGCAGATTCCCACAAAAATCTCTAGACATGGCCCATGTTAAGACAAGTGGGAAATGATTTTAGCAGTCCCACCCACAAATGATAAGACATTGCATTTCCGTTCTCTTCAGGATTCGGTATCTCAATCCCATGGCTTCAAAATCTGAAAGCAAAACCTATTAATATGTAGTTTGTGTTTCCAATGGAATAGGAGTTGTAATACCAGGGGGAAAATAAATTCCAAGAGTCATATTTTGGGGTTGTTCCATATTCTGAGCCTAAATTGTGCAATTTCCTTTTTTTCTTCCTTGGTGAGCAAATCCACATTTAGAGTAGCTGGATGCAAATTCTGCAGCCAGGCATATTTGCAAAATAGTATTTTTGATCAAGAAGAAAACAAGTGACTTAATAATTTATTAGCATTAACTCATCAAACAGATTGAGAAAGAAGGGAAAAGTCACACATACATTAACCCATGTTCTTATTCCGTAAGTCCTACCATTATGAATTTCACTCAGCTGTTCTTTTGCAGGACATATTTAAAGAAATTTTTTAATCCTCCCTTTTAAATTGTACTTTATTCTATGGTTTTGGTGTTTATAAGCTACAAAGTTTACTATCAAACAGGGTTCAAGATTATATTTTTTGATTCTTGATGCCATTATTTGGCTTATATTTAAAATTAAAAAATTATTACTGTTTTCCCAGTGGATCAAACAAACAAACTGAGAAGTCAAAGGAGAAAAATTAACATCCTCCCTGTGGCTGAACAATGTGATTCGCATTTCCTCCTTCCAGCTTTCTGCCTATGGGAGCATCTGCCAAGGCTGAGTCAGCACCTTCTCAGGAAAAACTCATAAACATGTTAGAAGACATTTCATTTTGTCATCTACCTAGGCACACTGGACCAGTATGCAAATAAGACACCACAAGAACAGGACCACAGCAGCAGTGCTAATGCTCTAAGTGATCTTCCAGTGTAATTAGAATTTGTTTCATCACACTAATTTGACATGGCAAATTAGTGAAGCTAAGATAAGGGGGTTTAGTAGAGCCAGGGCACTGGTATGTACACAGAAACTTGTCAGTAAGTCCATTTGCACATGGGAGTTGTGTAACATTGCAGAGAAGTGACAATTAGTAAAAGCTCTGGAAAATATCAGTTTGTTTTATTTTTAATTTGGGAATTTGATAGGTTATATTTTCTTCTGCTGCTATTTTATAATAGTGGTTTAGAGATCTTGGCCTCTCTACTGTCGAGAAAATCTTTCAAGATTTAGGATAAGCTAACATGGTACAACAATTATACAAGTTTAGTCAAGTCTGGCCCAGTGGTACACAGCAACATGCTGTGTTAACACATGGGAATTCAAGGGGCAACTGTGATTTCTGTTTCCCAGAATGAGCTAGCTGAAAGCCATTCCATGGTGACTGCAAAACTGAGGACAGTGTCTGGTTTCTTTTCTGCACCCTCCTGCCCCAGATGATGCAAGCTCAAGAGGAGCTTTGAACCAGAAATGAAAACTGCTCCCTATTGCTGCAAAGTAGTCCCGAAATACAGAAAATTTTAAGGATGTCTGAAGCAGGTAAAAGTCTGACAGAGGTTTGAGGAAAGGCCTAGTTAGGGAAGAAGACTTGTTCAGCTTATAGGATTAATGACTCTTTAACTTCCTGGTTAAAATGAAGATTTGGGATTGTTCTTAGTTTTCTGAAATAATTTATCTGTCTTATTAGGGTAATTAAAATACCAGACCTTTGATGCTACACACTGATCTTTTGGACCTGCTGAGATCATCAGCCAATTCAGAGCACATGGCCAGAGATGTGATGACACTCTCTCAGCTGAATCACAAACCCACACACCATCCCCGAAAGATCACAGAATCATAGAATCAGCTGGGTTGGAAAAGACCACTGAGATCATCAAGTCCACCCCTTAATCCAACATCACTGTGGTTACAAGACCACGGCACTAAGCAGCTTCCTTTTGCATCTCACTCTTCTGGAGAAATAAAGGCCAAAAGGGGGCCTGCCCTGAAATGAGGTCTACAAATCTGAGACAGAATTCATATTCTGTGCTCCACTGTGTTTTAACTGATTCAGAATAATGCCTGTGGATATAATAATGTCAGTTGCATACAAAATTTGCATCATATTATGAATTGCTAAGACAGGGTTTATTACTTCGGAACTTTTAAGAATAATGTAGCAGAGACAGATGTATCTAAATAGGCATATTTAATCTGATTATTAGTTCACTGATAGGATAGTGACCTATTCTTTCAGTTGTATGCTTTGGATTGCTTCTATAATTTGACACAGTACTGAGGATAATTTAAGTTGCCTTTAGGAAATGCTGAAGAAGCCAGTCTATTTGACGGTTAAAGGGAAAAAAAAATGGTACTGAAAACCCAAGCAAGTTTCACGACAGTGTAGAAATCCTCACTATGGAGCCTGAACAGAATTCAGAAGGGAAGAAATAGAATAGCTAAAAAGTAAGCTGCCCTTCAAACGAGGAGACATGCACTGGTGTCTTCAAGTTTCACACAGCTCAAAGTGGTAACATCCAAAGAACTGGAATGGAACAGATGTTAGGCAAAGTCAACCAAGGCAACACCAAAGACTATGGATATCAATCTTTTCTCTCCTTTTCAGATTAGGAGTGGTATCTTTGGGAGGAATATCTGAAAAAAACACCTAATCCTTACAAACTCAGGGTTTTTGGGGGCACAATTAAAAGGTTACCTGTAAGTACAGTCCAGGAAGAAGGCAAAGGAACCCCCCTATGGAGAAAATTAATTTCTTCTCTTGGAATCACCTATTGGAACTATTTTTGGCTGAAAAATGGATCTCATGCTCTATAAATCTGAAAACTGTAGGATGGAGAGTTCCCTAAAACCTGCAAAGTAGAATTGCAGCCCTGAGGTACAGCCATGAGGAATAGCATTGAGAAAGAAAGGTACTTTTGTGTTCACTCACACTCAGAGAACCTTCCTTGGGCTACCTATTATTTTATAAGGATATTCAAGGCCTACTTTGTTTGTTGTTTTTTAAACAATCTCTTCCCATTTTAGGAATCATTTGGTAAGGAAACAAAAGAGCACAGTGATTCTTCATTCCCAGAGATGCTTGACCAAGCAGGTACTCACACAGAAGCAGACAGAATCTCTAATATTTATGATACAAATAAACTAACATCACCTGCTTCTGAAGGTAATCGGCTATTGCTCATATTTCAAAGCTCCAAAACTTAATACTGATGTCTGTTCTGGAGATTTTTAAAGGAAATCCAATTACAACTAGAAGCTGAGGAGAGATTATGGCAGAAAATAGTCATCATAATACAAGCCATAAAACTGTCTTTAAAAAAGACAGAGGAAAGGCCATACTGTAGGGAATATCTCATGGCTAGTGGGAGGGTTAAATAAACAAATGATAATAACACCAATCAGACCTCTTTGCTTAAAGCCTGCAGAGTCAATCTGCTTCTGACTGTGGAGCTACCAACCAGCAAAGGCAAACTAATTAGACACAGTCAAACACTTAGGCAATCACACCTTGTGAATGTAAGCGTCTTCCTGTCATTTGGCAAGTCTCTCAGCTGCCTCTGAGCGTGAGACAACAAAACCCCTGCAAACAAGTTCTTCACTCTCCCTGTTAGTGAGATCTAACAGAGCACAATGGCTGGAGGTGAAAGGTGGCAGTCTAGTCAGGTAATGACATCGTCTTGAACAGCCCACATTAAAATAGTGGCACTTGTTTAGACTAGCCTATTTGCACCTACCTGCAGAGGGCCTTTTTAATGTAATTATTAGCCTCTGCAGCCCTGCTTAGGATTTGAAAATATCATTCATTTTCATCTTGCTTCAACTACCGCTGCTATCTCCTATTCAATCTCAGTCACCTCATCTCCCCACAAGTAAGTGTAGAAACAGAAGCAGATGAGTTGAATTAACAAGAAACAAGTTGGCAGGTGAGCTGTGTGACACAACAATAAAAAAAAAAGCTAAAAGATTTGACAATATATTCTAACCACTACCTGACTGTAGCAGAGCTGCAGGCATTGAAATAGCTTCCTGGGGAAAAGAGAAAAGACAGCAGGAGAATGGTCTAAAACCCAAGGGCAGGAACCAATCCTTATGAGCCTTAGAACAAATATGTAATTACTGTCTTTCACAATAGCCTTATTTTTGGGGGGATTTAACTACTCACTATTGACACAATATGACAAGACATACAGCCTAAGGAATCCAGTAAGTAATCACCACCCAGTTCCAGCCTGAGAAACACACACACAGATGACTACAGAAGCCCATAGGAAGGAATTGTGTAGCCACAGGCCAAAGGTTTCATTCCATTTTCCAATACACACTGAACTGGAGAGGTGAAGTGAGTTATCTTACCTCTCTGTGTCCTCATTCACGAAAGGTCCAGCAGAAGCTTTCTCAGGGTATCTCAGAATGTAAACACAGCACTTGCCAGATAAGTGGGGCACGATGTGTTTGGAGAGTACTCCAGCAGCATGTGGCCAGTGACATAAAAGCTGGGGAAAAGAGGGACTGGTCCAAGTAGAAAGGCTGTAATATCTACTCCCTCTTGCCAGGGAAGCACAGACCTGTCAAGCATGAGATCACTGCTCTGGGGAAGTTCTACAAAAACAAAAACTGGATGAAAGATACATGGAGGAGGAAAAAAAAAGAATTTCTGCTTCCTTTGTAAAGAGCGTAATTGAAACTTATTTTAAGGTGACATCAACAAGGAATAAACTATTTAGTTCTTGCCTTATGTGGCAACAGTCTCCTCACAGAAAGGATGTCTTGTTTACAATACCAGTGCTAATTTCTGATAAAGAGAAGGCTCCCAAACAGTCTATATGGAAGGCTTGCTCAGTGTGATGTTTTGACTTTTGGTACAATTACTTTGGGTTCTACTATACCTTGCACATGTATCACAAGTAGTATCAACAAAGAAAATTTCTCTATCTTTGTGTTGACAAGGTATTCATATTAATTTCTCCAGCACACAGTTGTTTCACAGAAGAGTGTTGTAGAGTAGGTTACCATCTTAATTGGTGCCACTGCCAGCTTCCTGTGCTGAAGGAGTGCCAGAGAGTCATAGTATGTCCCAAGCATTCCTGATACCTACTTTGTTTGTTTGCAGTGTTTTCCTCCATCTGGCTATGATGGATGAGGGTCCTTTAGCTACACTTGTTCTGTAAACTGATATTATGCATCTGACCTAAAATGACAGCTGGAATCAGGGCCACACTAAGAGATAATCATGCCCAACACAAAAATATAAGCGAGTTCTGGAGGGTGCCAGCCCTGGGTCAGTCTCAGCTTATTTGTCAATCTGCCAGTTCACTGCTCCTCAGTGCTCTCTTCCCTGACTAGCAGAAGGCACTGCTTTCAGGGGTAGTAAACGCAGCATGTTGAGAGACAAGCAGTTGGCAGGAGCCCTTATGACAGGGGTGGGAAAAGCAAGACAGGTAGCCAGATGGATCTGGTGCTGCCCAAGGCAAGCATTGGAGCAAAGGGGTGAATCAGAATCAAAGGGTAACTATACCACGATGGGAGTCTCTGATTATAGTGACACTGCATAGGCAAACTATGGATACTGCAAGCTCTTATCTTTGCTCTGATCCTATTGCAGTGTGTTGGGCAAATCTTGTTCTGCAGTGACATTCTAAGTCTTTTCATATTGCTACTATTATTGCTGCTCATGTCAGCTTGTCTCTGATCAGTCCATCCTCCGTTTTCCACTTGGTCTCACTTTAGTACTTGGGAGGGCTATTAGTATTCACTGATCGTCTGGGCTCTGTATTAATTTGCTCTTAAACATTTATACCACTTCCATCAGAAATTAGGACCTACAGAAACTACATTTATTGGTTACTAAAGCAGCATGTTTTGCAGACAGAAGTACAATCTTTCATCAGACTGTCTAAGTGGGGAAAATGGGGAGGCTCTCCAGCCATCATACCCTTAAGCTAGTTCGGATACCCTGACACACCACATCTACTGTTTCTGCAACATGCCTATTGAAAAAAAAGAAAATTTTAAATGAACTTGAGGAATTCGGTTTGAAATTTTCAAGACTAAGATGCTGAAAATAATTCATTTGCTCTGGATAAATTATTCAGTGCTATTGCACCACTAATACTTGTTTATTTATACTTATTTATACCCACATATATGCAAACACACCCACCCCAGCACACTGTTACTTAGCTTAATATTTTAATTTATAAAATATTAAGTGATGAATACAGTATTATCTTGCATATAATATGACCTTATTTTTCAAGCAAAGGTGACAGGGTATTGAAGCATCAGTCTGTGTGTGAATCTCTGTAATGACACGCCACATCATGAGAAGCAGCTGCTTCACAGTATTGAAACAGCCTTTGCTCATACAAGCCTGTCAAAATTAGGATGTGACTGATCCCTGTATCTGTAACTATATTCCTCTTGATACTGTATCTCATTTTTCAGCACATTTCATACTGAAACTAGAGGGTCCTCACTTGCAGGTTCAGGATTTAGAGGACAGGCTAAAGAACATCTGCCCTTTTGGAAGGCCAGTGGCAAAAGCATTAAACTACTATTATCTGTAAAATGGAAGAGACACTGTCCATTGCTTTGGCCACAGGCCTGCAGCAGGGGTACTGGAGAAAATCACGGAACCAGGATTTTGTCACAGGTGTTCAGCCATGCTCTGCCCACATGTTCCTTCAGCCATCAGACCTGAATAAAAACAGAAGGGATGCTCATAGAGCAACTAACTTCCTCAGATGACAGACATCTCCTGGACCTGGCACCAGCTGTAAGGATGCCCAAACAACATTTGTTCTCTTTCCTTTTCTTTCAAATAATATTTTAAAGAAAACCACATCCAAAGAGGGAAACATTTCCACAAAAAGGAGCAACCAAGGAGATGGCTCAAAAGAGCCCCTAGGCAAATTAAAGCCCAATTTAACTTTTGCTCAATAACTTCACTTTATTTGGATGAATCATTTATGTGGTAAAAAACTTCAGCTTACTACACTAGGAAACTCAATTAATAGCCAAAGTGCTGAGAGAATAGGGAAGGGGAAGCATGGAGGTAGAATTCCAGCTACCAAGTTAAGAAGCAGAAATAAAAGCCTTTTTACACAGAGCATTAGAAACATTGAGGAGGAAATGGGAACAGTTCTTACCTGCCAGTCCACAGCAGGAATAATGCTTGCACAGAGGAGTTGATGAATCATAAGAGAAAATAAATCCAGGTGTAGGACTCAGGAATTACTTGTATCACACTATGGCATCACAAGTGGGTCACAAATGACCAGCCAAAGGCCACAAGGGAAGCCTAAAGTGGAGCTGGGACAGGACTGTCAGTGCCCCAGCTGCCTCACTAGCACAATCATGACCTTCACTGCCTCCACTGACAGGTCAGAAAGGGGGTTTCCCTGACTGCTCCTTGGATTAGGAAAAGGTACTTTATTTTGGCTTGGTGACACACTTTCCCCATTGCTCAGTGCCATTAGCATAAGGACTCTTGAGACTGGACATGCTTACTTTGGGGCTGCTCTGCCTCTGCTCTCTAGTCAGAAGGTATCAAGAGAACTGAGAACAAAAGGAAATCACAGCCTTGTCTTTATCACCAAGAGATGAGAAGACAGAAACAATCTCAAGCCTTTTTCACATCATCCATTGCTTTTCATTTCGATCTGTGACAACACAAATAGCTCTTAAACACACAGGAAAGTAAGTCACATTTAACACAGTATCAGACAACTTTTTTTCAGCCATGAAGAATCCATTCCATTAAAGTGTGAGAAGCCAGTTGTGGGGCACGGCAGTTTGTGAATTACAGCTTTTTTTCAAAAAAGAACAGAGGGAATGAGCAATTTTGTTCTCCAGCAAACTTAAACTTAGCAGCAGAAAACAAGTTCTTAACTAAATTTTTCTGATGGCTCCCTTTTTTCCTTCTTAAATGTAGAGGAAGGAATATTATGTTCAAGTAGTACACACAGAAAAGGGGAAATTTAGTAGCTGAAACTGAATGATAGCTTGATTTCTGTGGTCTCTCAGATTTTATCACATTAGAATATGTTTAACCCTTCAAAATCTGGTCATTTCTCATCTATGGTAGGAAAACTGCTTTGTTACAAAGAGAAAGCAAAAAATGCACTGTTGCATATGGTATACCATTAGTAAGTCTCACACCCCATAATAGGAACATTTGTACACAAATGTGTTTTTTGGGATCTAGCCAAGGGCAGAGCACCCAAGTGAATCATAATGCACAGTTAATGAGCTATTTTTGGTAAATTTGGCACTCAGAGTTAATAGAACCAATTTGTCCCAAAAAGCTAAATCACTTATCGCTTCTTTGGAGGTGCTAAGTGGATCTAGAACTTCAGGATGCTGTCAACAAAAACGACAGAAACTCAAAGCTGCCTGTTAATTTGTGCTCCTCTCTACTTCTGTTTAGAACAAAGGTAAGATGTGTGAGATCCTCTGACAGGCAGGAAAGTTCGTTACAGGAAGCAACAGTGCAATTTAACTGTGCTCCGGGGCTGATGCTTGTTGTCTGAGGTGGGTGACCACAAAGAAAATAGACTACTGTTTTGGGAAAATATCCAATTAAGACAGCTAGACCCAAAGTGCAAAGCCCTGAAAAGATGTTGAATTGCCCATATCCTAAGCATTTGGAGATGTGGAGTTTCGGTTCAACCTGCTACAGACTGCTTATAAATTCAGATCTGGAATTATATTTCACATCCTTATGAAACAGAAAGGTATTAAATTCAAATTGAAATTGAAGGGGAGGCTGGGAGGTTAATATGAGGTCTTTGTTTGGGAATGTCTCTGGTGGCAGAAAAAGTCTAATTATTTTCCATTTAGAGACTACATCTCCAACTCAGAAAGTCATTGTCACATCTGTATTTCCTATGGGAAATTCCCCTTAACTCCTCCCTTTCAGGTGTAAGTTGCCATTAATGCCCTTCCTATGTTGAGCAAAGGAGCTGCATATGGATGTGCAAAAGATATCCACTGAAGTTTCCACTTTAATATCCAATGAAAAATGTATTTGGGTAGGGAACTCTAGTTTTGAGTGTATAGCAATTGTCTGCATTAACCAACCAGCCTAAGTGGAGTGCACTGAATAGGAAATGAGAGTAAAGCAAAAGTTAGAGCTATGCCAAACTACCTGAGTGTAATGTGGATAGCAGTGAACTGTGACTCATGTCATGTTGTGTTATGTAGCATCAAATCATTGTACAGTGTGACACAACGTAAGCAACATGAGTGGCGTGAATGTGACACAGCACAGCCTTTTTTCCTCTCTCCTTCTCTTTTCCTTTTTTTTTTTTTTTTTTTAAGAGCATTTTACTTTTAATCAGATAGCTGCTGTCAATTCAGATAACAGCTGCCTGACCCAAATTTTCAGCTGACTGAAGTGGACGAATATTGAAGTATGGACTTTCTATTACGAAAAGTTAACATTTCAGACTAGCATCTCTCCACTAAAAACACTCCTGTCTCATTCTCTTCCTCCCTTCCTACTTCTTCCTCCCCTAACACTAGTTATGTTTTCTTACTGATACTGAATCAATAATTTCATTTCTATATTACAAATCTTAAAGCAATACTGGCAAAAAAAGTATACTGGAATTTTACTTACTGATGTTTAATTATTAATGTAGGCTTCTTTAAACATATTTGGCTCTCTGAAACAGCTCTTTAGAGCTGTGTTCCATTTCTTATTGCTTACCTATTCTGTTTGTTCTCTGCCTCCCTGATCCTTTTCGATTTTCTGCAGGTTAGCAAGTGCTGCATTGTCTGCTTTTGAAATGTGTCTTTAGGCATGCTTTTGTTTGACAAGGAATGCCAAGGCTGAGCTGACAAAGTCTGTTTGAAAATCTTTTTCCAGGTATACAAGATCAGTAAGTCTGTTCAATGTATTCTGTGATTAGTATTTTTCTTCAGATATTTATATCAACATTTCAGGTTTAGTGAAAGATGTTTTCTGAGCATACCTGTCAGTGAGAAACCTACTAAAGGTAAGTAACAGTATCATTTATATATTCAAATGTATAAATATATTTATGGTAAATAGTTGACATCTCTCTCCATATAACTTAAAAGAAAATATACCTTTAACAAGCAGTCAGCCACTGTTCTTTTCACAGGTTGAAACAAATATCAACGTACGAAAGCTGTCTTTAGGTATTTTGGCTCTAGCTCTTTACAACCAGGATCATTTTAAACATAATATTTAGATTTCTGCACCCTTTCCCCTGCAGGGGCGGGGGCAGTGGGGATAATGTTTGTCCTATAAGGCAAACTTTCAGGTGAAAAAAGCCTTTATATATTCAGACACGGCACACTCATTAATTCCAAACAGGATTTGTTGTTGATTGTTTCTGTTGTTTGTTGTTTTTTTTTAACTCAAGACACATCTTTTGCCTTTTACCTCCCTAGTTGCAAGAGAGATCACATCCTTGACAAAACAGTTTGGTGAAAGCTGTACCCAAAGCCTGCCTAAAAGAGGCAAATTGAACAAAGGTGGCACAATTAAAACACCTAGATCCCTCTCTTAGCAACACATCTCCTATTTGCTATGGGATACAATGGCCTCAAGAGGCAGCGTTCCACCCTGTGACCACAGAGAATTTTTTGAATCCATGGGAAAAAGATACAACAGCCCCAAAATATTCACCTTTTATTTCTATCCTCCATAGAGCTGCCATCACGTAATTCTATTGTCACTGACTGATTAAATCCTCAGATTAAGGCTGGAGCCTGATACACTCTGCCTTTTCATGGGGATGTGGGAGCAAACGACTCCCATATACCAGGTAATGCTGGGATTCCAGGAACTTCCCTCTGATCTGGAAATGAAAGGCTGTGTAAAGGATTTGACACTATATGTCAATGAGTTAGCAAGGATATGAATTGAAGGCAGAACACAGACCTAGCTGAGGAACAGAAATTTTAATGTAGAACTGAATTTTCTTTCTGATGACCACAACAAATGCTTATTGGAAAGCAGAAGGCAAATAAGGGATTATGGTGAGTTTAGGTCCACTCTCATCTAAAAGTCTTATTAAATTCTCCTACAAGAAAGAATTCTCATTTGCTTGTGACCAAAACTCCAGGCACTGGTAGTATCAAATCTTTAACTGTAAAATAAGCTACACTTTTTATTTAGGTTCATTCTTTTTTTTTTTTGTTTGGTTTGTTTTGTATCTTTGTTTTTCGTAAAGTACTAAACCAAATACCTAAATTTTAACATGACAGAACCAAAATCAAGACTTCAGTTCTGTCACCTGAACCTAAAACTGCTTCACGGTAATTGAATTTTAAGATTCTCTTCTCCAATACAGTCACACACACATGCCCAGTATCTCCATTAGGTGTTGTCCTTTATTAAGAAACATGGAGCCATCTCTGGTCAGCACTAAGATATTCCTACATCAACTGGGTTTATTAAAACTCCACTGTCCCCTTTTTTTTTTCCACATACCACTAAATTTTAAAACAACATCAAGATAATAACAGGCAGCCCAATCCTACCAAGGCATGACCTTGTCAAATCATGATCAAAAGAGATGAGCATGCACACTCCATATTTTTCCCAAAGGGCATGATACGGAGCTGAGAAAGACCATCGGAACCAAGATTGGAAACTATAAAATATGTGTCACTTCAAAAATATATTTTACTCTCCCTTCATTTCAATTATATTAATGTTAATTACAAAAAAAAATCCATGCAATAAGAATCCACTGCACATGCCTTGCTCAAAGAAAGAAATAATAGAAAATGTTTGGTTTTATGTAAAAATAAAACCCATAAATATTCTAACAGTTTTCTGATACAGCAAAAATACTAATCTAGTGCATTTGAAACTGGAAAAGGAGAACAACTGATCTTAACTTTGAAACATGCAAAAGTAATTTCCTTATGATCTTTTGCCACAGAAAATGAAACCAGTCAATTCAAATGTACAGAAGTTGATCTTGTTTAAAAGGTGCTTGGCTCTCTAATTACATGAGAAGTACCTTTCTTTAATAATTCATTAGAGATTTGGGGGGAGGGGCAAGATAAAGTCTAAAAATACGCACCATGTAAACTACTGTTGAACTGCTCGCTTAAAATTAAAAGCTGAAATTCTTTGACTGTCTCATATTCTAGCAGAACACAAGAAAGGAATATTTTAGTTGGTTCTCACCCTCCAGGCAAAGTAGTATAAAACCTCTGGCCTGATTCCAACCCCATTATCAAAGGACCACTCACCTAATCTAAAAAAGCAGCTCTTCATCAATTTATCATTAACAAGAGCATTACAATATAATGTAGGAAAACGGCTTTTCACCAGGGATTCAGTTAATGGGAGTCTAGAGCCACATAACAAGCATGGCAGAAGATATTCCACAGTAGGTGAAGATAATATACATATATTCTACACAAAGAATACTGCAAATAACTCCTCCGTTGTTGGTGAGCTCTCTCAGATACTTTTTTTTTAACTTTAAATGTTGAAGTTTCTTTTAATTCTACAGCAATATACATGAATGCAAACTAATAAGCTGCTGACTCCCTATGAAAATACTTTAAAAAATATATTTGGCATCAGTGAAAATGTGATTCTGGTAGGTTTTTGTGGAATTTCGTTAGTGTTTATTCCTGTTCACTCTCTATCCCACTACTTCTAAACTCAGGAGTTCAAAAATCACTAGCTAAGCATCCAAATTTCAGGTTAGGTAAGATATCACAAAAAACTATGCAAAAGATCTTTGACTTTTTATCCTCCTGAGGATTACAAATTTTCTTCTCAATCTTAGTCCATAGTCCATGGGGTGAACACGCTATGTTATAACGTTTATGCACAAGCTGAAATTAGACATACTTCTATGAATTCTGCAGCTGGAACTTTAAGGAAAGTGTTGATATTGTAAGGCAAGGCACAAACTCACAACCAATGACTCTCACACCAGTACTTAGGCTGTTGTACCACCCTTGGTCATTAATACCATGTCATTGCTCTACCACATCCCCCAGCAGGAAAAATTCAAGCCAGAATAGGGCAGGTAAATAACTTTTTTATGCAGCTCACCAAAGCTTGCAATACAGAGTTGGTGACACATTTCTGAGCTGAGATCAGCTTGAAGACAAAAGACAGTATCTGTTCTAGCCTAAAACTTGTCCATGTAAAGTTAACCCACCAATGATGCTTGAACAAAGTGGAACAGCAAAATGAGCTTGTATCAAATCAGCACTTTGCATCATGAGGCTGCAGGTTTTTGGGGACCTTTGCAGGAGCCATAAAGTTGACTGTATCACATGGTTTCACCTGAACTCAAAAAAATAAAGAATACTTTATGGACAGAGCATGCTGGAGTTTCACAACAAAACCAAAAAGAGAATCTCTCACCATTTGTATTTCTAAAATAATTTCATTTTAAGAGAGACAGACATTGGTATACTCCTAATATGATGTTTCCCTAGCATACAGGTTTACTAAACTGTAATACTCTAAGATACTTAAAAACAGTATTCAGAACTTATGTGGTATAAATGAACTACTTTCCAACTGTTCCAAGAAATTAGTCCCTTATAGGCCATACAAAAAACTCTTGTGCCTAAGTGAAGATAAAATAAATTAGGGGGGAAAAAAGCCACAGGATTCATTTACCTTCAGTAAATGAATAGGATTGATGAAATAGCGAACTGTGTGGCATTTACATCACTTCAACTCAGATCTAGGAGTGAAGTATGTATCCTGAAAAAAACACCAAGTGTTGCTATACATAACAGTTCATCTGATCAGCAATGCAGGTCACAGCAAACACTTCACCCCAGCGCTCAGCGTACTGTGCGGGCTCCCTGCAGAGCGGAGATGAGTTCAAGGTTACTACCCTGAAATTTGAAGTGCACTGCAGGACTGGCTCCACCTACCTGTGAGACCTCCTTCCCCTTCTCTGATCACGACCTCCCATGACAGCTGGGTTCCTTCAAACAGTGAATCCGCCAGCCAAACAGGCAAGATACTCCTGAGAGGAAAAGATGACTTTTGGAGGAGCTGGATGTGGACTATAAACCTTCTTCCCTGAGGAGAGAAAAATAAACTCACTTGCGAACTTCACTGGAAACCTTGTTCTTCCAGATGAACATCCCTCAATAATTTCTTCAAACAAAGCAAAATTCTATAAAATAATCAAACTCTTTTCCTGACAGGCTGAGAAAAGACAGAGGGGAGTGTTTCATACACAAAGATGCTTTCACACACATACACACACACTGCTCTTCGTAACAAAGTGGTTTGATATTATGCTGCATGAGGGTACACAAGAGCATACTGAGACCAAACACAGCTACAGTGATGATATTTCAGGAACAGGATTAGGAGATGCACTACACTGAATCAAATATGTAATTAAGTACTCACACAGATATTTGATGTTCTTGCTGCTGGCCTCCATGCATTGCCAAAAGGAACTGTTATCCTGATACACAGTTTAAACACAAAAGTGACATTCTTTCTTAAAATACTTTGAGCATCACTGGACTGGGGATACTCCCTTCCAAGCAGCTGGTGGTCTCTGCTTGCAAGCTTTGTTTGACAATAGCTTCATATAACATGATAGATCCCTTCCTTTTGATGATTTCCATTCAAATGAGGAAGAACAAGCCCAGAATAGGGATGTGTCCCCAAAGCCATGTCCTGTCAATATTTTCAGGATTTCCCCCTCCATTTGTATGACTTGACACAAAGAGGCAAAACTGAAAAAAAAGGGCACGAGTCAAGCACACCAAAATGAATTATGTCAGTAGAAACTCTCCACATTGATAATTTAAAAATATTTCATTTTTATTTCAATTTTTAAAAGACATTTTGTAGTCCTATTCATGAGATATTTCAAACTAGACAAGTGATTGTGTCCTGTTTCAGACTCATCAAATCAGAATGTTCAAACCCCAGGAAGCATCTTCCAAGAATTTACTGGCATTTATTTATTCCTATTAACTGCTTTAGTTTCAAGGAACTGACATCTTCCAGGGAAAAAGAAACACTTTCCCAGAAAATTCCTAGCCAATCCCAACGAAGAGAATCCCTTCTGCAAAGTCTCAAGAAAAAGTCTGGAGTGGTTTTCCCTGAGGGATTTTTCTGTTAATGGTGGACATTAATTTCCATGTGTGACAAAGTCAGGTCAAACCCACCAAGAAGATACACAGTTGACTTCCCTGCAAATGCCACCACCGTGGAACAGCTGGACTGCATCCCACCCCAGGAAGGTGCGAGGAAACACATAGATTGCAGCACCTTCACAGGAAAAGCCCAATTTCAGAAAACACAGCATCTGCACCACTTCGATATCTGACCAGGAAAACCACAACAGCAGCAGCAAAGGAGGAGAACCAGGCTGAGAAGCTGTAGGAGCAGCAGTAGGAGACAGGGATAAAGGTTACTGAAGGTCAAGTACAGCTGGCGCATTGCTGCTGGCACGAAATTGCTGCTGCATTCCAGGAAATCATTCCCTCTCATCTTCCTGAGCCTGTCACATCCTATTTCACTTACCGGTTCCTTTTCAAGGTGTTCGTCTTATTTGTCTCCTTGGGTTTGCTGTTTATCTCCATTTATTCTCAGCATAATTTAAGGCTCGTTGTTTGAATTCTGTGACTGGTGGGCAGGTGGGGGAGAGTTAACCTGTGTAATGATTTGGAGAATCTATGTGGGAAGGAAAGAGAACAAGATTAGTAGAAGTGATTACAGCGGGAGTTGTGATGGGAATATCATTTCACCAGAGTGAGCAGTGGGGGACCAGCTGGCCTGCGTCTTGTCATTTTTGCAGAGAAAACTGAACGAGCCACGTTACTCTGTGTGAGCCGTGTCTGGGAGCTATAAAATTACCTACTGATGAATAAGCTGAAAAAAAGTTTAGGAAGCACTAACATACTTCACACAATTCCAGCTATATGGTAATGTATGTTAGATAATTAGCACCAATGGGTAAGAGGCATGAATACTCATCCATCGAAAGTAAAGCATTAGCATATATTTAGGAGGTTACAGTTAAATTTATCATGAGCTACCTGTCTGCTGGAACAGTTTTTACAGCAGGAATCTTGGTCTTCTATGGAAAAAGGTATTAGGACTTTACATTTGGCTTGCAGGGGGTTCTTCTGAAGAAATCAAAGCTTGCTAGTCACAAATGAACTGCAGAAACCACCCCCATCACCAGCCTGGGCCTGCAGAGCTGGTGAAGCTTCAGGGTGGCCATGGGGAGGAATGGCTAGAGCTGCCCCATGCCAGGCACAGATGGTCCCAGCTGGCACCAACCAACCCGCTGCAGGGCACGGCTCAGCCCCCCAGCCACGCGTGGGGCACCTCTGGGAAAATATATCAAAAGGAAGGGCAGAAGACACCACGTGGAGAGAAGAGGAAGGAACACCAAGGTCAGAAGAACAGGTGCTCCACAGCAGAGCAGACAGCCACTGCAGCCCATGGCAGACCACACACTAGAGCAGACAGACACTCCTGACAGTCCGCTCTGGAGCAGAGGAAAGGTGCATGGAAGAAGGAAAAGTCGAGAGCTGTGATGGACTGATAGCAACCCCCAGCCCTGCTGCACCATTCAGGGTGGGTGTAGAGGAACCTGGAGTGAAGCTGAACCTGGGTAAGAGGGAAGGAAAGGTGTTTTAACATTTAGTTTTCTGTTTCTCACTACCCAAGTTAATAATTAAATGTTTATTTTAACTAGCGATAAATTAAACTAATTTTTCCCCAAGTTGAGTTAAATATTTGAGGCAGACTAGCTCCTAGCTCCTTCTGAGCTTAGGACTCAATGTCTACATCTTCACTTTAGGACAAGTGCATGTGTATTTGGAGCAACCTGCTTTCTCCAGAGGCAAGACACAAAGTCAGCTCATCAGCTGTGCCCTGCAGCTGCAACAGGACCCAAACTTCTTTTGAATTACAATCAGCCATGTCTTGAATTCATGACACAGCTTCTGCCTCCTCTTGACATCCAGCCCAGGATGAGGAATTATCTTCTCTGGCCCTAGTAATGATTATAATATATTTTAATTTTAGCATTGCAATATGTTGATATTTGCACTGTGCAGGTTTTTAATCCTGTTGCAAATAGTTTACCAGTTAACTGAGTAAAAGATATTTTGTGCTTTGAATCTCCTGGGTAAACAACAGTTACATTAAACTTGTTTCCTGGATGTCTCATCCACTATTATGTTTGTAAAGCAATTCACATTAAGAATGCTCTTTTTTTACATTCTTGCCCAGGCATGATTTTTTTTTAATTTCTTCATCTGCTTCTTTTGGGAAGTTTAAGAAAATACCTATAAGTTATTTTTGAATTAAGGAGAAAATAATCCTCTGCTTGTTCAAAGGAGAAAAGCCCAGAACCTCAAACCACACTTTTTCATCTACACAGTCCCAGAAATAATGCTGAGGTTTTATCATTTCATGTATATTGCAAAGCCTAAGTAAAAACTACTCGCATCTTCTGAGAACAAAAATGAGAAGGAATAAGATGAATAAGAAATGCTACCAGAAAAAGACAGAAAACTAAGTGTAAATGGAGGTAAGCTACAGCTAAAGTGGCTGTAATGTTACTCACGGATGGAATACTTGCACATACTCTGATATATAAAATCTGCAATTAAACTTTAAAAGAAATTCCTAAACCAAGGAATTGGTTTATTAAAGAAGGATAAAAATGAGGGCTCTACCGTTGTCTTGGAATTCTTCTTTTCTTCAGGCGTCACTGAAATTTCTGTCTTTGATAAAGGCAGAGCTGTTTCATATACTGACCTAATGCTGCTCATGCAAGACTATTTGCAGATGATATTTTAAAAAGGACATATAAAGAAAATCATTTTTGAGGGACAAATCTTGTTTCTGTTCACATACTCAGGCTCAGACTAAGCAGTTCTCTTATTCAGAGTGCAGAAGTGGAAACCTAAATTTAAACCAAGAAGTCAATGTTTCTTTGTGACATAGTTGGGATACACAACCAGAAGTTAGGAAATTGAAGAGGTCAAGTATCTGACACTAAGAAGCACATCTGGACCTGCTTAAAACTTACACACTGGTCATAACGGGATCTTGCAGAAATACACTAATCAGGATCAGAGGCAAAAACAGAGGTTCTGGAAAAATCCAGACAGAACAGCCATCCAAGAATGCCCTCTTCCCAAGTTGCTCAGAAAGCACAAGAATAAAGCTGAAGCTTGTGTTTTCATACAGATTTAACTATATAAAGCCAAGCAAACCAGTGATCAAGATTGGCAGAGAGATTTGTTCCAGAGTAACCAACAGCAGAGAGATTAAAAAACTAACATGAGACATGGAAGAGGCCCTGATGTTGGTCTGGCAAAATAGCTTTTTTTCCTCCTCTTTATTTTTTAAGGTTCTGGGACATCTGAAGGGAGACTGGGAAATGCATTTGCCATTCAGCTCTTCACACTACCAGGATTAATCTGTGAGAGCAAGAGCTGTAGAAACACCTAATGAAGGTGCCTTGGAGAGAAGGAAAAGGCTGCAGACAGGCAGTATGGTAGGAGACAAAAAAAAAAGGACACTTACATTCATTTTACAATTTTCACCCCCCACCCTCAGAAACAAGGAAAGACAAGCAAAACAACATAAAGACTAACAATATGTTTTCTGTGTTATTTAAAATATTCTGAACACAGAAATTGAAATATTATTTTCTTTCTGATTTATCCTGTTGCAACTCTTTAGATAGAGAGGAAATTCAAACCAAACATGGGCATTCACTGTTATTTGCACGATTGTCAGTGTCAGCTGAGAAATTCAGCTCTTCTGAGAGGGCATCCGCCCCTTTTTTCTCCTGATCACTGTGCATTCCTGTACATAACCATTGTTACGCTCAGAACTGCTGAGGATGCTGCTGAAACAAAATTAGCTTCTTTCCAGAACAGAGAGGTTTGCTTGAGGTCCATGTATATTGACTTTCTCAACACTACAATGATATACATAATTTCGGTGTTTATATGTAACATTTATCCTATTTTGTTTCTTTTATAATTTTTATCACAATAGAAAAATACTATAGATTTACAAAATGGTTTTTTTCAAACACTTTTAGTTGTACATGAACTGAATTTTCTTACTTAGAAACAAGAACACTAGATAGTCTTTAAGAGGTACAATAGACACAAACAAGTATCTGTACATGCAGGAAGTTCTAGGGACAGTGGCTAGGCAAGGTTTGAGTATGAGATATGCCACCAAACCAGAAATGGGATTCAGACACAGGTTTGGTACCAGGAAAATCTAAGTAAGCACCACTTTGCAAAAGAACAGAAACTTAACTGCTTCAAAATAAATGGTCTCTACGTGAAGCTTCTGGAGAACAATAACCATGGAAAAGCTAAGCCCAGTATACTTCAGATTTAAAGAGACTTTTATAGAATCATTCCTGACATCTGTTTTGTCATGTTTCAGGTTTGGCTGTGGAAGTTTTCAGAACCTTAAAAAAACCCAAACAAACAAACCACATCACCCTTCCCTCCAATCTACATTTTATAATAGAACACAGCCTTTACAGATTCAATAAATTATTCATGGAGAAGGCAATATTACTATTAGACCCTGGGGTCTTGGGCTCCCTGCATGTAAAAGATCTAACTCTACACAATCAATCCAGCAGGATAACTGTTATACTCTACTTAACCCAGATTGCCTAACAGGGTTTGAAAATGGATTAGTGGATGATGAGCTTGTTTTAAAAGCAATATTATCTCCCTGAAAAGCAGAGGATAATTCCTACTAGCTGTTTTAAGAAATAAAATGATCCTAGGTTGGAAAGAAACTTTTCACGTGTTCTCTTAACTACCCAGACACTGACACATACAATGACTGGAGACATGGCAGAAGCTAAGCATCAAAACAGGCATCAATCAAAAACATGACCACTACACAATATTCATCTTAGACTCTTAGAAAGAATCTAGACTGACAAGAGGGTATCAAAACTGGCTTACTATTGCAAATTCTCTGAACATCCTCTGTGAAGGGGCAAGCAAGATTTCTGGAATGGCTACAACTCTTCATCGTTACAGCAACTCCCATGAGTAATACTGATATACAGAGGATACCCTATCATGTTTGTAATTACAGAGAGAGGCATAAAGCTGAAAGCATTCCAGAGATCAAATGGTTCATTGCTCTCTATTTTTAGTGACTAACTGAACATCCAAAATAAACCAGCAGAATTTACTGTCTATAACGATGGGTGCCATTTTTATTTTTCACAGAAATCTCTGCTTGCTATCAAAGCACTGTGCTATGGTCATTTTTTATTTTGCTCTTGTCAAGGTAGCTCTGTTTTTCTTGCATGCATGTATTTTGTTTGTTCATAATATTCCCTTGAAACAGATAAAAGGGCTGGAAATAGCTCCAGGTTGGAGTGGACATAGAAAAGAAAAAGCATAGCAAGACTTACATCTACATGAAGACATCTTGGGAGTCCATCAAGCAGATCAGAGATGTGCTCTTCAGGAAGGCCTGTGGGGAAGCCCTGTTCTCATTAACATGCTATCAGCCATCAAGTCTCGACAGTGCCAAGGTTGGAGTCAGGAGTATTCTGTAGAAGATAACTTCCTGCTTGTATTGAGAAATATGCTGAGATATTATTATTTATTATTATATTGAGAAATATTCTAGACCTGTATTATGACAGTATCTCACCAAAAGGTAGTTTTGAAAGAATACAATCAAACATCCATTGAACAGGAGTTTTCATGTCAGAACTGAGAGTGCGTCTCATATCTGATGTCAACATTTATAAGACTCCAGAGAGAGAACAGAGACATATTCTGAATGACCTGCAGAATCATAACATCATTTAGGTTGGAAAAGACCTTCAAGAACATTGAGTCCAACCATTAACCCAGCACTGTAAAGTTCACACTAAAACATGTCCGTAAGTGTCACATCCTTTAAATACCTTCCAGGATGGTGACTCCACCATGTCCCTGGGCAGCCTGTTCCAACGCTTGACAGCCGTTCTTTGAAGAAATTTTTCCTAATGTGCATCTACTGGAAACAGTTCATATTTTGAATATCAAATCTTCACAGCAAACTGTTCATAGGCAAGCCCTAGGCTGGAAGATGTTCGCATAAAACATTAGTTGAATAAACTCAAACTAACATATTTCTGGATCCAGTAGAGCAATTTGTAAGAACATTATTTACCACTGGCATACATGGTCACTCCAGGATTCTGTGAAAGCAGACAGAACTCCAGAACCCACAACATTTTACACTGTTGTAAATATATCTCTCTTGTTAACAAAATGGCAGCATGACAAATATAATGCAGGAGCACTGCTAGGACCCCTTTGCTTAGCACATTTTCTTTCCTTTTATTCTTCAGTACTTTTTCTCCCAACATGTTTTTTGTTTTCTGTTCTGCTACCTGGCTCTTCCTTTTCAGACAGGCTCTTCCTGACAGTTAACGGGGTTTAACATACTGTACTAGGAGGCTCGTGAATATTGCTCTTTGATTTTTAGTGCTTTATGATGAATGGCTAGAAATCATTGCTGTAGAGAAAAAAAAAGAGGGGGAAGAAAAATAGTTTCTAAAAACCTTTGTGCTATTGAATTCTGTCTGCAAATTCTCCAGCATTGATTTGCTTTGCTATAGGACTGTCACTTTGCATGCTACATGTAATACATCTTTCCCCCCCTACACCCCAAGACAACAGGATATAAAGTGGGAAAAATAAGAATGTGAACCCTAAATTTAATCAGGATGAGGCCTTTCTTACATTTTTCCTTCTTGACTTTTTATTCCTTTAGTTTTGAAGTCTTCCCAGATTTGTTTAAATTTGAGGTACTTTGTGTTTTGAAGCCTTCATCACTTCACAATAGACCCCCACCTCTTTTCTCATTACCTAAATAAAAGCAGGGAAGCAAGAATTAAAATGGTGGGAGGCCCAAGATGAAGCAGGATCCTGCTGGAGACCTGCAGCCCGTGGAGAGAGAAGCCCACACTGGAGCAGGTTTTTCACGGGTAGGACTTGTGGCCCCTGTGGGGCCAGTACAGCTCATTCGTGAAGGACTGCACCCCATGGAGGAGTGACCTATAGGACAGCAGTTTGGGAAGAACTGCTGCCCGAGGGATGGACTCATGTTGGAGGGGTCCATCAAGGACTGTCTCCCGTGGGAGGGACCCCACGGGAGCAGGGGAAGGACTCCTCTCCCTGAGCAGTGGCAGAAACAACAACTGACTGCAACCCCCATGGGTATGGGGGGAAGGTGTTTTTAAGATTGTTTTATTTTCACTCTTTGGCTCTTATCTTGCTAGTAATAAATTTAAGTAATATCCCCACTTTGAGTCTGTTTTGCTCATGAAGGTAATCAGTAACTGACCTCTCCCAGCTCTTAACGCGCGAATCCTTAGCTGGAATCCTTAGCTGTTTTGTTTTGGGTTTTTTTTCTACTCTGTCCAGTTACAGACGGAGAGTGAGAGAGTGGCTTTAGTGGTTACCTGGCATCCAGTCAAGGTCAATCCACTACAGTCTTTTTGGTGACCCATACAGGGAAGTCATGAAGATTTTGAGATAAGGATAGTAACTGAGAGAGGTAACAGGCAAAACAAGTACTGAACAATGTTAGAGAATGAAATGATCGTGGCGAATTTTTGCTGTAATTGTGGAAAAGGTTCTTGTTTTCCTCCAGAAAAACAAGCTTCCTCTTCTCATTGCTTAGTGAGAAAAGAGTCCAAAGTTGTGAACACAAATATATACAGCAAAGTTTATGTTCTATATTTTTAATTCTTTCTAAGACAATAAGTCAAAGTATGTACCAAGCCAGGACATACTGCTAGTTTGAACATGAAAGCAATTTCCTAAGAACATATATACCTGACATCTGTCAAGCACTGCTGATGTCAGGGAAGCTACTGAACTGATTTCCATCATCTGAAGTCTATGTTCTTGGAGTTGGATCTCAGTCTTCCCTATTTGTTCCCCTGAATTTAAAAATACATTTTTGGCTTTCATCTTTCTCCTTCTGTTTCTAAGTGTCATAATTTCCCAGTCTGGACTAATGAAATACACAGAAGCTGGTGGTCCCTGCCACAGAGGGCCAACAGCCTACAAAGAGCACAGTGAAACTATCAACAATGGTAGGAAAAGACGCATTTCTTTGTGAACTCATATCTGGATTAAAAAGTTCAAATTTATCATTTTCACTTTGCTATCCTTGCAGTTTCCCCTTTCAGGATTCATGTGCTTAAAGTACACACAGCAGTAACTTTACAACATTCAACTTTACCAAACTTCTTCAGCATGATGGAAAAAACACAGAAGAGCACACTTCATAGTGTGGCACAAGTGGCATCTTGCAGTTCTTGGTCTGTGATTCCAGCATGTTTCTGTACCTTTCTTACTAAATGTTTGCAATGTGGAAGAACTCATGTATGAATTCATACATGCCCAGGAACAAGGAAAGGTTATGACTCAATGTTGAAGATATAAATGCTAGAAAAATTAAAAAACAAAACAAACAAACAAAAAACCAAACAACAACAACAACAAAAAAAACAAACACCAGAATAAAAAAAGCACCAAACATTTTTTTACTTTAATAACCATAGCTAATACTGCCAAGAGGACTTAGGTCCTAGGTATGGACTAAATGCCTACACACAAGAGGGAAGAGGAAGGTAATATGGGAGACACAATCAGCTTGTTTGAGCACCACACCATAGTTATGTGATGTGGCTGTGACCATGTGTCTGTGCCTATCTACATTCAGACTAGAGGTTGCACAAGAAGATGAGTATCACTTCCCACATTGAAACGTGGCAATTTCCCAGGGAAGCCTGTTAGAGGTGGACCCGAGGGCCTCGCAAATCATGCTGCTTGTCCCTGTGGCCTTACACAACTGAGGCTTCCCTGAGGCTGGGTAGGGAACCAACTACAGCCATGTCAGCCCACATTCCTCATCGCTATTTGTTGCTCTATGAAATGCATCAAACTTTTCAGTGAAGAGGTTCTTTGCATTTCATCCGTACCTTCTAACATCACATAGGTAGCCAGATCCTGCCCTCCCCTACACTGGCTAACAAGTGGAGAAAACTCTCAGAATCAAAAAGAAAAACAGCATTCTGTCTTGCACGACCACAGAGTGGGCACTCAGAACACATATCAGTATAGTATTAGGATCATGTGTGTAATGGTGCTTTCACCGAACCTAACTGATAGAAGAACAGAAGTTAGCTGGAAGACACATCAGTACTTTCTAGTCCTTACTGACCGGTGTGTTAAAAGGTTTCACATGACATGTGTCACTTCACTAAGAAGCCATTTTGCCCTGTGAAATTAGAGTGCCAGGGTCTCAGAGGAATATGTGGCTCTTGGCTTTAAGGTCACGATTTCTTCCTTGCTAAGCCTAACTTCTTTTCTCTGTTGCACCAGATCAGTCTGATGGATTTAATAGGATTGAGGAGATTTTCCTTTTCCTGATAGTCTACTATATTTAAAGGCAAGAAATACTGTTTTGCTTTTTTTCCCCCCCAACAGTTCCATAAAATAGCTCCACCTTCTAGGGGTCTACATTAAATTTTTTAATACTACAGAGAATCCTTGATTTGCAAAGGAATATTCAGAGTAGAAGAGGTTTCCTTTACAACAACCCCTCCATCCTTCAGCTTTTGTAAAGTTCCCTTCACAAAGTTCCAAAACACTGTTTTAGAGGGAGAGCACTGAGAAAACATTAAGTTAAACTTTTTTTCTTTTGTTCTGGAGCATGCATTTTGGGGCAGGGTTGTTAAGCAAGGAAAATAACAAATGTTCCTCTGCTTAAAAGGTCATCTTCTGGCAGGACTTTCAGTTCATACCTATTAAATGCTCACATGGAGCTGAGTTTATTGTTTGTTTATGTTAAAACTAGAAACAACATTCAGTTCCACATTCAGAATTTGTATGTCATGTTTCAGCCTGGAGCATATTTTTATGGTTAAAATATAAACCCTTAAATTAAGAATTTATCATAAAAATACACAACTCTCTCGCAGTAACAGTGCAAACATCACCACTATGATGATAAAAATGATTAAATGCTATCATTCTGTTCAAGACATTGCCAACAGATTTTGTGTTAACTACCTGCAATTAAAGGTCTGTCTCTTAATAACATATTAATATGAATTCTGCCAGTACTTTCGTAGCTTCCAAAATATTATTAATATAAATAAGTTCAAGTTGAGAAAGAGTAACACAAACAGGAAAACAGACTGTTTCAGAATTATAAAAACACTAGGCAAAACAGAGTTCAGTTTTAATATAAACCTGAATTTCTTAATACGGGTTACCCAGAGTAGGAGACAAGTTCTGTACTAATCTGATTTAACATTTCTGCCTGGGAACACTGAGCACTCAAAATATTGTACTCCATAACCTCTTAGAGCATCCTAATGAACTGGGGTAGCAAGATTAAATTGAAATAAATACTTTTTTTTTTTTTTTTTAAGTATTGCAGAAGGCCAGCAAGAAGATTTGTACTGGCAGTACACTGCATATTTTTTTCAGTCTCTTTATTAGTCATTACAAATAAGTTAGCTAATTGCTAAATAACAACAACAACAAAAAAGACCTAATTAGAGTAATTAGAGTAGTGGCTTAGACAACTGTGTGTATTCAAAGTTAAAACTTAATTAGAAGTTAAAACTATGTTGTTTTATTGATGTGTACTTAGCATTTTTAGCCCTTTAAACATTAAATGGAGGTTCACTTAGGAAGGGACATTACAATGAAACATTTAAATACAGCGCTAATTTTCTTCTCCAGTTAGTGATACTTGCCTTTCTCCTGACACAGTCACTAGCAAAAAAAGAGCAAAATGAGAAACCTGCCAAACGTGAGCAAATATTTTCACCTTTTTCTTAGAATAAATTATTGCCTCTGAATTGCCACTCTTCTTATTCCAGTTTTATTCTTTTCATTTGTCGGCAAGGGAATTCATACGCTTCAGCCCCCCTCCTTCCTCCCAACAATGATACTCTGCTAATAAACTCTTACTGCTTTTTTCTATCTATCAAAACCACTGCATAAATCGCTGCCTAGGAACCCTCACCACTCAGCCACACATACTGCTGACCCCCCTGGGGAACAGTGAGCAGAACCCTGTGCCAATCAGCAATTATAAGATAATGGTACTAAAAAGCCTGAACCTGGGAGTTACTCAGTTGCTCTGCCAACCCTTGCAGGACTCTTTTATGTGCCTGGGAATTAAGTAATTAACAGACTAATTTATTGTTCACTATAAAGGACTTTTCTCTCTAGTCAGGTTTGACATCATCAAAATTCACCACCACATCCAAATATGCCAATTCTTCATCCTCACTTCCAGAAGACAAAGAGATCCATGAAAACATTGCTTCATAGCTCAAGTTCGCTTCGAAAAAAAAATCAACCCAAACCACAAAAAAAAATCACTGTCACAATTTGAGTATTGTCCACCAGTGCAAACACACATGGTTTAAATAAAGGGAGTCCTAAACTGACAAGACTTGGAGAAGCCAAAGCTATAATTCAAGTATGTTGTGGATACATTGATGTTCCTCCCTCTGCAAAGTAAAGGATGACTCTGTTTTGAACCACTGTCTGGACTGCGAGGCATGACCTAGAACATTTTGCCTACAGAAGCCAGATCATAGATATAAAGGACAATCTTTACTGATGGCAATGAACACTTCTGCTTTAGCTAACAGTGAAAGCCACAGCCAAGACATAAGTGTTCAAGCACAGTATTACAATCTGTTTCCTAGCTGATAGACAGTATTAAGGCTTACTTGCATAACAAATACATGTGTTTAAACATAAGCAGGAGAGGTTACCTTAGTGGAACTGATGACTGCGATGTTATAGTATGTTGGGGTGAGGATACCCCTTTGCGGCTCATAGAGGAGCTTATGGATGCACGAGAAAAACTGAGACTTCGTGAGAAGACTTGAAATGAAACAGTCCTGCTGGAGGCTTGTAGACCATGGACAGAAGCTTATGCTAGAGCGAGATGGCTCGGGTAAGCTTGGGATCTCAGTAAGAGATCCATGCTGGTACTGGAGATTCGTGACTCTGGGAAAACCTACGCTGGAGCAAGAACGGCTCAAGTAGAAAGTTGGGATCCGAGTGAAGGATCCATGTTAGACCCATGTCAGAGAGGTCTATCAAAGACTGTTCTCCCGTGGGGAAGGACCCCACAGGAAACAAGAGGGAACTCAAAACCCATTATCCCCTGTGACCCTGTGGTGAAGATCCATGGTAGGCAAGTATCTCCTTGTAGTCCATGGAAGAAAAGATCTTCAGGGCCTGGGTAACCCCCCAGCTTCTGGTCTTAGCCCAGGAGGGGGTTAGGCCCATCTCTGGAATCCAACATAGAAAAGAGAGAGAAAGAAAAAGAGTTCCAGCTACAACGAATTGGAGTTGTTGTCCTAGAAATAACAGAAAAGATTTAGAGTGCTACAGAGTTATTGAAAAGACCTGGAGCTCCGAGAACGGAAAAAGAGGCTGCTTCTCCCCCTAGACTGATAAAAAGAGGGGAGAGGTATTTCTATAAATACATAGTACTTTTTACCTAATTAGAACTGTTGTAGATATAGTGCTTTAGTTTTTATCTTGCTAATAATAAATGTTAATATTATTTTCCCCAATCAAATCTCTTTTGTCTGCCTAAACCTTCTCTCAACTTACAGTAATTGTGGGAGGTGTGAGAGCAAATTGACCCAGAGCAAAACCACAACAGGAAAAAAAAGTTGTTCCTGCACCCCTTCTGATCCAGTCACATCACTCAAACCAGTCTCATTGTCCAAAGTATAAAACATCCCATGACTCCAGGTTATTACAGAGCTAAAAGAAAACTCTTGCGACTGAGAGGGCTGAGCAGCCTGCAGGGTGGCAAGGAAGGTGTACTTACCAAAAAAGAATCACAGAATTCTGGTAGGACTGGAAGAGACCACAGTGGGTCATCTGGTCCAACTTGCCCGCTCATGCAAGGTCATCCTAGAACATATTACAGAGGATTTTGTCCAGACGGTTCTGGAGTATCTCCAGAGACGGAAACTTCACAACCTCTCTGGGCAATCTGTTCCAGTGCAAAGTCACTCACATAGTAAAGAAGTTCTGCCTCATGTTCAGGTGGAACTTCCTGTACATCAGTTTCTGCCAGTTGCCTCTTGTTTTATTGCTTGAAACCACCAAGAAGAGCCTGATCCATCCTCCTCACACCCTTCCTCCAGATACTTATAGACATTGATGGGGTCCCCTCTCACTTGTCTCTTCTCAGTGCTGAACAGGCTCAACTCTCTTATCCTCTCCCCATAAGAGAACCTCATCATCTTGGTTGCCATCCACCAGACCTGCTCCAGGAGCTCATTGTGTCTCTTGTCCTGAGGAGCCCAGACTCGGACACAGCATTCCAGATGCGACCTCACTAAGGGTGAGCAGAGGGGCAGGATCACCTCCCTCAGCCTGCTGGCAATGCTCTTCTTAATGTACCCCAGGATACCACTGGCCTTCTTGGTCACAAGGACACCCTGCTGGCTCATGGAAAGCTTCTTGCACACCAAGATGCCCGGGTCCTTCTCCACAGAGCTGTTTTCCAGCAGGTCAACCCCAGCCTGTACTGGTGCAGGGGGTTATTCTTTCTCAGGTGCAGGACCCTGAATTTGCCTTTGTTGAATTTCAGACAGTTCTTCTCTGCCCATCTCTCCAGCATGTCGAGGTCCTTCCAAAGGGCTGCACAGCCCTCTGGGGTATCAGCCACTCCTCCAGCTTTGTGTCGTCAGTGAACTTGCTAAGGAGGCTTCTGCCCCTTCATCCAAGTCATTCATGAATCAGTTCAACAACACTGGGCCAGTTTTGAACCCTGGTGGACTCCACTAGCGACAGGCCTTCAACTCTGCACTGTAGAAACAACTGCAGAACCTTCCCAAGAGAGTCTCTGAAGACTAAGCCATGCTTTCCTGGCTTGGAAGGAAGAGAGCTTCCTTAATACTTCTGGGTAAAGGAGGCAAAAAGGAGCCTAAAGAATGGTGAGTTTTTTAAATCTAAAAAGAAAAGTTATTAAAGGAAAAGTGAAAATGCAGAACGTCTTATCACTGATAAAAACCTGGCTGAAAAGTTGTATTGAAGGATAGCACAATGAAAAGTCATGATATCAATTCACAATACATCATGCAAGTATTTCTAATGAACTATTTTTAGTCCATAGCTCAAATCCTGACATTTATTATTTCAATGCTTTCAGATGCTCTTTCCAGGATTTCTGTGAGAAAAAGAAGCCATTTTCAAATCCTGAAACAAATTGGCTCCTATATGTAAGTTTAAATTATCCATCACCCGCAAGAGGATTCAAGCAAAATCGAAGGCCATCTTTATGAATAATCAAGGTAAATTTGTCACATTTTTTACCATGCTGCATACTTTCAGAGTTTCATAAAAAGATCCACATAATTAGTTTAGCTTACCAGGAAAAAAAAAAAGTTGAATGACAAGGTCAGGCTCTTGCCCTTTCAGTAAATTAGAGAAGATTGCCATAAATTGCATAATATAATGAAACACCAATTTGCATATTTGCTGCTATATTAAAAGGGATCAGTTTTAGCTCGCAAAGCAGAACAAATAAAAACATGCATTTTAATAACTCAAATTACTCCCAGGAAGTGACCCTCAGCAGAAAGCCTGATTATCACTACTTAATTAGAAGCCTTGGAAATCTAAATCCTCCTTTAAATCCTATTCTGTGTACAGTGAAAGATGAAGCCGTGAGTTTTGTCTCAGATTCAATATTTACTCTTTACTAATATGTTTGCAGGGGAGACTTTCCAAGCATTATGAAGACATGCAAAAAAATTAATATTCAAAGAAAGAGTGCATAAAACCTGTGTTGGCTTGCAGGTGCAAAGCAATTAACAAGCTGGCATTTGCAGTACTTTTAATTAATTAATTAAAAATTCAAAGCTGACTTTCATTTCTTTAAATGTTTGAACATTTTATCCATCAATAATGAACCACTACTTACTGCTGTGCTACAACAGCTGGTAAATGAAAAACTTAGTCCAACACTGTAAGAAAGTACACAGGAATTTCACATTTTGTTTTCTCCTTGCAATTTAAAAATGAACTAGATTTTGAAACTCTGTATGATGTGGAGGTGAATCTTGTGTGTCTGCTTAGCTGTAAAAAATAAACTGCATTCTGTGTTACAGTTCAATCTAGAAGAGGAATTAAAATCAAAACTGCAGTACAAAATGTATTTGGGTTTAATTTTCAATTTAACTTGAAAAATTTAATTTTGTCTGCTTTGGGAAGTCAAGGGATTTTTCTTAAGAATAAAGTGTTCAGCCCTAATCTTCAAAGGTTAAAATTATAACTATAAAATAAGATTCGGAGTAATTTCTAAACAGTTGCAAATAATAAATAGTCAGAAAAAGGTGCTGTGATTAAATTTACAAGTTGGTATCACTTGAATGATAAATGTATTGTTTTCAGCAGAAAGAATTTGGTCAGTATGTATTTAAAAGACATTGTCATTAATATACTTTAATTAAAACATAAATACTACATTGCTACCTCACTAGGCATTCAGTCAGCTGGAACTAACTGTATTTGCTTAATCTACAATTTTAGATGTATTAGCAAAAATAAATGTTGGTGAATGTAAGAGCCTGATTACATATCTTGGGTAAATTGGTGATAATGAGTCAAGAGACTTTGTGTTCATTCACATATATTAGAATAAGAATCATTATGAAATTAAAGCTAAGATTAATCCTGCTAATGACACCATGGAGCATCTGGGAATAAGATAACCCAGATGTCAAATTCACTGTGATACTGTGCTGCTATTTGATAGAGTAACCCCTTGAAGTGTTCTTCTAAGGCAGCTAGCTGGTACCCCACAGTCCCAGCACTTGAAATGCAAATGAGTGACAAGATAGACTAATAATGAGAGCAGATTCTAGCAGTAAGGAAAATGAATTAATTAAAAAAAAAAATCTGAACCACTGATAAGAACAAGCAGCAGGCAACCCAATGTCCTCAATTAGGGTGGATGACATCTGCAGTGTATTTCTCTCTAATAAAGCCCTCACTCTGTATTCCAAAGCACACGATTCTAACACTGTTAACATTTTAATGTCTTGGGCGTGCATGGTAACATTAATTACAAGATGATTTGGATGACTTCTGAATCTCTTTTATGTCTTCCACTGAGTAAAAATCTGAGTTGCAGCTTTGATATCATAAATAAAATGTAGAGACCTGCCAAGCATTAAAGCTCTCCTGAAGTAACTCAGATCTGCTAAGTTACATTAAACCTTTATAGCTAAGTAAAGAGCATTCCCTGTGAATTTAAAGAGGGTCAGTGTCTATACATTTTAATGACAGAGCTTTACAGATCTCCAGCATTTTTCTTTAGACTGCAGCTGTTGTTGTTTTTAATTACTAATGAATTTAATCTAATGTTTTGTTGAGCTCAATTTACCTTCTCCATAGCATTTGTTTAGAAACTCACACCAGCACTAAGAGACTTGCTTCTTAGTATCCCCAGTCCTCAGTCTTCTCTTCCTGCTAACTGCTCTGCTCCTTGTCTGGGAAGAGCAACTATTAGCAAACACACTCCCAAACCAAGACAAAGATTATTATAAAACTGAAAAAAAGCCACACTTTAATTGTGGCACAAGCCTCAGTGAGCAAACCCAGAACAATCCAGGATCCCTGTAGGTTTTTCTGATTCACACTGAAACACAGTGGCACTTCATTGCAGTTGTTAGGCACGCCAACCACCCACTGTACTGCCATCATCATCAACTGCGTAGACACACTCAGTGCACTGAAGAAAAAAATTAACAAGAAACAGCTTCTGTGGAGGGACACACAACATCCCTCGTTCTGTACTGTAGCGAATCTTCTGTAAGTCAGTACAGTAAAAGTGAGAAAGTTTTTTCATAGCCCACTTCGTGTTAGTGTGAATGCAAGGAGCAAAGGCATGCAGAATCAAGCTTTTACTTTCTAAATGAATACCTGAAGCAGACAATGAACTTTCACTAGTGTTTGGAACAGGACAAGGATCTATCCTGCTTTCTTGGCATTCCTGACAGTGGCGCTAGAAAACAGTCTTGTTTTTGAAACTCTCCTGGGGGTGACTGAGGGAAGACACTCAACCTTCTTGCAAATTCACTTGCAAAACTTCCCATAAACTTCACTCCTCCAGGTTACAATACACAGTTCAGAAAGAGCTTTATGAGAAACATCACTATAAGAAAGGCTAATATACATTTGAAAATTACCATTTCTTTGGGGCAAATGTAAATATCCTGATCTCTTCTTTGACACTGGGACACAAGTTGACTATAGTCTTGGTGCCAAAGGTGTAAGAACAAAATTGAGTCGTTTCCATGCATTATTAACAAGAAAAAAAATAGCAGTGATCCACTGTTAAGATCTGTGGTCGTGAGATTTGTGATGAGAAGCCACTCAAGGCATTTCACATTGTTATAAATCTCTTCCCTCAGAACCTCACATCTGTGCCCTTTTCTGATGACATTTCTGGGACACCGCCACTATTCTGTCTTCTGCTTTTCTGGGGTTCCACAGCACAAAGACTCCTCTCTGTCGCACTCAGATATATATGTACCCACACATACCTTTTCCTTGTTCTGTCCTCCTCTGCCCCAAACATACTGATAAGAGACATTTAGTGGTCAAACTCCATTTTTTACAAATCTGAGACAAAATAACTGAAGAGAAATTAAGAGGAAAGCAAACTGGCCTTGGTATTTATGCCATCAACTACATTTTTGGTGCATTTTAGAAGGCAATTTATACAAACTCTCATTTAATGTAGTTATTCATTTTTCAACCTTCACAGCCTCAGAAGTTAATGAAGCACTGAGAAATTTCAGAGACTATCTTGATATTAATAATTTTAAAACCTTCCACTGAGAAGCAAGGACAACTATTTCTAGTGTTATTTTGTTTCAGTAGATCTTGTCATCCAGGTAGAGCCAACTGCTGGCACAGTTGTGCTCCCTCTTTATGCCAGAAATTGGGGGGGGGGGGGGGGGGGGGGCAGGATTTACTACTCAGAATTTAAAATATTTTTGTTGATATAATAAAAATGTGTACTCTTTTAGATACACCAATCCATGATTTGCTCAGTCAGGAAAGTAATTCACATAAACTTTCATAAAAGATAAAATCTCTTTTCCCTAAACAAAGATTCGACAGCACTCACTTCTTCAGTCTTTTTTTGACATCCATAGCCCTGCTTTTTAGTGTATGTTGGTTGTTCTCCTCTCAGCTCCTCTAGATCATCTGTACATGAAAAGTACTTGCCAAGACTGAATAATATCCTCACCCATTCACAGAACTGAAAATTTTGCTCAAGTACCCTAAAAATTAAATCCAAACCAAGAGTTTAGCATGTCTAAAAGTAAATCTGTACAATCAGCTCTAGCTGTTGGAGTGTATGTGCAACTAGAAGCATGGCTTGTTCAAAAAATATTTTAATTTTACTGTAAGTTCACAAGGTGAAAGCATAAGCAGCAAATCATCCACATCTGCTGTCCCTGATACACGTCATGTCTTTGTTGGTGGTCTTTGCTAAGAGATAAAAACTGACCTTGTCCCAGGCTACATCACTTATCCTATTAATCAGCATCTTAATGAGCATACCAAGTGGCTTTTTAAGCAGAAGTGACCACTGTCTAGGGTGCCTTCCCATTTTCTGGAGAACTGTTCTCTTCCTAAGAATGGCTTTGCACCACACTCTGCCTTACTCAGCACTGCAGTCACCTGGCAGTGAGCTGGAGGCACAAAACTCTCCTTCATTTTCATTCCTTGGAGTTGGCTTGCTAGGGTGCCTTCACAGAGCCCTGCCTGCCTGCAGTGGTTTCACCTTAATCTGCACTAAATCCAAAATTTCAGCAGAGTTTTAAAATTTCATAGCCTGTATCTCTTCTCTGAAAAATACTAGCAGATTTGTTACTTTGATTTTTTTCTATCAGGAGATAGCAAGAACATGGAGTAATTGTATAACCACTGAAGCTTTTTTAATTTGCAATAGATGCTTCATTATAGGGAAAAAAACCACACACCTACATAAAATGTGGCTTTATTAATAGCTGAAATGCTTGTGATGTAACTACAGGGACAAACCAGAGACTCAGAGGATAAACAACACAGACGAGTTAATAAAACTACCTCTTAAAAAGGTAACTGTATCATGTACACACCACCATTTTCACCAGGTAGGTTTAGCAAATTGCAAGCCAGAAGGTTCCAAGAACAGCTACACAGGGAATTTCCAAGACAAAAGTTTAAGTCACAGTTACACAGGTCTTGTCTTTCCTTGTGCTTGGGCAAAATTTCTATTAATATTAATGTCAGACAGGCATGCATGTAAAGGAGAGAAACCCCTAATTAGTGTCGTAGCACATGCAACATTCCTAACAGGGAAACCATTTTGTATGCCCTAATTGCACAAAATTGGCAACAAGTTACCGTATGCATCTGTATCAAAGGCTACAGAAGCTCATGAATTCTCCAGTGGTAAGAAAACGTGCCCATACTGCAGAGTTTGGGTGACAAAAGAAGTCTGTATATGTGTTATTCTTACAACCTCTGCTACCTAGCAAAGGTAGCCTTCCAGGGTTCTTCATGGACCACTGTTCCTGCTGCACCCCTCACGTCTCAGAGGGTAGGCACAAGCACCTGTGTTTTCTAACAAGGTACAGATATTTTTCAGCATTTTTTACTTAAACAGATCTCACTGATGAATCTCTGCTGATATGCAGATATTGCAAAAATGCACTAAAACCACACTGTAGTATTGCAAAAATATCAGAACTACACTGATCATGTTACAGAATACGATCTTCTCCTCCTCATTTACAGGAAATTTCTTCATATAATGCACTGCTACAAAACACAAGAAAGTCTGTTTGGCTGCAGAAAAATGTTCAAGGTCCCAGTCATGCACGCCATGATTTCCACTAAATAGAAAGCATTACAATTTCTCCAAAAATATTTCAGAACTCTTCTCTCTTTTAAGTCAAAGTCAGTATTTGTTTCTGAAGTAAAACAATAAACCAATTTTATCAGCAAGTAAAGGTAAGCGGTTAAGTGGAATTATATGAGCAGCAATTGTGATAGAATGTTTTTACAGAGCAAACCCCTACATTCTTCTAACATCTACCTTTTTAGATTTTTAAATCTTTAAATATATATTACTTATGCATCCATGTTTTCCTCTCCTAAAAACATCAGCTCAAGCAATTCCTCAAGTAACTCAGTTGACTTCTCACTGATGCAACAGACCACATTTTTGCTCCAGAGATTCAGAGACAGAAAAATATCTTATTCAACATTTTTTAATTTTTAAACTGGAGAAAGGAAATACTGTGCAAAACATTTCCACCTAAATACTTAATTGGAAGTCAACATAAATAGAAGACTGGCATCAACCTACTTAACAAGGAACATGACTGGCTTTCTCCATATTTTCTTCACTAAACATAGAAGCTTCTTTCAAAAAAACAAATTCTTTCCTAGACTTTTTTTTTTTTTTTAAGCAGTAGTCTTCACTATTCTAAAACCAAAATCTGGAACTAGCCAAAGCAAAGTCTAAGAATGCAAACATTGAACCATCTAGGAGCTCAGGTAGCAACAGTATATCTATTTCACCAATTACAGTAAGACAAATCTGCCCACATTTTATTTGTGGATAGACTATTTGGCCACTAATACTCAGCTTGGATGATTTTAATGTTTCCCTGACTGGTCTACTGTCATGCCCATCTGTCAGAGTGGCATGCAGCCCATTCACAAGGTAAAATGCCAGTTTCCACCAGAGTATGGATACTAACCAAAGACCAGTTTAGGAGGAAAGCCTATTGGATGCAGCTCATGACACCTTATTTATAGAGATCCTCCTGGTGTCAAGCAGTGCCAAATTAAGAACACATGCTACATTACAAGGATCACATCTGTTAACAAATATTGGCACTTTGTCACTGGCATCTGCCTCTCTTGTTAATCCGCTTTGGTAGTGAAAAGGCTGCCTCAGAAGAAGAGGTGTTCAGGCTTTGTCATACCAGTATAATCACAGATTTACTCATCAAGAATTTCCCAGTAACAGGCCAAAGTTTGACAGCATTACCTCTGTACACATCTCTTCCCAGCGGTCAGTGATGTGCTGTAAAAAGCTGTGAAATTATAAAATTACAATATCTATTTAAATGAGCTTTTTCACGTGTTTGAGAGTTTATTAAACCTATTGTCATGTTGTCAGCAACAAGAAGAACATGATTGCAGAAAACAGAGTGACAAGTAATAAAAAGTAGAGAAATGACTGTTGTATATTCTTAGCACAGCTGAGTTTGCAATCTAAGTAAAAGGCTGAATTAAATACCTTAGCCCAAAAACTAAAAAACAAAACCAGACAACACCAAACATGACGTTCAACTTGATGTTTTGGAGGACTCCTTTGCACTCGTATTTAAGGTTTTGGTGGGGTTTTTAAGTTTTTTTTGTTGTTTATTTTTTGGGTTTTTTTTAACTGAACAGTATGAATGTATTAAGGCATGGACAGTACAGGCCACTACAAAAAGACCTTTGTGCTGAAGGCATGTGACTACTGCAATTTCCATTTCTAAGATAATTTCCAGTTTCCACCATAACAACAGTGAGCAGTTTGCCATGAATCATAATAAGTCCAGAAGCTGCCAATCCTTGCCAACAGTGTCTGCAGTGCTCTGTGTCGAAGGGGACATAGACTGGCTCTCCATCCAAGCAAGCGGGAATGTCAGCAGTAGGGATTTCTACCTTTTGGGAGCTGTTGCACACATCCTGTTTTGCTGGTTGGAAGTTAAGGGGATCTGCACACCTAGCCTCTAATTTTCCCTTAGTTCAGGAGAGTGAAAGAAAGGCATAAAAGATGCCACATGAGGCTGAGACTGAGGGAATGCTACTGCTTCCTGCCTTCTAGTGTAGAGAGGCAACCAGTTACAGGGATCATCACTAATCAAGGCTGGTGTAAAGGGACAATGAAAAAGGACACTTGTACTCACCTCCTTTCAGCTGTCTCACCTTGGTGAAGAGACCAGGATTCTATTCTCTTTGCTTCGTTGATGAAATACAATTGCCTGGCTGACCATATTGCAGTACTTTGCATCACTGTGGGTAATTTACAATAGGATGTGAAACTCTTGGACTGAATTAATTGATAACAAGCTACTTTCACTAGAGGTACTTTAAACGACCAGCTGAATTTTCTTGAATAGACAAGAAAAACATCAGTCCTGAAGAATCTCTTTTCTGTTGGCTCTAGAAAGAAAAAGCTACATTTAGACCCTTCTAGGACACCAAAGGTCTGGGAATAGGATGATGCTATTGGGAATTAAATGAAGTGTTTTCACTCCTTAGTCAGATGCAGCTATTGTTCAATAGATCTCTGCCCGAGAAGGACGACTAAGTTACTATATAACTCACATGATCTTTGGTACCAAGAAATCTGGCTCTTTTCTCCGTGAAGTTTCCTTTGGCTACCCTTTTCTTTCAGTTACACCAACCAACCATGCTAAAATCAGTACTGTGAGGTGGCTGTATTTTAGTACAGTTCACAGAGTAAGCCTAGTGTTTTTCAGGAAGCACTGATAATAAGATAGCATAAAACTTCAGTCTTCCTTTACTTTTAAAACAGTTCTGCACCTACCTCATCAGCAAGCAATGACCTTTTTGAAGGTTCAACTGCAAATTTCAGAGTAAGTTGGCCAGATGAACTATTTAAAACAAAATGAAGACACAGGGCTGGGTGCCTGTACCTTTTGTGTATGTGCAGAAACTACTCTATCCTAGCACCATGAGACAGACATCTCTAGTATGCTCTTACCATGACTATAACATAAAGCAAATTGTTTGTTTTCTTTCTGCTACTGGATGAAGACCACTCAAGCACTCAGTTGACGTTACTCTCCAGCGGCAGGCAGTGTTTCACTTGCCAGACAGCAACTGTTTAACCAGTCAAGATATACAAAAGTAGACTGAAGATTCTGTTGAATGGCCAAGGAAGTTGCAGTTACCAGGGCTGTGAGATGGTTCCTTCCTCTTCCGTTATTGTGGCACGTCTTGAGCAGAGACATCACTTAACCGGATAGAAACACGCAATGAGGACCGAAGAAGCAGATATCTTACACTACATGTCAATAAGTTCTCCAAACATCTCTAAACCAGTTGTCAGCCCACACATCTGCAAAGCATCAAGACAAACACATTGAGAGGTATTTAACAACAGTTAAAAAAAAAAATAAAAAAAAAAACAAACAAACAAAAAGTCCCCCAAACATACTGATTAATTTGTCTTGGAGAGCTGAATAAAGTCTAGCTTTTGACAATCTATTCCAACAAAAAATAGCATATATATGATGATACAAACATCACTGTCCAGCTTGGCTGGTGGATTTATTTTGCTCAAATAGTCTTGAAGCATCAAATGACATTTGTGATAATGTCATAGGGGAAAAATGTTTAACTGCCTCTTGGATTTACCTGTCATGTGAAAGATATAATTCTAAAGATAACGATAATGATATTCCATTTATACATCTCCTGTCATTCAAATTAATTTTTCTGTTTTGTTAACTACACAGGAATTTCCACAACGATAAAGCTACAGTCAGTACTGGAGACTAACAGCCTAAAATAGGAAATAAGAATTTCCAGAGTGTGAACCACAAGAGGTGCAATGTGATTAACCACAGCTCAGCTTCTGAGCCAGGAGTGTCCTTGGCACGTTTCTTGCAGACTGCATACATGTATCCTCAGGATCAGGTTTTCACCTTGCCCATGCAGACAGAATCCCAGCAAAGATGTCATTTACAAAGAGTTCACCTAAGTCAAGGCCACTTAACCTGGTAAGAAAGGGAAGTCTCAAACCACCAGAGCTTTTCCCAGCACATATAATGGTCCCAGTGCAAACCCTGGTCATATCTGCTTCTTGTTCACCAGGGAAATGCACTGGCATCACTGTTAAAAGCAACATATGTGACTGTGGAGTCCAGGTTACTCCACTGCATTTTAGACACATACAGATTAGATGTCTTATCACTCAATTTTTTTCTCTAGAGGATGCATATCTCCAGAAGGCATTTCAAGTCTTAGGTCAGTTAAACTGCCCTTTTTAACAATCTCTCCCTCCCCCACAACTAGAAAGCCAAGGGTGATGTAGTCTCCTCAAAGAGATCCCTAATGCTTGGTGGCAGAAGTCACTTTTCATTTGATGCCTCCAGTTCAAAGAAGCAAAATGGCATTTCTTGGCGAGTGATGAGTCAGAAAATACCTGTTTATCTAACCTTAAATGCCAAATCACACCTCTTCAAGGGTTCCTGTCTGATCAGTCAGTCCAGGTAGGCTGCCTCCTGGCCATCTGCATCCCTGGCCCCGAGGAGGCTGCATGGAGCTGTTAGCCTGCTCAAGATGGCTGGAAGCCCTGGCAAAGCCTTGGAAACTGGCTACCATCGAGGAACCGACACCAGCACAAGAAAAGGTTTTGCCTCTCATACCATGATGGGACTCCACATGCCCAACCATGCAGGTCTGCTGAGACTCTGCAGCAACAAGAGATTTTTGCCAAATAAAGTAATAATGCTAAGAGGACTGCTTAAAAATCATTACTAATTAAAAAAAATAATAAAAGGGAAGGGCTAATAGACAAGTGAACCTATTCATGTCTTATTCTTTTACAATATTATAGAATTTAAAATATTAATTTATATACATTTAAAAAGCTAAGGATAGAAAATAGACGATGCAGGGTACAATTTCTGAAACCCTGACATAAAATAACCATCTCAAACCAATTCATATTTATTAGTGGAATAAATCCTTAAATTTCTTTCCAAAATTCTCATCAAGCCAAACATTGCTCCAGGTTCCAGCCCAACAAACAGATCTGAAAACTTATGTCAGAGAACACTGTTAAAAGTGTTATTAAAGTGATCTGCATGTATTTTCCTCACTTCTGTGGAAAAAAAATCCTGCTTTTAAACATTTTATCAAATGCTGCCCTCTAGTGAGCAGATGGCTTCCAGATGAACACACACAGAGTGAAACACTTGTACGGTCTAAATGAGAAACTCAATAATCGAAGTGCACACCAATCGAGACAAAGGAGTCAAATGAGATGTCTGAATCATTAGCAGAAATTCTGATGTTGTTATATTATTGCTAGCGATTTTTTCCACTACTATTTTATAAGCATCTGAATTCAGTGCATTTAGCCATTACCATGTATTCTGAATCCTCCAGATCTCCAGCATCTTTCCGTCAGACATTTGTATTTTGCATGTCAAGTTTTAAAGATATGTTTCACCACTCTTGAGACTCTCCATCTTCATACAGGTAGCCTGTTTGGAATTAAATTCTGAACCTTAAATTAGCCTGCAAGATAACAGAGTTAATGGCATTGTATTGAAACCTCAAAGTGTGCAAGGCAAGAAAAAAAAAACAATGAAAAATGTCTACCACCATGTTTGATTCATATTATTCTTTCTCTTGAAAGGGATCTCTCCCGTGCTTCACTGCCTACACAAAATTTAAGTTTCTGCTTCTTACCAATCAGTGAAAAGAACTGCACTGACAAAGAGACTCAGAAAAAAAAAAAGAATGGAAATTCTCATAAACCATAGGTATAATTAAAAAAAAAGCAACACAAACTGAGCCTCTCTAGCTCCCACAATAACACACTTTTAATAGATTCCAATCTGTTAACATTTGCACTAGCTCAATATTTTAATAGTATTGGTTTTATTTCTCCATCAAGTAGTAATTTCACCCATTAAGGTAGAATTAGTTGCCTCATAGTTTATGAGGAGCATTTAAGTAGAGGGGTTTGTTTTTCATGGGATAATTTTCTTGTAAGTGCACACTGGTAATACGCTCTAACGCTCAGCTTTCCTCCTTTTGCATATTGCATACGCTTAATAAGTTCTTTCAGCAATAAAAGAATAACCCACCACTTATCACTGCAGTCCAAAAGACTGTGTGTAACAGGGTCATAAGGAAACATCTTTTTAAGGCTGTGCCTCCCAGTGTTTTCTTGAAAAATAAAACTCTTGTGTTTTATTGAAGGTACATGAAATAAAACATGTAACATTAAAAATTACTTTTACAGTCACAGCTACCAAATAGATACTCTGCCCACTACACTGAATAGGCAGTCACATTAATTAGTTTGAAGCCTCATCCTTCAATCCATCTTAGGAACATACTGATTCATAAGATGGGAGGTATCAGCATTCTATGCATGGGAAATCCCCAGATCTTGGCAGCTGCTTGAATTTTTTTTTTCTTCCACAATACCAACATGCTGAGGATTTTCACTGCGAAGGAAAACAATGCCAAAGAATGGCAAGTCTTCAGAAGAGCTGGCAAATCTAAGGGCATCCTGTTCCGGGTGGTTACCCTCATACAGCTTTGAGTAGTCTGCCTTTTAGAAGATGCTTGGCACTTAACTCTTGAAAAATAGTCTTCTTACAAGCTTCTCAAATTAAATACTAGCCAATAGAAATGCATGGAGGCAGGGCACATTTTTGAAACTACTGGTGTGACACTTTGATTTTATCTTTCTATCTGCATCTGAAAAAAGCCATAAATGGTGGGGAAAAAAGCAACCCACAACAAAATCAAACTAGGAGAAACGGAGACAAAATTTTATATAGGAAAATGGAAAAATCAAGTTTTTGATTAGATTATTTCATGTAGAATATAAATCACTATCATGTAAAATAATCTGCTAGGTGCAGATCCAGGCTTTGTATCATGCAAATAACTGTTGAAGGTGAGGCACTGAAACACTGCACTGACAACGACTGTTCATTCACAATCTCCATGGGCCACTCAGTCCTTAGACCTCTGACATGACTCTGTTGAAGGGATTTTTCATGAGGGTATGCAAGAACACAGCTGCATGACCGGAATTTAAGCTAGCAGGAGACAAAAGCCAGACCAAAATACTATCTAAAGGTTCAATAATACATTTTATGTTTCTATAAGAGTGTAAAGCAAATATGAGAATCACTTTCAGTTTTGACAGAAGACTGCCTTTTCCTTTCTTTTGCCCTGCCTTCTAGGCAACAGAAGAGTTCTCAGGAACGCTCCTTCCCCAAAATGACAGTTTGTTCTCTCTCCAGTGAATGTGTATATGACCAGGATTCAGGGACAAAGATGGCTGGATGGATCATTAGCTGTGCTTGGTAAAGACCAAGTACTGGCAGGGAAAGCAAGGAAAAAAATGATCCATTGCTCCCCCAACACCCACTAAAAGGAATCCATAGACTGCATGGTAGACTTAAACAGACTTAATTACAGCATATGGAGATTAATGAACTCCATAATTTGCTTAATGTGGAAAGTACTGGCATCTTGCACAATGAAGCAAACCTGAATAAACAGAACTCTGCTCTTGCAGAAAGACTCCCAACATTATGGGATAGAATGCAACCAGCCTTGGCTGCCTCTTACCCACCTGAGTGGCTGGGTGCTACTTGAGCAACACAACATGCAAGGCAACTAATCCCTAGTGCCAGTCCTTGTGATTTTATTTGAAATTACATCAGTTTTAGATAATTTCTAGCCTGTGGTTCTCTGTCAGCACAGAGAGGTCTTATGGAGACTGAGTCAGTGCCGAAACGAGGGCTGTGCTGGAAATGATTCTGCCCAGTTTGTGAAGTAGCTCGTTAAAATCTGCCTCCAGCGAGCTACAGCCCCCTACCACTGCTCTCTCTGATAACCAAGCTGTGTCACTTACACGTAACTTCTGCTATTCCCCCCTGCCCAGTCAGGCATGGATCTGCCCCTGCCCATGAAACTTAAGTGTCATCAGTTTGACAGGGGGGCCCTGGGCAGAACCACGCACCCAACTCCAATGCTCACCCTCCTTCTAGAGTGTGGGGAGCTGCAGAATGAGCTGGAGATCGAGGGCTCCTAATTCCTCTGCTGTTTTCTACGTACTTTCTTATCTGATCAGCACAAAAGGTAACAACCCAGTTTGAGCTGAGCTTCTGTGCTAGCTAGACACCTGCTGATTCTATAAGCTCCCCATCCATGGAAACTTCACTGCAATTAGGTTGTTCTTATGTCACTGCTCACAAAAACACTGCTTAGGGTTCCTATCCCACCACCAAGCATTCAGATGCTTGCATGTTTCAAAGGAGCACATCACAACAGCACTGGATGCAGTTTAACTAATCTGGGCTAGATTCACGCCAGCAGCCATAAAGTAGATTAATTTTTCTAAATATTTCCTTGAGAAGAGTGTCAAATGGAACATTTCTCCACCTATACAAAGACAGCTTCCATCCTGACAGCTCTGGAGCATGACCCAAACGAGGCTGAGAGAACTGTCCTCCTCTAAGACCTAATGTGCACTTGCAATTGCACATCTCAGGCATTTCTTTTCAAGTTTTACATTTCCTCAAGACTCCTTAACTAATCTGTTTATCCCTGTAAACACTAGAGATAGAACTTCCTAATTCACACAAATCTGAGAAAAGATAAGCCAAATCAGGGGTTAAATTTCATCTCCCAAATGTTTTGGTCAGAGATCCAAAGTGCTCAAAAGTTACTTTTTGTATACCATTTCCGAAGTTTGTTCCCAAAAAACCTCCAACACTATGCCATTAGCTAGTCAAAAAACTTCACCATTTCTCCTCATTTGAGGTGGATTTTCAGTGATGGCAGATGCAGTCAGGCACCTTACACAATTCATTGCTGACCTTACGCTTTCACATCTGCTCTGCTGCTACCTGTTGCCTGCTGTTTACAGTGAAAATCCATGGGACACCTTACAACTGGCAGGATTCTAGCAGGCATGATACATACTTGGCACAGTTAGGAGCAAAGTTCCTCCCATGAGTTAGAGTCATATGCATTTCTTCCTCTTAAGCAGCTGGTTTAACTCTATTCAGACATGGCTTTAGGTTGCAAAGATGAAATGTATTTGTACGTATGGACACACATGCATGCTTATAATACACAGCTATTAAAATAATATAAAAATTCTGCATGAAGTCTTTTTCTCCTGCAAAATGATATCTAAATAATAGTCATGCAAATATGTATTTAGATAAAGACTAAGATAGTAAATTCATCACTGTAAAATAGCTACCAAATAGAATACTGTATCCTACTTCTCCTTGAAAGAGTGACAGAACTACCATTGACCGCAGTGGAAGAATCTCTGACATCTTAAGAGCCACTACCTGCCAAATATGTTGTTCTGTTAATATCCTGTAAATAAAAAAAAATAAAATAATACAAAAAAGATCAATTAAATCTTATTACAGGCTCTTCTTGGCTTTGCTTATTAGTCTCCGTTGTCTTCTGAGACCTGTCATGAAAATGACATATAGTCATATGTTGACTGTTGTCCCACTTTTATCAAAGATAAATACAGATTTGTTTGAAAATTTACTTAAGAAAATGCTCCCAGGTTAAGACCTTGTATGCCTAACTTCAGCCCAGAGTGAATTTTTATGGCCGAGTTATAAACCCTTGAAAATAAGAAACTAATACTGTGAGGATTTAAAATAATAGAAAATGTTTCACATAATATAAATCTATAAGCAGAGTATTATATTTAAGTCTTAATATCTACACAGTTGGATTATCTTATATCTTGACAATCATACTAAGTAATCTTGCCTCCTTTCCCCTTCTTCTGATTCAGTGTTTCATTCTTATGCATTAACAATGCTCTGGGCCATAAAATACTGTATTAATATTAGTTTGTCACAGTAGACTAAATTTAGAACAACTCATTAATATGGGAGAGTAAAAGGCATTCTGCCAGGAGTGTGAGTGACTCTACAAGCTCTTAAGGCTATAAGTTATGCAGATATGCCACTTGAACTAGAGAGCTAGCAATTCCTTTTGTTATTAATAAGAGATTCTATTAGCTGAAGCCGTTTCTATTTCTAATTAAGAAATGTGGAAAAAGGCAATTTTACCATTGGATGTATCTCTGATGTGTAGCCAGAATAAGCCATACGCCATCTTTCTCCGCTTTCTGGTCGGATAGGATTAGTGGCACATGCACAGAGTGAATTTTCCCCTGCAGTACACAGGAAAAAATAAATCCACTACAGTATTTTCTTTGGTACAATCATAATCTGTGCATCAGGAAGAAAGTCCAACAATCAGAGCTGTTTCGAAACAGATCTCATAATGTTTAGAACTGCCCCAGTGAAGAAAGTTTCCATTTTTCACAAATACAGTCTTTCATTCGTATGGTTTCATGCCAGTAATGCCTTCTCAAAGGTTGTCAAATATTAATTTTTTTAAATTTAGTCCCTTGCTAAGCTACAAATATTCATGTTTAACACCAAGTAGCAGTTCAGGGGCTGACAACAGTATGTACCTTTTGAATGATGCATAGAAAGCAGCAGTTAGCACAAAGACAAAGCCACCAGATTGGTCTCAGGGAAACCCAGTGTCTGAATTTTTCATGATTCCTCCAGCACTTAAAGAATAAGAAACTGGCTACTACTGTTGGGAGATCAGTGCTGTGAAGGTCAGAGCCCAAAAACATGCAAGTGAATCAGGTTTTGCCTGGGGAAAGTGAAAGGGGATTTAAGCTGCTTAAGAGAATTATAAAGATTTTTTTAATGCATTTTACAAACACTGTAGTAGCTAAACAATAGCTATAAAAATGAGGAGAATCATATCCACCTACCATTCATTGCTTTTAAGTCTCAAAAGACAGATAAAAGACCTTTTCTTTAGGTCTGAATGCTTAAAACTTCCAGAGATCATCCTTTTTCTTACAGACTTCCCCTTACCCTTCTTTTGCCTTTTAAGAACTGCAACTACTTCAGAAGAAAACTGATAAATGGGAAGTGTAAAATAAATTCAGTAATTTCTCTATGTTTAAAAAATGCAACTGCAGTAAAGTGATGTCTTCATTATTCCACAGCCCAGTGTCTTGTGTATGTGTTTATTTTCCACAGCAGACAAACTTTACTTAATCTTATAATTATTTCTAGAAAGTATAAATTGATTCCAGAGGGGGGAAAAAAAAAAAGAAAAATAACAGAAACTGCTTAGAAAAACATTACACTGTTTAAGCAACTGATGGCTTCACCTGTCATCATCTAGTTAAGCTCTTAATGAGTTATTTTCTATTCTTGGTCACATCTGATTTTTTTTTTTAATACAAGTCCCTTTGAACAGCTGGGAGTTGCAGCATCCTTTGATCACAGTATTCTGAATTTTCAGTCAAAATGAGGACATTTTTGTCCTTACTTGGGCTATTTTTACAAGTGTATTTCTTCAAGAACATTTTTGGACATTACATTGCAGGCATACAAGGAAGTAGAACAATTAATGTATACATTTTTACATAAATGTTTATAAATTTAGTAAAGGGAAAAAGCTTTGCCACAAGAAACCTCAGCTCTTTTGAAGGCAGTTTTCTAATGATGACCCTTGGCATGCTAGCCCACATGGGATTCCTCTGAGAAGAGTCTGATGAAAATTAGTCTATTCTCATTTCAAACAGAATTTTGCTGAAGTCCTGATCAGAGCATCAGCATGGAGTCCAGGGAGACAACACACGCTACTTGATTCACTCCGCAGCCTCCCTCTCCTGGTAATTGTTGCAGGAACACATAGTGACAAGACTATAGGATGTGAGGGGTCTGGATGTACTCAGGCTGTTACTCTCTGTTTAAAGATTTAAACCATCAGGGTATGATAAGGCTTTTTGATGTTCATTGAACATGGAGCTTGGGTACAGAAGAAGGGGAAAGGGCTTCACCGGAAGGCAATCATCTTTCAGAGCCACAGTAAGACTGAGAGAGGTGGGAAAATCTCAGTCTCAGCATAGACATGGAACAAAGGGAGATGAAAGGGCTAGGGTGAAGAAGGGGCCAGATCTGGCTGTGAGGCAGAACTTGCACTAAAAGATAGTTCGATGCCTTAAAAAGCAGAAAAAACATTTAGTGTTCTTGCTCCATTAACATACACTTTTGGCTAAAATTTAACTATTCTGCACATTTCTTACAGTTTATGTTGACACTACGTTTAAACAATGCCTCTGGCTTATTTTGAAATTATTTAATGAATGTACTTTGTCAGATGAACATCATTTCCTAATTATACAGAAAAGCATTAAATGATGAGCTATTTTAAAGAGTGGATACAATCTTTTCTTTCCTAAGGGACAAACCAAAAACAGGCTGGTGCCATGCATTGCTGCATAATGTGTATGAGTGGGGGAGGGGGGGTGCAGACACAGAAATTTTCCTTCTCTTGACAAAGCAAGGCATCTTAAGACAAACGTGAAGGGGCGATACCATCACCAGGTAAGGCTGATACATTATCCAGAAGAGAATGACTATTTATAAGAATAATGAAGGGCCTAATCCTGCACCATGAATGGTGATGAGCACTTTTGACTCTCATTAGCTTTAAAGGGAGATGAGAGGAATCAGTAGGTCACAGGATCAGGCGCTAAAATGAAAGAGAGATTTGACGGAGTCATCTACACAATTTCATAGACTAGGAGGAGGAGAAAGACAGTTTGATCTGAGCATCACTTGTATGCTCTGGGAGTTTCACAGCACCTCTGCTGTACAGCACTGTAATTTTGTAGGTCCAACAGGCATTTGCCAGCATTAGCTGCTCTGAAATAAGAGAGAAGGTAAAGGATTCACACAGAAAGCTGAGTGTTAAGCTGATCAAAGTTAGAGATACAGGGATTTATATGCACCTTTCTAGCTAAGAAACACTATCTGCTTTTTTATACCAATCTCAGTGGGCCAAATTTATCCTGATGCAACTCAAAGCATATCAGAAGAATTACAGCAGAGATAAAGCGGACCCAGTCTCCCTGTGATGTTATTTATAATCTGTATATTTTGCTCTAAAAGAGCATATATACTTAGAGGGTTGCCTGACTGCAGCCACTTACAAGAGTGCAGAAGTCTATTGACTTCAGCAAAGTTAATTCTGAGTTTGATGAAGGAGATTCACATCAAAGTAGTAACAAGGGCTACTCCTAAAAATCATTCCTATATATTCACTGATGTTCTTAACTTGGCATTAAGAGCTCCATGAATACTTACATTAAGGTGTGCAGTCCCCTTCAAATCTGAAGTCTGACACCCTTTTTCTAACAGCTAAATGCCTTCTATGCATCTGTTGTGAAACTTGGTCCTGCAGAGTGTGTTGTGACCAATCTGCTTCTGTGGAAGTGCTTAGCACACGTTTGGTTGGCTTTCAAATCCAAGACTGGCATTTCCAGAAGCATTTAAGAGACTTAGGCATGTAAGTCCTACTGAAAGTCAATGAGATTTGTCTTCCTAATTCAGTAAGGTTTTCTGAACATTAGATCCTATAGCATTTCAGTGAGAGCTGGCTGTCTCCCAGCTAAGGCTTTGAAAAATCTAGGCAAAGTAACACTGCCACAAAATCAACACAAACATTAGACCAAGCTGTGTAAATTGAGTCTTTCCATGATCAGCCTACTTAGAAAATGGTAAGATATCTCAAAAACTATTATCCAGGACCCTCTCTAGATTTCATATGAGAAAAGGGACGCACCAATTAATGCACAGATGCTCCGTGTGACTGTCCAGACAAGGCCGACTGAACTGGCCACCATCCTGGCCAACTTCTACTCAGAAAGGAATGAGACATTCTTTGCTGCCATTATCCAAAGTGGCATATGTCCAAACTTGACCATCATATTCTGTGAGGATCTGGTATGAAAATTTTGGTTCATTCTGAAAAAGAAAGGACACGTGTTCATCTTCTGTCATTATTTTGAGCAGTGTGAAGTGGACAGCAAACCTAAAAACCTTGCAGAAAGCTCCGTATAAGACCAGAAGATGTGCCATTCAAGTCTCTGTAGGCATATTTGATGTGGTGTTTACATAATAGCAGTTGGAGGAAACAGAAGTTGAAGAACAGTTTTTTTGGTAGGCTTTTTTTTAAAGGAAAATGTATTCCCTTTCTTTCATTTCCTTTAGTTGCTGCCATACAACATATTCATCTGCAGCCATCAAAGAAATTATGCACAGTGCGGTAGCTCACCCAACCCCCTGTGGCTTCAGCCGACACTTTAGAAGCTGGGATTTGAAGCGCAGTCCTAGACCATGGATATCCTAGTTCTGCCATACAACATTCCTTCCTCAGACAAGTTAAAAATGCAACTTTGTATGAACTGACAACCAACAGCACTGAAAAGGGCCAAAGTTTGAACGATTCATTGCAATCACCACAAGTACAAAATTTATAGGAACCAAAAAAAGCCACACTGAGATTCACAACTTCAGCCCAGGCTAAAGGGAGAAATTTCTGGAAATACAAATTTAACCTGATTTTTTGTGACACAGTCAATTGTTGAATAAATGGTGTAACAGACACCTACTGCAACAATAACAAAAATTGCACTAGTTGCTTTTATGTTGCTAATACTTCTGGGTGCTCTCACAAAAACTTTCCCTAGAAAAATCAATAAAGCAGATTGTGCCCAGCAGTCACCCATTACAGAATTAAATCCATATCCCAACACAAAACAATGAAGAAAACAAAACTAACAAGGGATCCATTTGGCTTTGTTTGACTTTGCCTGCCAGAGAATGAGAATGCAAGGCTGAGTGTAATTTAATGCAAACCTTGGCCTATCCTGGTCATGCATATGACTGACCCTCAGTGCAAGACCATCAATTTTCTATTAAAGATCAGAGAGTTGACATATCAAAGTCAACATCTAGCTGAATAACTGCAGTAACTTGATAATAATTCTTTTGTGGATTTCAGAGTGGCTTTTTGGTAAAGTATCAGAAAGGTAGCAGTTTTCAATCCTGACCCAACAAGATCTGAATATGAAATAAAGGATTTGAGCTTGATCTCCCCATGATGTGAGGATGAATGTTCTGGTAAATGTTAACTTAGTGCTCTGAATAGCTCAGTAATAGATGGGTTTAGGCGGTAATAGGTTTAAAATGTCAACTTATTGAATAATAATTTCATGTTGTACAAATACTACGTGTAAGAAGGGATTTGTTTTGCAAATTTTGAAATAAAGGAACGGATTTCTGATGTCCTTCACTGTTCTGTTCAAAATGTTATACAAGAACAAAAATTAGTTTTGCTTCAAGAATATCCCTCATTGTTTCCCTGCATTATTCTGACTATGTGTCATAACTCACAAGTGTTGTTTACTCCTTACCCTAAAGTAGCTCAATGTGTGTTTTGCCTCCCTGACAAGAATCATAATTATTCATTGTACAAATAAATAATAATATGCAAAAAAGAAAGCTTAACAGATTTTTCTTAAAATTTTGCTATCCAAATCAAGGACAGTGTAAAAACACCTTTGCATCACTTCCATCTGAACAATTCCTACTGACCTCTTACTGATGAAAGTTCCAACACAACCATCACATTTTGGAGCAATCCAACACTGCCTGACTGCCAACACATAGATGGAAGCATTCAAGCTGCTCCCTTTTTCACATCATGCTATTTCAGCCATTGCCTCCTGTCTGGGCACTGATGTTAAGCAACCTGTAGAGTATTGCTAGCATACTTGGGAAGATGATGCCAAGCAATTGACCATATGGCATTCTGGAACAGAATAGCATTCTGGGGGCCTTTTTAATTTTTAATTATGTTTTTCTTTACTTATTCTCAGCTTGCTTCCATCTATGTACACTTTCACACTTACGTAAGTGATTCTCATTTTAGCTTACGTAAGTTTAATCCACTATAATTAAACTGATACCAAATTACCTGTGGTTGAATCCTAGCAGTTCCATTTTTCTGACTGACTGAAACCATTAGTTGATGTTTAACTTATCAGTCGAGAACCAAAGATATAAACTGAGGCACAACTGTTCAGAAATTCACTCTTTATAAATCAGGAAGACATGGGATAATGAGGAGGGTTAGTTAAGCTTAGTTGTTCCTTCTACTTTCTCTTGATAAGTGCCAATACAAAGAACCCATGGAGCTCAAAGCCCTGTTTTCCAGACCTGCTGGAAAACTGGCAGTTGTACCTGCTGTACTCAATTATTCCATGGCCTATTTTGCACAAATAGCTTCATGCATTCAGATTTATTTAAATCTTCCAAAGAAGCACAGGACTTTACATCACTGGCAAATAACACTGTCCTAATTTCAGATAGTGAACCAGACTTCAGATAGTCAAGAGATCAGTGCACACCTCAATTAAGCATGATACTGTTCTTTTCTTCTTGATCCCAAATTGTTGAATAGTGTGGCCACAAGAATAAATAAGTTTTGTGGTTTAGACCACAATAAACAGTAGTTTGGACAAAGTGATTCTATCTAAACTGTCCTTTGCTGAAAGGACTAAGCCTAAATTCCCAAGGAGACATGCCCCAAGCATTCATTTGTGAAAGTGGTATCTTAAAAGGTAGACCCTGTTAGGAGATGTAAAAATTGGGAGCATCCAGCCATTTCTATGGAACTGGCTGTGATACCATAAAACAAAAGGTGATGACTGCTGGACAAGATCAGACATAAAGAAGAGAGGAGAGGCTGAGCTGTGGAAAGCAATTCTTCACTCTCATACAAATATCTTAAAGAACAATATAGGGATTACAGGAAACCATAAGCCAAGTAAACTGCTTTTTGGATAAGTATTTTCCGCTTACAAGGCTGCCCCAAGGCAAAAGTTGCTCTTTAAACAGAATTTGATTTTAAGGGCAAATTTACAATTATAATTAGCTGCAACAAGCAGACAAACCCAGAGGGAGGGCTGCATTCAGGTCCTAAGTACAGCTCCTCATGGTCTGGCAGCGTGATCAAGAGCCTCCCGCCTTGTCGCCTGCCCCCAAGTAATGCCCCCCAGACAGCTTGTGGGCTGTGCTGACAGAGGAACTCCTGCCCTCCCAGAACGAAAAGAGATGAGCTGGGGACACTGGTTGGAAATAAGTACATAAATAAATTAAGCATTTTAAAGCTGATCACAGAGGGGACTTAAGCTCTTGAAGGAACTAGCAGCACAGGATAACTTGAAAAGTTACCAGGCTGAATCCCCAACTCCTGCTTCAGCTGTGCCTGAAGTGTCCTTAAGTCAATGCATATATATAGCACTTCAAACTCAGGAAAAGGAGGAGGTAGACAGCAGAACACAATCAAAAACCCAAACAGCAAAATACAACAAAACAGCCCTGAGAGACCCACAGAGGGGTCAGTTCTGAGAAGACAACCCAATTTTAGCCCAACTTATGGAGAGCTATACCTTCCATTATGATCTTGCAGAGAATATCAAGATAGTAGCAAAGCCCCATAAGTATCTTCAGTACAAACCAAAGAGTGGAAAGAAGCTTAAATAATTGATGCCACTGGTTCCAGGAACTTCAGCACCAGGATAACTCAAGGGAGATATAGTAATTTCAGTGAACACATTTTTACTTGGTTATTACTCTAGTATCACCCACTTCCCAAAATATTGCACCTTGTTTCTGCTTCTTGGTTAAATTAAATGCTAAAACGGAGATGGTTAAAAAAAAAGTCTCCTCCTGTAAGCTGTACATTGGAGACTTATTCAGGACTGTGGCAAGATAACATGGGTGAACTGAACAGTTTGAGCCCATTCCATTAGTGGGCTGACAGCTTGGAGGGCTTAAATTGCAAGCACATATCCCACCCACACAACAGTTTACATCACACAGACAGCATATTATATATAGGTTAGGAGACACTATATATGAATCCAGTCACCATAACAGCCAAAACCACTAATGGGGTATGGCAAACTGGAATGCCAGACAAGCAAGTAAAAATTCTCTGTGCTAATGGTTCTGAGAACTTTGGTCATCCCTGGCTGCCCACTGACTTTATTAACCACTGTGAGCACAAATAAACTTAAATTTTATCCAAAATGATTGTACATATAGTAGAAGTTCAATAAAAGGAAAATTCAGAATACAGAAGCAAAAAGACCTCTTCTCAAAATCTATACCTCCCTAATTTGATCCAAAACTATGATGGTTATACATTTCTTTGGAATTTACAGTTGGAAATATAGAGATCTCTCCTAGCAGTACCATCAGTGAAACCTGCCCTCCAGATTGCCTGCTTTAACAGAGCAGTTTGGCCAGGGATCATCATTTGGTTTCCAGAAGCCATCACAACTCTTCATGTAAAAACATAACTTGTAAGAGCACAGTTTCCCTCAGGTCACTTGCTTGCAGGTAATGCCGTTCCTGCCACATGTTCAGATGAACACTTCCTTCCCCACTCTACAAAAGAAAATACGAAGGTTCAGATCTTCCACAGAGAGTCAAGCTGGTATTACCGGTGGAAATAAAGTAAATGTTTCTCCTTCTTTCCTTAAATGTATGAAAGTCAAGCTTCTAGACAGAGAATATCACTGAAGAATCAGGTTAGTGGAAATACTATGCCACAAGAAGCTAAATAGCTGAACTTGGAGCAGCTGGTGGGTGAACCTTGGGGCAGGGGTGGCAAACAAACATGACTGTGACACTATCTAGAGTGGTCATATTAACCTCTCAAAAAGCCGAAACAGGCTTTGAATTTGGAAGGAACTTGTGCTCTAGCCAGTGATTTCTGAGAGTCCAAGCAAAGGGCTGGCATTTAATTCCAGTACAAAGACTAAATGACCTGAAGCTTTCTCTATCAGGATGAAGGTAGGCATGAAGGAGGTATCTGAGTGCTAACAGTACATCCAGAGTGCTTTGCAGGAATATGCTTCCTGAAGTCAAAGACTGCTCTTGGAACTAACACTATAGCTTGCACTATCTACAGAAAAGGTCATCTTAAGGCACAATACAGTGTCATTACCCAAAGATCAATACTGTTCAAACAATTTTCAGCCAAACTTAGGAAAGCCTGCCCAGTCCCACTGACAAAAGTGTTTGGATAGCAGGATGTGCTTGGAATAGAATCTTTTACATGATAGTTCAGCTGGTGTACAAAAAAATATACACCCTGGAAGGAGGAAGAAAATCAAATTCACATCATCATCATCATCAAGTCACAGCATCAACTCCTCTATAGAGTTCTTTTCCCCCAGGGTTCTGACTTTATTTTTTCATGTCAAAATGTGATTTTTATCCTGCTGGCAAACACTTAATTTTCCAAAGACTAGAAACGACACTTATCATATTAGAAAATATTCAAAACAAAGCCTTTTAAAAAAGAAGAGAAAAGACTGTGTATGTAAGACAGCCAGTCCTAACACCTCTGTGAGGCAGACAACATTCTCTGAGAATGCAAAATTCGGACTATGCAACCTTCCCTGGCCATGTCCAACAATCTCTACAAACATGTCTGTTTTGTTACAGTGCAGCTTGTCACTGGAAGGTTAGTTGGTATCCAGAGGCCTCCCTGTATTGTTCATATTGCATATGCAAGTCCCCTCCTTTGGCAGAATCTAACCTTTATTTTTTTCCACTCTTGAAAATAAAGCTTATGTCAAGAGGGCAAGGCCTGCAGTGTCATCTTCCTCCTCTCTGCCTACCATACGCAGAGCCTAGGGGAGCACGGGGAAGAGTCAAGGATTTGCCCTTACAATGAGAAGCACCATAAAAGCTACAAGGGCAGCCCTAAGGAAGCGCATGTGTTGTTACAAGTGCAATTTTGGGTCCATCTGCCTCAGCTCTTGCTCGGTGAAGCTACAAGGCTATCATTTAGTCTGTCTCTTTAAACAATCCATAGACATTAAACAGCAGCCTTGACGGCACGTGAAAAGCAGGTACCAAGTAATGCAGAATTTATATAGGATGCCACACAGCTACCAAAAGAGCATTCAAGATACAGAGGAACATAAATTGCACAGCTGAAATCATCAAGCCATATTTTTAGCTGCAAACTTGTTAAACCCACATTCATATGCCTCCACCAAAATATTTCATTCTCTTTGATTAACAAATCTTTCTTAAATGAGGTTCAGTCCTACACAAATGTAAAATGGATGTGTGTTTTTTAAAGCACTGAAACTGATTTGCATTTCAGCACATCGATGTATCTATAGAACTACTTTAATAAAAAGGCTCAGCTCTTTCAGATTATTTGGCCTACGTGTTTGTTTTGCTGGTGCATATAAAATTATCTTTAAAAATGAAGGCAAACCAGGGATCTATAGGTAATCTAAGGAGCACAACATTCATGCTTGTTTATATCTGTATTTTCAGCTAGTACATATCCATGATTTATTTGCAAACAAATTAATTAATGTTTCAGCAGCTGTTTGCAGCCAGTCTGTGATCTAGTTTAAACAGAGATGACACTTTTTTTTATTCCACAGGGGCAATTTCAAGTACTCATAGATTATATTCTTACTATCAGTCCAAATGATGAAAGAGTAGTGAATCCTGAAACAGCATAGCTGACTTTATAAGATCACTGTGCTTCCACATATCCAGTTATTCCCTAATGCCATCTTTCCTGTGTTATCTTTTAATTAAGGCTGCATAATGCCAGTTTATAAACAAATCTCTAAGTAAGATCAAAAACTGACATATTTTAAATGTTTTTCATTCTCTAGTTTGTGGTCTCCTGGGGGTGTTATTCTAAAATGTACATCCCTGTATGAAATTACTTTTTTATCACATTGTGTATAATGAAATGTTTGAATATTGTTCTGTAACCTGACAATGAACAAACAAATGAAAGAACAAATGCTGGGTAGCATAAAAGATAAGCATAGTATACAGTAGGTAGATAACTGCAGAAAACATTACTATACTTTGTGATTTTCTCTTGTTAAAAAAAAAAAAGAAAATTAAAGACAAAATCCCCAAAGCCTCACTAGGCTAAATTTCCTCCTTCTTCTTTGAACAGACTACACAGATTTTGTTGACTAATTGAGATCAATCCCAGTTGTAAATCGCCTTGCTATCCTACAGCTTTAATTAAGCTACCAGAGGGAGTTGTTTATCAATTAACACTTGTTACAAATTATTAGTAATTATATGGACTTCGCTTACACACTTCAGCCAGTAAAGACTAAGCCATACTTCCCTGTGATAGAAATTAATTCAGATATAGTGTATAATATTTTTCTTAGAAAAAAATCCCAATCAGCACAAAAACATATGGAAATTAGACTGGCATAGGAAGACCTAAAGAATCCACAACTACTTTTAACTAAATGCAAGAAATTTTAACATATCTTGTGCATAAATGTGGGCAATTACACTAAGTAAATCAAGTTAGTCAAACTTTTTTAAACAATGATAGTGTTCTTTAATGGGTTGCATGAGTTTCCATTTTGAGTAACAAACATCTTAAATAAGGAACATTAGGTAAAAGTTGATAATATATTCAAACATTAAAGCTACCTATTGCTCTGTGCACTACATTCTGTGATAATTTTAATTGGCTTAATTGAGATGCACAAGTCTGATTAATGTTTAATTCCTTTATATTAAAAAAAGAAAGAGTCAAGTAGTTAGACATTTCTTCAATTATGTTAGATCTTTCTCGACTTCAAAGGAATGTTACAGTAGACAGCCAGATACTGGATGAACTGATTAAAGAATAAAGACTGCTCATTATAATCTAAGAGTACAAAATTGGTTTGTGTAGCCTTTGAAAGTTGAAATTAAGAGCTGTTGAGCTAAAACTCAAGCTACAGTAATTAACCCAATTTATAGACGTCTTCACTTACCTGGTTGACTAAGATTAGTCATTTGAAATGATCCACTAGATTCTCTGGTTCATTTATTATTCATTCCATGACCAGTGAGATACAATTTCATCCTGATGAAACCTTCACTTATGAGACAAAGATTTAGTGCCTCTACTTAATTTGTTTTTAATTACTTAGGATAGAACCTTTCTCATTCACATTAGAGACTAATGACCTCTTCAAAAACTGCTGCAGTGGAGTTGTTGTTGTTGTTTTGTTTTTTGGGGTTTTTTTCCTTTTTTTACTATGTAAGAAGTAAAAGATTACAAAATCTTTCGGATTAATACAAGTACTGCATTATAAAAATAAGTACATTACAGTAAATTTTATATCAGTACTACAGTTGCTCTTTGGTAATACAGTTTACTGTCAAGCAGAAAGGGCCAGTCTCTTCCTGTAGGTGTGTGGGTAACACAAAACTGTTGGGCATGAAAGGCATAACTGAGCTTCTACTATAATATTAGAGATGGAGGCATTGAAGTTTCTTTAAAACTAGCCTGTGTTGGCAGGATTTTTAGAGTTTGTCTCTATCGGCAATAAACACTTAATCAATTGATTCTAAAAAATCTTTGTCTTTTGACCAAAATAACAACTTGAGACACAACAGCACTGCACTTGACTGAAGACAGATTCACATAGGTCTCAATTACTTACCATCTGCAAACTTTCATAAACAGAAGAAAACAATCAAACAACTTCTATAATAACAAATGGGATTATGAACAGAACTACACTGCTATATTCTCAGAAAGGAGTCAAAAAAGCAAGTGGGTAGCCTGTTTTGCCAAATTAAATCAGCCGTGTTACAGAGTGTATCTGATCATCATGGTAATGATTTAATCAAGACTGTTCTACAGCTGGGCTTACATGGGAGCCCTACATCCAGCAACAGGAACATGAACTAAATGAAAACACTCCCCTAACTAACCAATTTAAAGGTCTGCGAAACCAAAAACGATAGTCGAGGAAAAGAAGCTTTTCAAATGGAAGCAATAGAGTGGCCAAGTGCATGCTGGAATGCAATACCAGAAACATTTGTATATATTATTTTTTGAAACCTTTGTATATATTATTCCTATTAACTGTAACTTTTGACAATACCTACTAACTGTAACTGAACATAATAAGAGAAATTATCAGATGTTGTTATCATCTGATGAAAACTCTCAGAGTTCTAGTGATGCTAGATGGGGCAAAGATAATTTTCGCATTCTTAGAAGATATGCCCAGCAGTTTGTAGCTTCATCCTAGTACTTAGTTACATTCCAGTTTTAATTGTAGAGAAGTGTTGCCTTGCAAATTATTTATTCACCACAGGCAAGAGGGATTTTGCCTATTCCCCTTTTCCATACTAAAACAGAAGCTATTGTTCATAGACTGAAGTGGCCTTTTTATAAGGTCCCTTTCTCTGCACTCTCAGTTTTACAGATGATTAAGAAAAAGTAAATGCAAAAAATTACAGCATCAAACCTGTAACCTTCTATCCTGCCATTACAAATACTTAATTAATTTTGTACAGAAATGCAAAAGTCAGGTAACATAACTCTGAAAAAGAAGGCTACCTTCATTTCTGAAGAAAAATGAATCAGTACTGAGGCAGACTGACAGCCTCAAATCTCAACTGTTGTAACAAAAATGCTACAGGACATAACTACTTAAACAAGATGATGTCTACAACAGAGCAAGAAGGAAATACTTTTGACAGACAAATTATTTCAGGTAAGGTTTCTCCAACCTCTGGAAAAGATCAGGTTGAAAATTACCAAAAAATTACTAGAACCTCATCTTGCCTGCAGCAATCTGTGGCAGAACTGAACAAGGAAACCAGCACAATGAAGAACTGGCTGTTTTTGCTGGAACGGTGTTTACCATACAACTGCACGCCACTTGAATCTTTGCCTGCAAAGTCCCACAGCCACCCATTCAAGCTTCTGCTGCCACTCACAGCAACAAAAGATATCACCTAAGACACAATTCCACAGTGCAATGTTATGATAGCATCCACTTTTTCTGGTATCAGAGAAAATGTGCTCATTTTCTCCCTATTTAGAGCTCTTCTCACACATTAGGATAACCTGAGATTTCCTGCACTCTTCAATAACACTGCTATTTCAGCCCCTCACTCGGGAGACTCTCCCCAAGCTCCCTGTATCGACTGATACTTTACAGATATAAAAGTAGTGGTCAGGTGGTAACCTGGAACAGAAAGACTTCTCTTAGTCAGTTATGCTTTAACCCTGCACTGTGCAGTTCTGCAAATGGAAGCCAGGAAGGCTCTGAAAACCTTTTTCCCTAATGCTCTTCCTACATATGCAATAAAAACATTCTTATATACATTTTAATGACATGTTCCTATAACATTAATAGTATCTTATTAAATTACACAATAATGGCAGGGTTTACATTTTTCCATAATAATCTTCTTTCTCACATGAAAGATACCAACATTTATCCTAGAGGCAACTACATTTTATTGAGGAGTAATACCAAATGCAGTAATTTTTAAAGCACTGGGTATCCCTTGGAAAGTAAGATATTATTTGATAAGTTCATCAGCATCTACCCTTATTTTGTCACTGCCTGATCTGCCAAATTACATGTTGCAGGAATGAAAGGAGCAAACAAACTCACACCACCTTCCCACCTATCTTGTATGTTCAGCAGATAATAGAAAGCTCTTATAGCCTTAGGAATGCTCACCTGAACACATGGCAGAGAACAAGCAGCCTAGGTTACGGGTTCTGCTCTCACCCACCCGCGGCAGAGAGCTCTAGCAGATTTCACATCTAATTGTGAAGTTTCTTTATCTGCTCAAAAATGTTCCTGAACTACAGAGTACCTTTGAATTTTCATTGTTGGCTGAATCTGACAAAACTCTTGGTATCATATCTTTCTCTCACTCATCTTGAGCAGATCTTGTTAGTGCAGATTAGAAGTTGTTAAAGATTAATTCTTAAAGCATCCTCAAGCTTTCTTTTCCAACAAAGGAAACATCAATTATAGGCTCACACATAAACTTTGCCCCTATCTTGAATACTTGCTGCCCTTTATAAATCTTAGATTTCTTCCCCTTGTGTGTGTTCAAAGGAGAGATTTTATTGCCTCCAGGGGTTGTTAAACTGATTGCAATACCACGTATTTAGAGCAGTTCAGTGGGAATTAAGCTGGTTCAATGCTGTCAGACCTAGAATATAGCTGTCAAATAGCATTACAAGTAAAACACCCTTGATAAGAAATAATGACCAAATGTCAATCTGTTTTTTACCAGCAGCACTACAGACATAGCCTTGCCAATGAAAAATGCAGTATTTTGCACATTATAGTAGCTAGGCTTTTGTGATGCTACATAGTAAAGGGTGTTTCACTCTTTCAATTTAGCTTATTTTTAGATTATACGATTTGATCAAAAAAATATGTGTCTTGGACCTACCCTGGCTTCAAAGTAGCAATTCTTAAAGTCTGGCTTTTACCCTATTCACACTTTTCTGTTTAAAAAAAAAAAAAAAAAAAAAAACACAAAACAATAACAGCAAAAAAATGTACGCATTAAAAATTCATTAATCATATTTCCTAAATGTTAGCCATGCAGAAATTAAAACAGCTTAGAGCTGCTTGCTCTTACAGCAAAAAAGTTCATTTTTCAAATATCTGTAGCTTCACATTGCAATGGAACCCATTAGCTAATGTTATTTTTCTGATTTATGGATTGTTGGTTTTTAATGACTGCATTATGTACAAAATTACCACATTTCTTATGATTTTTTTTTGCAGATCCAAATATTTGTCACTTATATGAAGAATTAACATGCAATAAATATTTTAATAATATTTTAAATATTTAAATATTTTAAATACTCACTATTCCTAATCCAATACTTAAATAGTTCCTACTCCAATACAGCATTTACAAACCTGTATTCATTTTTGATAACGTTAAAGATTTATTTGAAATTGTTCTCAAAAATAAACGAGACATTAAAACCTAAAATAAAACCATTGCCAAGACACAACTTATTTATCCAGACATGATGCAGTTCAAAGCAACATGTCTGAAAATTTGGCTTAGATAAAGCATGATGCAAACTCCAAAGCACAACAAGACTAAGAATGTGAAAGCCAAATTGTGCTTTCCATGGCACTCAAAGAGGGCACCTGTTGACAAAAGTGAAAGTCCCAGCACATAAGATAAAATTAATGCAAAATGTTTAAAACAATACTAGGACTTTGTCAGAAACCTCCGAAAAATAATAATAATAAATTTTAAATAATGAAGTCTTTATATACCTGCCGTCAGTCAATCTACATGGTATGAAAGTTAACTCTGAAATGAGCCAGAACATTTGAATAGAGGTTCAGGGGTTTGTTTTGGGGTTTTTCTGCGGATATATTTCAGAACAGGAAGCAAGTCCCAGTAAAGTGTGACTGTTGCCAGTTTCTGACTCTGGTCTTCATTATCAGTCCAGGGCTTGGAGCTCAAAGTCGCTGCATATTCATTGTACAGTAACAAGTAATACTAATACCATGCAACTGTAGCTAAACAGCATAATCACTCTAAAAGATTATATGTTCTAATTATTTAACAACATAAATTCTACTTTCTGCATTAATGATCAACATTCATTATTAATGGCTAAAGTACTACATGGGGTATTCCTTTTGGGTGAATTCATGAGAATTAACTTCCACTTGCAGTTTAATGTTTTTCCTGTTCCTTCTGTGAAATGTTTACAGCTCACACAGTGATGCTGGAGGAGTAACTGATTTCAAACTCAGTGCCATCGTTTCATAACTGCACTGAAGGAATCACAGGGGAATAAAGTGTCACCGCTGAGTAATATGAATAATTTCACATTGTGAGATAAATGAGGCAAAGATGGGGCATTTATCCAAAAATCAATCCAGAGCCACATGCAAGATTCCCTTTCATTTATTCTTCTTAAGTTAAGTGGGAGATATCTGTGGGTGATGTCATTTGGTTTCCAATTATACAATTCAGCATGCAGTCTGTAATTATAGATTTCGGCACAAACCAGCACAAGTTTCTCTCTGTGATTTTAAAAAGCCATCCTTTAATTTGTCTTGCAAATGATTTTTTTCTTTATTGCAGCTATTTCACAACCAGTTAAGTTGTACTGCAGGCAACACTTTTACATTTATTTGTATTTTAGTAAATACTTCAATTGAAAATTTTATATTAATTTTGAATCAGAAGAGTATCAAACAATGCATCAAGCTGACAATCATTATTTATCTGAGAAAAACCACTTCAATAAAAAATGGTTTGAACTTTAGTTAAAAAAATAGAACTTTGCTGCCCTCTACCTGTCAATTCCCAGATTGTGGGAGAGGACAGAAAAATAAGAATTAGGTCCAAAGTCACAGACGTTTCTCAAAATTCTAAAAAGAGGTCAGAATTTAGCTACAATTACATGATCTGTCTTGACCAAGCAGAAAAGCAAAGTCACAATTATTGTCCCCATTTATTGAGTTTAAATGAGGGAGCAGAATCATAGCATGGTTTGTGTTGGAAGGGACCTAGAAGATCACAGAATCACACAGTCACCAAATGGGTAAGGTTGGAAGGGACCACAGCAAGGTCATCTGGTCCAACCTCCCCACTCAGACAGACTCTTCCTAGAGCACACTGCCCAGGATTGCATCCAGAAAATATTTCCAGTGAGGGAGACTAAGGTCATATAGCTACAGCACCCTTGCTATGGGCAGGGACACCTTCCAACACAATAGGTTGCCCAAAGACCCATCCAGTCTGGCCTGAACTCTTCCTTGCATGGGGCATCCAAAGCTTCTCTGGGCAAGCCATTCCAGTGCCTGACCACCCTCACAGGAAAGAATTGCTTCCTAATAGCCAGTCTAAACTTACGTTTTTTCAGTTTAAAGACATCTCCACCTTGTTCCATCACTACCTGACTTTGTAAAAAGTCCCCCTTCAGCTCTATTGGTGCCCCTTTAAGGTTAGAAGGTGTTCTAGGGTCTCCCCAGAGCCTTCTCTTCTCCAGGCTACAACTACAGTTCTCTCCGCCTGTCTGCATAGGAGGTTGCTCATTGCCTACAACTAGATTCATCCCAACAGATCCATGTCTTATGTTGAGGATCCCAGACCTGGACACAGCACTCCATGTGGAGTCTCATCACAGCAGAGTAGCGGGGGAGAGTCACACTCCTTTTGATGCAGCCCAGGATTGGCTTTGTGGGCTGTGAGTGCACACTGCCAGTCGTGTTGAGCTTCCTGACAACCAACACCCCCTTCCTCCTGTGTCAGTGCTTAGGATTGCCCTGACCCAGGTGCAGGACCCTGCACTTGGCCGTGTTGAATTCCATGAGGTTCACACAGATCCACCTCTCAAGCCTGCCCAGGTCCCTCTGGTGGCCGCCCTTCCCTCCGGCGCGTCGGCCGCACCACAGCTCGGTGACACCGTCAGACTGGCTGAGGCTGCACTCCATCCCACTGTCCACATGCTGACAAAAATGTTCAACAGCCAGTCCCGATACTGACCCTGAGGAACACCACCTGTCACTGGTCTCCAGCTGGACACCAAGCTCTTGACCACAACTCTTTGAGTGTGACCACTCAAAGTGTGACCTTGTCCAGTGAGTAGTCCATCCATGAATTTAATGCCTCCCCAGTTTAGAGACAAGAATGTTGCATGGGGCATTGCCAAATGCTTTGCATGAGTCCAGGTAGATGACATCACTCACTCTTTGCTCACCCACCAACACTTTAACTCTATCATAGAAGGCTCAATATTCGTCAGGTATGATTTTCCCTTGGTGGAGCCATTTTGGCTGTCTCCAATCACCTAATCTTCCATGTGCCTTTGCACAGTTTCCAGGAGGATCTGCTCCACGATCCTTCCAGGCACTGATGAGACTGACTGGCCTGTCATGCTATAAATGCTACATGAATGCTATAAAATAATTTGGGAAATATGAGAAAAACCAACAACCAACCAAGCTTATGATTAAACATGAGTGCCATGGAAAGTACCACTGAAAGAATGATTGCTAAATGCTTTTAATTATATTCAGCTGTAAGACACACTGTCCCAAAATCACTTATTTAATCATCCATTACTGAGGCTACCAGCACGTTTCCCTCAGCCAAAGAAACTCCATTTTGGTGCATGAAGGACAACAACGTTTCTACCTCTGTTTTCTCTCACAGTCCCTTTCCTTTTATAGGCTATATTCCTCAAAAATTCTAGGTTTATTTTGCTTCTTTATAAAAGGCAAGATCTGCAAAAGAATCAGTCTGTTTCATCATTTTTTCTTTCTGCTGCACTAAAAAGTGCTGAACATCTATGACTGAAACCACTGAAACAAAAGAAAACCTCTCTTCTTCATTATTCTCCTTCTTTCATGAGAAAAGCAAGTTGCATTTGTGCTAAACACTCACGACCAGAGAATTAAGACAATCATTACTGCACTCAAACACTATTAATTTAGATGCCAACAGTTTTACTCTCCCCTTTTAAATCTGCACTTTGTTCACTGGTTTCTCTTATTACCCGCTTAATTAAAACACTAGAAAAAAACCCCCTCCTCTTCAAATCCCCAGTGGTAAGATCTTCCAATAAATATTTCTCATGTCCCCAGCTGGTTCTATGAACTAGGGAGACTGATACAATGTCCTTAACAGCACAACAGTTTAAAACAAATAGAATAAATCAACATTTGCTTATATGAAATTAAAAGCTAAGGAGACACTTTCCACCCCCTGCCACCTCACTTTTTGATAACTGAAGCCATCAGCCAAAAGTAGGCATACCTGGAATATAATGAACATCCACTGCATTTTAGTGAAATCCTAAATTAAGACAGATCACTCAGGCTACATGTATTGCATGCTACAGCACACCAGGTCAAACATCCAGAGTATTTCATTAACTTTAAAACATAATGAAGTGTTTGCATCTAGGGAGTATAAACACACAGGCTAGATCCACTTTGTTAATTCTACTCTCTGAAAGCCAGTATGAAGTAAAACAAAGTGAGCATTTCTTCTTAGACATGCTCTTGATTTACTCCAGAGAAAAGCCCTTCTTCACACAGAAGGAGACCCCATCGGTCGTTGTTCCAACATATTTTATTCCAGCAATATTAGCAGCCTTTCAGATCTGCCTGTTACTAAAATCAAGGAATCGGGATGGAGAGAAAAAGTTACTTTTTGTTAGGGTTAATGGCAAAACTTCTGAGATAGCACTTGCTCTGCAAAGCTTGTAAAGATGTGAGAAGAGCATGTACCATCCAGAGAGGGAGTGAAAAGGCCTTCTCTCGGTCATAGTCAAGGTTCCACTCTCTGACAAAGCTAACAAATCAACACTGATCATCTCAGGATTACACCAGGCTCTGCTGTCTACCACCGCAGAGGATAAAAAGCCTCCAAGTTCACTTGGGATCTCATTTCATTAACCACACTGCTGCACAGAAACTACACCAGTGGGCTCTATTATAAAGTCTAAAGACAGATAGCCAGACAGACTCAGCAATTCAGACTTTGTTGGGGTTTCTGTTTAATCTGGAGTTTGTTTTAAACAACAAAACAACTCCTTTTTTGTGAACTTCCCAGAAAAAAAAAAAATAAATAAAAAGGGGCAATTCTTTCAAAAGGACCTGAAAACCTGATGAGCTTCAAATGAGAAAAATAATGATTTTTTTTTTTTTAATGAAAACCATGGAGATCTACTTTGGAAATACAAGGATTAAAACATTGAGGAAGCACTTGAAAAAGGAATTAAATTTTGCTTATGAAACAGGAATTAAATGAAAGCATCTTCTTCAAGAAAAGAACACAAAGGTCCTGGGGTTATTAAGTCCCAGTAGCAACAAAAACATGTGATTCAGAGGCAGACTCTCTCTCTTGGAATATAAAAAAATTTTCAGCTGCTTTACTAACTTTTATAATTTCCTTATCCAAGTGAGAAGATTAACCATTACCAAACGAATTTCCACAAGACATCAGAAGTCTGTGCAAGAACTAAATGCAAGCAGAGAACTCCCAACTCTTAGTTACTTCTAAAGCAATGCTTCAGTGTCACACCACCACTCATTCAAAAACATTTCTCATTTCTGGTGTTTGGTTTGGGGATTTCTTGTTTGGTTTTGTTAACTACCAGCACTCCTAAAAAGAAGCCAAACAAATAAGAAACTAGAAGGGCCACAAAAAAACCTCTTAAAAACAATCCATTCCCCACCCATAAAAGCTCTCGAAATTCAGAGGTCAATCTAAAGGACTATGACTTTTAGAATGTAGTTTATCTCCACTGATAAAATTGGAGCAACCTGATGTCTGTTCTCCTATGAATGGTTTTCTGTTTTCTGACCCACTCAGAGGAAAGGAACAAATGCAAGTATGGGGACAGTTAGGATTTTATAATAGTATCATCACAACTAGTTACAATAGTAACATCATGCAAGTTAAACAAACTAAAAGTAGAAATGTAATACTGCTTTTCTTGTTCAGCATTTTGAGTGTCTTAGTCATCTAAAATCTCAGGCACTTTAGTTTTGAAATATGAAAGGGACACTGAAGTCAGATCTGTGTGAATTTAAGTGTTCAGTATCATAACTGAATCTGGATTTAAATATAGTTGCTACTATATATATATAGCAAACACACACAGAAAAGGAGTTCTTTCAACATACAGACAGACTTGTCAGTCTGTCCATACTTACAATTCCAGCAAGATTTATCATTGATTCAAAGGAAGAAATAGTGAATGAACAACTGAGGGGGGAAGGGGAGAAGAAGAAATTAGTCCCCTATAAAATATCCTTACCACTTTGATGACAAATTAGAGACCATGTGTCGAAAAACCAATGTGATAAGGGAAGGAAGAATCAAGAGAGGCAAAGCAGAAAATAAGTCATTCTTGATTTACAATATTGACATCAACTTAAGAAATAACATTTGTTTAACACAGTTCATATGCAGAAAGAAAAATTATCACAGCTGGGTACCCTGGCACATTATGGCATCCTCTGCAAGCCTGAATCATAAGACTCTGACTAGAGCAACAGAGAAAATGAAAAGATAATACACTAACAAATATGTAAGATTTAGCTGCCTCTGATTTTGACATGTTCCCTCAGCTTACTTCCATGGAAATTAAATCATTATTTATTATATGGATGAAAAGAAGTAAAGGCTACAGCATCCAGAAAAACAGCAGGCAAAATTCACATTCTGAGAGCCACAACTTCTGTAAAGCAGGAAGTTGGTCACTTTTTGTTTTAAATAATGCCTTTTGTAAGAATAAAACTGTCACCAAAAAAAATCCCACTGCATTTAAAATCTCCCACACTGTCATCTTCTACATTTGATATATCTCATTTTGAAATATTTTTTTTACTTTCTTGAAAACCATTTTCAACCATAAAGAAAAACATTTCAAAAACTGTTGAAGTAGTTTATGTCTTTGTGAGCATTTTTTGTAAGAAACAAAATGAAAATCTGATTTTTTGAAAAATCTTTGAAATGGAAGCAACCTAATTCTCTTCACCGAAGGTCTTTCCTTATTTTGGCCATATTTAATGTCCAAAAAATCATGTTGCCATGAACCTCCAGATAAAGTGAACTTCTTGAGAACAGCAAGGATAAATCAAATAGAAGTTAATGTTGATGCAAAGTTCATGTTAGCTAACCAAGACTACATTAATTACATCATACATTTACATAAATATTGTAAACTACTAATGTCCATCTTCTCAAGGAGCACAGTGCTTGGCTCTCAAGTAAAAGTAATTAGGAAACCACAGTGCTTTCACACAGAACTTTGAGTGCTATTAACACTGTTTCTTGTACATGTTCTCACATTCACAAGGACTTTGTCCCTACCAAGTGTTGTTGCAATTAAGTAAGACTAAAGAGATAATGATTATTTTACATTTACTTTCAGAGCCTGAGATACCCTTTATTTAGATCATCTGAAAACAGACACTATTTCAGTTCAAATGGCCTACTGCAGTTTAATTATATTTAACTCAATAAAAATCCAAGTTTATTAGGGATGAATTTATATGCTTTGATATTTAACTTGGGAAACTGAATCCCTTGTTTAAAATAAAACTTTAAACAGAATTTTCCCTCAGCCTTTCTGAATTCCCATCTGAGGAAGGACATGTTAAGGGCCAGAAATGTAGAGCTTCTTTACAAAGGAGACAGAAATACAGTAAAATATCACTTTCATTGTTTGTCCTCTATAAGCTATTCTTATTCCTTCTAACAGACCCGTGGCACATTACCTTCTTGGAGGAGGTCAAGAGAAGATTATCAGTTCTTAAAAATATGCACAAGATAGTAACAGGTCACTACAGATGAAAAATAAAATAATAAAAGATTACATCTTTTCTTTATGGATTAGCTTTCACAGAGCAGGTATGGAATTGTATTTCTCTCATATCAGAAGAACCATCAGTTTTCTAAGAGTAGAACTGATGAGGTGTCCAACACAATCTTACCAAAATAGGCTGGGTGCTGCCCTGGCTGTCACTGGCCTTGAAGCACAGGGGCCTTCGCACAGAGCATACCACTTCTACCAAACATGTGACTACTTTCCATATGCTGAATATATTTTTCTGGCAAATAGCAAATCACTAAACTGAAGCAGTATAATCTCCTCTAAAGCTGCAGCAGAAAATAAAATTTGTCTGACAATTTTGTCAGCATTAAAGCTGCTTGGATAAGCCAAGTGTAATCAAAGACTGATACCTTGTTGTAACACCTTGCATTTAAAAATAGCCCTTTACACTTCAGTAATCTCAGTGTTTAAGCAGATGATGGAGGTTTATGAGAAAATGAGTACTAGCTTTCAAGCAGATCTGTTCTAAATAATTTATAGTTAAAATACATGTCAGTGCTGCTACACAGACATGAAAGTTGCAAAAATCATATAGGTGAAGTGAATACAGCCAGAGATTACAAGGAGGTTGCAACGGCTGTAGGGCAGGGATCATCTTCTATTTCTACTCTAAAATGCCTGCCAGGCTTTTAGGTGGTGTGAAAACAGAGTATAAAGTAACATTTTCATGAGGCATATGTAGCATAAAGGTCAATCAATCACATTTTTCAAAGTATGTCTCTCTTTGTTACAACATCAATGTTGCTGTTTCACAAGAGTATTTAAAAACAGCTGTTATTTTAAAAAGTCGGTGCTGCATTCTCATCAAACCAATAAAATACCCAGGAAATCCCTGGAATTAGAAAACCTATACAGCTGTCCTCCTTACCTCTTATCCATGTGACATAGAAATGCAGATTGTGACTGCATTGTGCAGATCTGAGCAGTGAATGAAGCCTTACAAGGTGCTTAGATTGAGTCTATTTCTTCTCACTTAAAGTTACATTATGCTAGACTTAAGGCATGGTTTATTTACATGCATTCAATCTCTAGTGGGAGTTTATATACTGTGCACTGGATAATTCTCTAAGTGAACAACAGTCCAGCATCAAGAAGAGTTTCATACAGAATACAAATAGAAAGCATTAGACAACTACCTCCCAGGGACAGTGAGTTCCCCAGGCTTACGTTGGGGATGAGGATTGGTCGATCTGTTCACCCTCCGGGGCTGTCTGGAATTATAGATCAGGGACCTTATTGTCATACCCCAGCTGCTGCACAAAGCCACTAGAAGAAAGGAGATTTACGAGTATTTCAGCAGCACTGAACAAGGGATACAGAAGCTATACAACTGGGAGTACAGTGGCTCTAAATCTGTAGGCATTATGCAAAAAGAAAATGCAGAGTTCGGCATCAAGGGAGCTCTCCCAGAGCAATAGGACATCTTTGTAAATTCTCTAAAGAATAAATTTAACAGTTATTAAAGAACAACACCCTGTTATTGCAGTCACTGAACTTTACAACACAAGGAAAGATGCAAGGGATTTTCAGAAAGACATCTGTCATTTAACAGTGACAGTGACCTCAGCACTGACAAGCAATTCAAATCCCCAGTGATGGAAACAAATTAACCCCTTGGTACATAGTGGGTTGAAAACTCCAGCATTAGGACTGTTGTGCACTGTAACAGTAACAGGCTGTACAAGGTTTTACCTTCAGACAAGCAATAGATAGAATTAGGTATATTCTTTAAATTATAATTTCCATACATTAAAAAAAACACAACCAACCAAACAAAAAAACTGACAACATTATTTAACAACATGCTACTGACAGTCTTAGAATCACAGAATCATTTAGATTGGAAAAGACCTTTAAGATCATTGAGTCCAACCGTTAGCCTAACACTGCCAAGTCCACCACTAAACCACATCCCTCAGTGCCACATCTACATATCCTTTACATACCAGGGATGGTGATTCAGCCAGTTCCCCAAGCAGCCAGTTCCCCAAGCTTGACAAACCTTTCAGTAAAGAAATTTTTCCTAATATCCAATCTAAACCTTCCCTGATGCAGCTTGAGGCTGTTTCCTCAGGAGAAGAGACTGATACCCACCTCACTACTTCTTTCAGGTAGTTCTAGAGTGATAAGGTTCCCTTCAAGCCTCCTTTTTTCCAGACTAAACATCCTCAGATCCCTCAGTTGCTCCCTGTAAGACTTGTGCTCCAGACCCTTCACCAGCTCCACTGAGCTTCTCTGGAACTGCTGCAACACTGACCTGCAATCTGACCTGACCTCAACTCCTGGATGTAGTTCTAAGGAAATTCAGGGAGAAATACAAAATCTAACTGTATATTCCAGACACTCAGCAGATGTCTGCAGGGCGACAAGATGGACAGCCATAGAGATTACTCCATCCCAATGACTAGTGCCCATGATATCTGTGGAGAGTAGGACCAGATAAGACACTCTAATGAGTAATACCTTAAGACATTCAGCACTGCTTGACTCCAACTCTGATGTTAAGACAACTGTAAATTGTCCACTCCCATAGGAATACTAGCTAAGCAGCTTAGCTATGTTCTAAGAAATTGAAAGAGGCTCCAATGTGTTTCAGTCATATCAGTGCGGAAAGAGGAAGACTGATTTACAGGTACAGGTATTTGAAGGCAGTTTAATGATTGATGGTTTCATAATACAGCAACCTTACAGACTGAGAACAAAGAAAAAAAAGAATGTGGACCACAGTGTTATTTGTTATTAGCTGGTGATGAAGGACATCTGTCTTATAACCTGTCTGAAGTGAGAAGGCTGAAACGGATTGTACATTAACCAAAATGTTCTTCTTTACATGGGGAACATCGACACTTGCGGCTCTTTTCCTAAGTCAATACAGCTGTTCAGCTCTTAACATTCTTTGACAAATATTCACTTAAATACACGGTAGACTGTGCTTATTCACAGTCTATGCATTTCTTCTGCCACCATATTATCCATCCTTAGGTTTTTTGGTGACTCCCAAAAGCTCCCAACACTCTTGACTTACCTTTACAGCTTTGGATATACAAAGAACTCTTAAAAAATCAGTAGTAGTTTGGAATACGTATTACAGAGTCCACAAGAAAGATGTCCAGGGTAAACAGGAATGAAGATGGTAAGTCTCCATAAAAAGAACAGGCATATTTGGTGTAAATACTCAAATATTTCACCTGCAGGGGACCAAAAATGTAAGCAGGTTATTTATTCCCTGTTCTCCCACAACATTTGGTAATCTTCAATCATGGGAAAAAAAGATCAAAACCCACCAAAAAAACCCAACCACATTTCTGCATACAGGAAGGACTTTGAAATCAGAATCACAGGGCGTTGTGGGGCCTTCTTAAGAAGTCTTCTCTTTTGCCTTTGCCTCAGCAGATTTTGAGGCTCAAATTTACCCTCTGGGTATTTATTCCTTTTCCTGTCGACATCAGCTTTAAAGTGCCAAAGAATGGGATGAGGAAAGCTTCGATTTGGAGAATAAGATCAGAAACTCTTCTGTATTACATGTTAGACTTCACTCTCTACACAATTTTACTTACACAGAAATGCTCATTATTATTCATTGGCTAACTGTACTTTAAACCAGTCAAAACTGTTTAAAGACAGCTGAATTGAGCTGTAGGAATTATTTTAAAAGGAAGTACAAGACTGTAAGCCTAAAAACTTGACACAAGTTTAGAAATTAATTTAAAAACAAATTAAACAGATGATATGTTATTCATTTTTATACTTAACTAAGAATAAATCTTCACTGCTAATAAACTGGACATAAAATTTTTATCCTCTCACATGAGAGGAACTTCACTGCAGGCTTTAGACTCAAGAGTATATGGGACTTACCAAGTCTTTCCTTGTTGTAAGATGGGAGGAAGACTCCAGGAGAGATCCAACTCTTTGATGGCTATGGGCATTCCTTACAATAAAGTTTCTCCCTACAATCTTAAAAGCTGAGTGGGTAAGGACTTCAGTTAGTGGAAGGATAACCAGCTGAAGAAAAGTTCTGGATCCTTTATTTTAGGGCTACTTAAAGACATTCTAGCAGCTGAAAAAGACATTTAAAGAAAAGCTTAATTTTTTTTGTAAAAGTCTTTTGACAGATGACAGCAAGAAAATGTAAAGCTACTATTCTGCAAGCTAAAACCTGATTTAATTCTTAACTATAAGCAATACAGGAAAAGTCAAAGCAAGAGAACCTATAGGCTTCTTTCAGTCCTTCACACAGCATGAAAACAAGGTAAGTTTTGCACAGGTGTGATGTTAATTATTCTACAATTATACTGTGTAGCAAAGAATAATTGTATATAAAAGCCCAGTGCATAGGAGTACACATATAGGGCAGTCATTCACTATGTGTAAGTTGCAAGGATTAGTGCCTATTACTGTATTGGCTACCTTGCAGGGTCAACCCCAAATAAAAAACACAAACAAAACCCCACATATTTGTCAGCATTTCACAGAGCAAAAGATTTTAGTTCTAGCTCCAAAAAGAGGTAGAATGTGAGTTGCATGTATCTTCAGCACAACTATAAACCAAGAACACCATTCAATTCTATGGAAGATTAAAAACGCATTGGGATGTTTCCAACAGAAATAAAAACAGCACTAGTGTCATTGTGCAAGTCAAATATTGCAATTCTCTTGCAAAGTAAATTCTCACCTGAAACATTCCATGCAGTTTTGACTACTCAGGTCAGAAGTACCAGACCTTTTCTGTTGATTCCACTCAAGACACTAAAAAGTTATGTTATGCAGCCCATGCACTGAAACAGGATTAGAAAAAGATCTTGCCTGGAACGTAAGGAAGCCTTTTTTATTCCCAAAAGATGTTTTTAAACATATTGAAATACTTTTCTCTCAGAGTCACTTTACTATCTGCAAAATTTTTTCAACCCTCTCAGTACTGCTTCTAGCATAAGACCTACCTGCCTAAACTCCATCCAACTGTTTTTCCCTACATCAACTGACTCTCCAAGAAACACCATTAGTAACCAGTTATCATCTGGAGTGTGAAGCATCAAAAAATACATTTTAAGTCCAGTTTTTCACTCCTATTTCATTTGAAGTGGTGTTTAGGGATGGGGGATACAAACATGCTCCCAAATTTTTTGTGGTTTTATAAACTGTTATCACTTGGTGTACTCAACATTCCAAGAAGGTTATTTAGAAAATCATCTAGGGAAATGTATATGCTACTACAAGCAACACTTATAGTGAGGCAGTTGACAGCACATAGCTGGTCTTTGGTGAATTCAAAGGAAACTGTTTAAGGTCTCTGAGCAGGGATGTATAAATCAGCAGGCACCTTTCTCCAGAACTGCATAAACCCGTAGTTTTCATTTCTGAGATTCTGAAACAAACAAATGCAATCTCCACTCAGTTTGGAACGAGGGTGTGTGTGTGTCTTACCAATGGTGTCACCTGAACAGGCAGCCATCACTCCCTCTCAAATTATGTCCATACTTCACTCATCTAGAAAAACTAATTTCATAAAACGTTAGCTACAAAAGGGACCCAGGAACTCCATTAGGAGTTCCTTCTAAAGCTATGGAAAAGGGTAATTTTGTCCATTAAAACCAGTAGTTGTTCCCTCCACCCCCAAAATCTGTCATCCAAGTATAAGCTATCATTTAACACATTTTATACATGAGAACTGTTACTATAAGAAAATAGTAAATAAAATGTTTTAGGTATCAGTCAAATCATGAATGCTTTGAATTCAAAGATCCTGAAGCCATCATGGATAAAATGACTGCAGCAAGGGAAATAAAAGTACTGAGATCCTAAACAGAAGGGCTTACCTCAGCTTAGGTAAGAAGCAACTTAATTCTCTCCAACTAATAAAGGAGCCATAAACAAAGAGAAAAAAACTCACCACTTGCAGAAATTTGAGCAGCATCTCAATTCTCTTAACTACTGCAAACAAGTACTCATGCTAAAGCTCTCCCCAATTTCTAGAACACTGATACACTTCCTGCTAACTTGTCTGGGAAGAGATTACAAGATGCATTTTTCTCTTGTAAGGCAAGAGACCTACAAATAGAACACAAATAGCTGACTGACCAGCTTGTAAGGCAGAAGGGGAGATTACACCTTTAAAGTAATGCAAAAATGAATCTCAATCCTAGCCTTAAGATTGAGAACAGGAGAATGAGTATTTAGAGCTCTAGGGAGCATTTTGTTATTATAAGCTTACATAGCTAAAAGAGATACTGTTCAAACAGCTGCAGGCCTAACACATCTTTCGACCAACCCATGCAGCTTTTGGTTCCAAGCTGACATTTACAGGCACAACAATGTAGTCTGCATCGTGCTGATTTTATAAAACATAAATAAAAAAAATATAATCCCAGAAACAGAAGGTCAAGACACCAAACTCAGCTCCCTCTCTTTCCTCATGATGTTGTATTTTCTACTCTCCAAGTTACACTAAAAGGCAACAGATAAATTACTGCAATGCACAGCATTCTTCACAGTTGATTGCTATTAGGCTGTTAGGTGGCCTAATATCTAAATGAAGTACTCCCCCATAATACTTGCAAACTTCCCCCAATTGTAAAATTCATCACTGAAAAAGCAAATTGGTTTGTAGGTGAGGTTAGAAATACTGTAATACCACCTCATACAGTGATGACTACGAATTAACTAAAGGGCTCTCCAAGAGAAATGTGCAACATTACATGTATGACGAGATTTTTAAAAAAAAGTCCCCATAAGGACCACCAGAGACTGTACAGTTACTTCTGTTACATAATCACGTTTAGGGAAAAATGATACAAGTTACTTCACTGCACTTAAAAAATGTTAAATCAGACATTTTCAGTTCTCATTAGTCAAAAGCTAGATTAGCAGAAACTGTAGAAAAAACACAGGTGTACTTAGAAGTAATTTCCGAGATAGATAAGAGTACACCACATGTAAACACACAGAAGGCATACTTCCCCAAGACAGGCTATGAAGGCTCAAGTCCTTCTCTCTCTTCAGGTGGAGTCTGAATACATAAAAAATCAGCAATAAATAACATGAGTCACTATGATGCAACTACAAATTTTAAAAAATTTCAATGATAATATCAATCAAGATCTAATTTGAAACCAATTTAGTAATCAGCATAGGGAAATTCTTCAAATACTTAACTACAGACACTTTAAACAGTAACATTTCTTCAGTGTTTTATTGCTACAAACTGGTACATCTTATCACAAAAAGCTACAAGGCATTATAAACACATACTCTATTATACAGAGTGCAATGCAGTTCCCCAAACAGCCACACTCAACAGCACAATTTTTGAAGTAACTCATTCTGTACTAAGAGGTAAATATTATAAGCTTACATCATAAAGCTTTTAATGTATTTACCCCAGAGACCCACCTTTCTTTTCAACTGATTATACCAAAAATTATTATTATATCCAACTTTCAATACACACACCAAAAAAATAGGATGCTTAAAAAAATATACAACACAATGTTCTGATCAGCTTTAATAGTCAGTTTTTTTCTATAAAAAGCTCAACTAAAATAGTCTTAATTTCATTTTAAACAAAATCAGAAACACAGAGGAATTATATAAACAAGTTCTCCATGGAATGGAATGCATGCATATGGTGGGGAATCTTCAACTTCATTTGAGACTATTAAAAAGTCTCAGCCACTTTAGAGCAGAAATAAAAAGCTGGCTTGCCCCCACTAATGTATTTTTATTTTCTTGCACTTAGTTATCTTCAGTGTGATCTAAAGTGAAGTCAGTTTGTTCTTCAGTTTCTTCCTCCTCTTCTTCCTCCTCTTCCTCAGCCTCAGCTGGCTCATCAGCTTTGTCCTCTTCCTCTGTCTGCTGCTCCTGAGCCTGATCATTAATTTCAAAAGGATTTTCACCCTGAAGCAGAAGATTGAAAACAAACACTTTGATATTTATTTCAAACACAAAATAAAGTAATATTCATTCTCAGTGAATGAAAGGGGCAGGCACTAAGAAATGCTACAGTATTTTATATAGGTTTTTAATAGTGGGGGTTTTCTGCAAGAAAATCAAGAGGCTTAATTTAAAATTAGCAACACCACATTTTTAGGCACACAGGAAACTGGGATCCCAATAAAATCTTTTAATGCAAGTAGAAACAGTATTGAGAAAAAGCCAAAGTACGCCATACACAAACTTCAGTTTAACCTCCACTTTTAGAAATTAAAATTACATGGTTAAATTTCAAAATGCTTTTACTAAGAACAACAGCTGCTACCTTCTTCTCCCCAATTCATCTGCCTTCCTTTTTGAACAAAAACTAATTAGTGAGTTAAGAGTACTCCATCTAGTTAGCTTCCAATATGTGCTCACCAGCAGACATTACAGAGAGAAAAAAAAAGGTGTTTTAAGAGTTTCATAGGTCCTAACAGAGAACATTGTTTCCTTGAAAAAAAAAAAGTGGCCTTCCTCTGTAAATGACTCACAAGGATACTGGAAGCCCTTTAACAGGTCTGATACAAAAGGAAAGATCTAAATCCTCTTATGTCTAGGCTAGGCATAATGACAAATTGTAGCCAAAGAATGCACTTCTGAAAGGACTACTTCCACCCTCCTGCAGACAACTTCTGACTGTCCCTCTCTCTTGGGGACAATCTACAGAAAACTGTTACACTTCCTTCCTGCCAAGACTTATGTTGCTGCTGGCTAGCCTAGCAGAACTGGATTTAGCACACTACTTCTGACTGAACTGATCTCTATACAATAGTAACAACAAAGTTGCTTTCTTCAACTGTTTCTTCAGAGAAAAATGCACTTTTCAAGTTCTCAAGCTAAGGAAAAAGTTATTGCCATTGAGGGGGAGATCCTAATGACAACACTCTTTTCCAGTGATGTAGCATTAGAGGCATCCAGCACAGCATGCAGAGCCAATTCTGATGCTAGTTGATTTTGACAATCACACTGGTCCCATCTTCCCAGATGGCTTTAAAAAAAAAAAAGCAAAAAAAAAAAAGGGCACAAAAACAAACAAACAAACAAACAAAAAAAGAAAACAAGAACACAGGCACAGCACTGAACTGCTGCACAAAGTAGAAAATACACCTGGAAGTAGTTTAGTCCCCAGAGATTCATTTTTGGGGTTTGTTCTCTAGCATATTTAAATTGCACAGAAGACTTAAGACTATGAACTGGCATTTACAACCAAAGCTTCAGGATTCATATGTCCCCATAAAACAATCTATTTAAAACAGGTCTCTCCAAGCTGCTCCAAAAAGATACCAAAGTCTGCCCACCTAACCAGTAAACTTTAAAATGCCTTCACTAATACACATGATCAAACAGTCCTGGCATACAGTGATAAAAAATGTCATACTCTATGATGGTTCTCCTGTGTAACATCCAAGCAGCTTTTAATCACAGACATTGTTCTGTCTAGAAAATTCTAAATGGGTCAAAATTAGATAGTCTTGACTTCACCAAGTGATAACTTTTTGCCCAGAGAAACAAGGTAGTCTTTTTTTCCTCCTTATTCTAAAGGGACTTACTACACATTCATAAACTTTTAAGATGATTGTTTCAGAGTGGCCAGAAAGTGGGTCGTGGTGGATTTCCCCCATTCCCAATACAGATGCAGAAGAATTAGGAGAAATTAAGACCTTTAAAAAAAGCATACAAAGAGTATATTGGAAGCATGAAAGGGTACCACACAAAAACATCACCAGGGAAACAAGGCTCTTCAAAAGGTTGTCCAAGGTAAAAAAACAATCCTTTCAAGGTTCTTTGATTAAAATATCTATGATAAAAATATCAAATAAGAGAATAAAAGGTTCCTTGCATGTAAACGACAGGATGCAAACAATATGCTGTTAAACTAAGCACCGAATTGGATTTTTAAATACAGGAATCAAAAAAAATCATGTAATAGATAGTGCAAAGGATGGTCACCAGAACCAGTAGGATCATAAAGATCACATGCAAGTTTTGACTGCTGGAAACCTCAGTGCTGGTACACTAGTTTTCTGGAAACTGAATATATTGAGACACTTCCAACAACATAGACCCCAGCAACAAAGCAGAGAGAACAGAAGAAGCATTAGAAGACATGTTAGAAAACTGAGGAAGGTAAAACTTGCAAGTTTGTCTTCACAAGGAGGCCACTGACATTTTCAGAATGGCTAGCACTGGTATTTTCTGGGATGGGTTGAATACACCTTCATCAGCACCTGTTCAGGGAGATGTATCTGGCTTCTGGTTATGCAAATCCCTTTCATCCTTATCCAAATGTATAATCAACTGCAGACTGCAGCAGTCCAGTTTTCTTATACAGCATGTGATGGAGGAGAGCACACATGCATTTGGGGCCTGCAATCTTCCAGGAGAGGAGGAAATCCTTGTTAACTGCTGAAAACAGTTTGCTTTAAGATGTAGAGCAGACTGTGAAACACTTCTCCCCACTCTGCAACCAAAAAAGCCCCAAACTCAAACAAAAACAAACAAAAACGCCCAAGCTCAATATTCTTTTGCAAAGTGTTGTCTACCCTGCCTATGCAGTGTGGAGGGAAGAAATTCAGAGCAGGGAAGACCTACAAAGCTGCACAGTTTTGTACCAAGTGGCAAAAGCAGGTCATTAGCATCACAAATACCTTGAAAAAAGTAGAACAAAATTTTGGGTCAGTAACTCCTGATGTTTATGCATCCCTACTGATACATTTTAACATAACCAGAAAAAATAAAAGATTTTCTTCTTTCTTATTACACAGTTTGGTTTCTCTGTGCATACTGGGAAGTTTGTTCTTTTAATGTGTGCCCTGGAAGAGGTGCACATCCCAAATAAAGTTAAGTAAGGGAAAGCTCATTTTCTGTTGAGACTAGTACTTCCTGCAATAATTACACCCTGATGAGACTCTGTACCACAACTAGTGTTTGAGACCCACTGTGCCCCGCTGTGGTTTTCTGTGAAAAATTCTGTTTTTGTAATTTTGATTGCCCCATGCCGACCTGATGAATGGCAAATTTCCATTCTTCCTTTTACCAGTCCCCCACTAGGGGGCTGTAAGGGACAATGCATGCCAAGCACAAGGAACACCAGAAGAGGTGGCTGGAAATACAGACAGATATTCCAGGCTCTGGTATCTGCACATTTGCAATCTTCTCATAACAGATACAGAACAGTTGTCTGAAACTGATCCACATGCTCATCCCTACATCATTTTGCAGCACACAGCTAATCTGACATTTTAAATCACAATTAACTTGGGCACTGCCATATTTTTGCAAGAAAGTATTGCTTTGTCTGAAAGAGTCTATCATTTGGCACAGGCAAAATCATAAATCAGTTAAAAGTAGCACCAGAAACAGCTAACAGCAGTACTACAGAAAGAGTCACTTAGCAAAGTAAGTGGCCCAGCAGAAAAAAATCTGTATTTTGCTAAAATGAATTTACCTGTTTCTCAGGCCATGTATCTGCAACACAAGCTGCCATGCCTTTTGCATTCTCTGATCTCATCAACTACTGTTGTAAGCTTTCATTTTTGTATGCTGCCATCAACCCTAGAAATTCTATGGAATAAAAAGCATCTGAGTCGTGTGCGTGCTATACCTCAGTACAAAGCCACATGCTGGAACTTCTGCTTCTAAATGTAAAAACAGACTCAATTGTAAAGTAGTTTGTGCTCTACAGTTATTCTTATGTATAAAGACACTGCTGATGCTTTCCTAAAGGTTGATTTTCTTTTCTAGGAGCATCTAATTAAAAACTAAAATACAAATAAGCGGTAAAAAACAACCAAAAGCTGGTAAATCTGAAGGCGGTAATTTCTGCTGCATATAAATTTATCCAAGATAGTGATTTTAGAGCATCAGAGTACACTAAAAGCATAATTGATCAGTGAGCTACCTAACAGAGCACAGAGGTTAAACTCCACTAACGTGCAGAAAATGGTGGCACAGCAAACATTACAAATTACTTTCTTTTTATTTTCATCTTACCTTCACATACAGCTCGTATCGTGCCTTGACTATAGGATTATTCAAGATACTGGTGGCAGTGAGAACGCTCTCCCTTTTTATTTGTTCTCTGTAGGCCTAGGAAACAAATTTTACAGTGAGTAAATATCACATATCTCTTACAATTGTCATATAAATTTGAATTCATGGTCAGTTTCTATAAGTAAAATAATGAACATATTGCAGCATGAACTGCTTGTTCTTAGCACTTAACTCCCAATTACATAAGTTCAATTAAGTTTAGTAGTGTTTATAGCTTGTTGCTTTTTTAGCTTGATCAAAAGATATACTCCCATCTTGACAAATAATGAACTACAACCAGAGTTATCTGTTCTCATCTACAGACAACACACAGGCTTTTCCATCACAGCCTAGCATATTATTGAAGATGACTGCTCATTTGCAAGGTGCCTTGCAACCCAACACATTCTATGATACTCCACAATCACAGAAGCTCATATAAAAACAAAACATTACTTTGGCAGTCTTGCACGATGCTCATGCTTCTGTTTCAACCTTTTTACCAGTCTTAAAAGTATATAATTATAATACCAAACTACTGCTATTTCTAACCTGGTCTCGCTTTTCTTCAAATTAAAAACATAATAGACAAGAAAAAAAACAGGTACCCTGTTTGTCATTTTGCTAGAAACACATGTATTATGTTTTGCAATCTGAATAATTTTTTCAACACTTTAGCTCAGTAAAACAAATTCCCACAAAATAAAAAAGTCATTCCTAGTAAATTTCCCATGACTTGCTACTGTTAGGTCCTAAGCACACCAACATTTCATTAACCAGGGGTGCCTAAGCACTGGCTACTTTGTGAGATCTCACAAAGTGAAATAAGGACATTCCACCTTTCAAGAGGATAAGTCACATCAACGAGAACTTAGAAATTACTTGAACCAAGAACCAAACACTTTCCACCAACTATTAGATTATGCTAGCCCTTTCATTCTTAATAATATGTCATATCTTACTTGTTTTCCTTTTGTGTGATCAGGAGATTTTAAATGTTGCTGAACAGAACTGTGCAATGCAGGAACATACACACTGCAAGCACTGCAGTGAACAGTCTCAACTTTCATCATATGGTCATCAGCAGTAACCCCTGCCAAGAAAGATGCAACAGATCATTAACCCAAAATGTCTTACTCTAGGCAAGTGGAAAAGCAGATTATTTATTTTATACTCGAAAATTAGAGCTCTCAGTTGTTAAATATGTGAAACTGAACCACAGGGGCTCCCTAAAGGCAATATTGAAGGAGGAAGTTTTTCACTCAAATATTCCAACTCCACTTTATCACAGACTATACATGAGACCCAGGCAACGTACAAAAAGGCCATCTATTTAAAATGAACAATAACTAATATCCTTAACAATACACATTTTGATGTAACAGAAAAAGCTTGACCAAAGCAGTTGCATTTACTTTACCTCTTATAAGATCAACTAATTTATTTCCTTGCCTCCCTTCACCATCAAAAAGAAGCACATGAATCCAATTCCTCTTGCAATTTTACGTATTAGCTTGCTAATAGAACATTCTCTTCACAAAGGCAAACAGGCCCTCCAGTACTTAAGGAAAGTGCACAAGGAGAATTTTTGAGATTGTTAAGATGCTGGCTATATCCATTTTAAAATAGCCTTTAGTATTCGCATTCAAATTAGGGTAGCATTCAAATACAGTTATTGCTTAAAATAACAGTACTCAAAAGATGTCTCCTCTGGCTCTAGCACATGTTTTGACATCCCTCAAGCAAAGAACAGAGTGGGAGGATACAGCACAGCATGGTGGGCACATACGAAATGCTCTAGAAAACTGCCTGTACAACAGCCAAGGTGAAAAATATTCAGGCCAAGATGCATGTTGGGTAGCCAAGAAAGTGCTCAAACTTCTCCTTTTGCCACTGTCCCTCAAAACCACAGCAGCTCTCCTATTTACATTATCCAAACCTTTGCCATCACATTAGGCCATTAGCACCTGTCCTGGGTTTGCCGACCAGCCTCCCCCGGGGGCTGAAAATAACTTTTTCCAGGTGGATTTCCGGAGCAAAGCGAATCAAAAGCTTTAGTAATGCCTCTGCCAATTACATACTTAAGAAAAGGGAATAGAAGGTTGTGTCACAGATGAAATTAGGAGCCACAGAGGGAAAGGTGGCAGGCCCCAGGTGGGCCAGGCCTCCCTCCTCCCCCAGCCCTGGGCCAGATGTGGCACTGAAACCCCCTGACTGAGACACGTAACAGGGTGGAGGAAAAACTCTAAATGAAGACTGCCTGAACAAGAAATACCGCAGAAGGAATTCCAGGCAGAGATGGCGCAGCCTTGAAGGTCAAAGCTGGCAGACGGAGGAGAGAAAAGAGAAGCCTGAAGGGGGAGGCTCCTTCTCTCCCCCTCCTTCTCTCCCTTCAGCAGGGAAGAGAGTGAAAACTAAAAACCCCTGCTGTCTGTGGAGGATTACTGAATGAGGAGACTCTCCTCTGCAGCTCATGAAGGAGCCCATGCCGAAACAGAGGAGTGCATGAAGAAGATGTGACTCTGTGGGAGGCCTAAGATGAAACAGAGTCCTGCTGGAGACCTGTGGCCCATGGAGAGAGAGACCTATGCTGGAGTGAGACGGCCCCGGTAGGATCTTGTGATCCCAGTGAGGGATCCACACTGGTGCTGCTGAATTTGTGACCCTAAGAGACAGCAGAGAATGGAAGAACTGTTGCCTGAAGGTGGACTCATGCTAGAGAGGTCCATTATGGACTGTCTCTTGTGAGGAGAGACCCCATAGGAAACTCAAAAGCCTGTGACCCTGCAGTGAAGACCATGATGAGCAAGTGTCCCCTTGGAAGACCCCATAGGGCCTGGGTAACCCCCCAGCCTCCTGTCTTAGTCCAGGAGGGGACAGGCCCAGCCCCGAGGTTAACACAGAAGAGAGAAAAAGAGGCAGCTCCAGCTGCGACAAATTGGAGCTGTCGTCCTAGAGATAACAGAAGAAGAACTTCCAAGTGCTGCAGAATTATTTAGAAGACCTGTAACTCTGGAAATGGAAAAGAGACTGCTTCTCCTCCTGAACTAAAACAAGGGGAGAGGGGTACTTCTGTAAATATATAGCACTTTTGCCTAATTAGAATTGTTGTATATATAGTTCTTTAGTCTTTATCTTGCTAGTAATAAATCCTATTATTTTCCCCACATCAGATCTCTTTTGTCTGCATAAACCTTCTCTCAACTTACAGCAATTGTGTGAGGAGGGTGAAAAGAACTGGCCCCAAGCAAATCCACATCACCTTACTGCTTTATTATACTCTTTCAATCTACCTGCATCCACCTGTTGCCACTCCTCTTGCCTTTTACTGAATAAGACTGTGGCAAAGACCACGTAACTAGGTTTGTCAAGTACCTAACACAGTGTTATCGCACCTTCTGACAAAGCTACCTGGATAGCGAACATAAATAAGGTTTGCTATCTCCTGCTGTGCTTACATTCCACATTGTGTCAGAAACGAAGAAAGGTATCTCAACCAGGTACAGAAAAGGTGTAAAAACTAACTATTTTAATCCATTTTATCAAATTCGAAGACGAATGAAAGGCTAAAAAGACAAGGAGAGCCCCACAGTATGCATTTTCACATGAAGCACATCACTCACCCTCCATTATATCTTTTTCAGCAGCTTGAGCATTTTCCGTTTGGTTACTTGTCTGTTGCTTACGCATTGCCGTCTTCTTGAATTTATTCACCATACACTCCTACACAGGATCACAAGAGGAAACCGTAAGACATCTGATCTACAGCTGTCTATATTCCAATAGGAACCTATACTTCAATAACTCAGAAGAGCTCTGTAATAAATAGCGATTAATTGCTGTCACTTCTTAAGGCACTACTTTCATTTTTTACTGTAAGAGTAACAGTATTCACCTCAATGAATTCATTGTAACAGAATTCACCTCAACTTTTAGTAATATGTGCTGCAACAAATGTCATCTGCAAAAGGAGTAACAACGATAAGCATATTTGGGAAATACATGGTAAACTGTAATTACATTCTCATATAGAAGTATTATATAGATCAAAAACAGCTGTCTTACATGAAGAAATTCCATCACTACTTTGTCAAACTTGGTTTGCTTCTGGATATGATCCAATGTCTCCTGGTGAGCTGCACTCTCCAGATGTGCCTCAATTTCTTTTTCTTCAAATGTTCGAAACTTGCAAAATGAGCAAGTAAATGCCATTCTATTAAGATAAATACATTAAATATTACTATTAAAACTCCTCAATACTATGTGGACTTGACACATTTTTCAGTGAAAAAGAAAAGATCTTGTATTTTTCCATTATAAAGGATAAGTGCTACAAGAATCCAACATAAATCAGGCCAGAGCCAGAGCAATGAATTATCTTTGCAGAAGACAAAAACTGCTGAAATTAAAAGCCAGGCATTTAAGAGTCACATTATTCTGTGAGTTTATCTATCACAGCTCTCTAGTTCGTGTCACCTTTAGTAATACTTCTCATAGGCAAAGAATCATAGTCCAGACAGGCCATGATTTCCTAATTACAAGTAGTCAGAAGAATTCATATAAAGCTCATTTTCCATACAAAAACTACATGATCTTTATAAAAAAACAAAACCTCCTCACTACAGTGAAGAAAAGACAGTAATGTTATGATAATATACGGCACTGACATGGAACATTTGTACAGTGCAGCCCATTGGGCTGAGGCAACACTAAGAAAAGTTACAAAACTATGTACTTATTTTTGCTACAAAACAGTTGACCATATATATATATATTTATACGCACATATAAAAATCAGAATAAAGTCAACTTCCGACAGCTTTTTAAGTCAGCATGAACATATACTTCAAAAGGAGTACCATTCTAAGCTACTTCCCAAGTGTGCACTTCTGAAGGAGAAGGGGTGAATAAATTGTGCATTTTCTGATAGAACAGTGATCCCATGAAACATCCAGTCTTCTAACCCACTGAATTTGAGTCCAGGTTTTGGCTTGATGGGTTTTTTTTCCTTATTTGGGTTAGATTTTTGGTTTGTTAGGGAATGGGGGAAGCTAGGGAGTGGAAGGAGGTGGAGTCTTTTTCCTCATTTTTTTGTTGCATTTTATTTTCTTAAATCGTTCCAAAGGCCTGCAAAGGGTCTTTCAGGAAAGAAGATGAGGCATAAGGAAGTAGAACACAGCACACGACATAGAAGTTACAGCACAAACCTGTATCCATCACCATATTTTTCACTGTTTTTTTCCCTTCTGCGCCTTTGCTTCTCTCTTCTGGCCTCAATTCGCCGCTTTTCTTCTTCCTCACTTTTAGCTTCTCCTCCTTTGCCATCTTAACATGCAATACAAGGATTAATAAACAAACCCAAACCAACCAAACAACAACAGTAAAAGTACTTGTCTCCCCTGTCTCCTCCACAAGCACCTCAAAATGCAGAAAAAGGACATATACCGACATGGTTCAAAGGTTTACTTTAATGTCCTGAAAGTTTTGCTTTGTTTTCCGCCTCTAAAGACAACCAAGTTCAACACTTGCTTTCAGCAATGTCCACTTAGTAGCTAAGGGTTTACACTCTAGTTTACAGTCATAAAAGTAAGGAAATTCAGAGTTAGAGCAAACCCTTCCTTGTTGTGCCTAGTTATTAGAGGCCTCTTTAAGTAAGTGACTAGGAAAGGGTGACGGTGGTGGTGGGGAGAAACAGACTGTTTAAAACTCTCCCATGTGCTGAGAGAACTATCGCTACAATTCCCTTACATAAAAAGGAACTATATAACAGACTTTTCTGCTGAGAAGGCAGTTTCCAAAACCAAAAGTTCCTATAAAGGAGACAAGAGTGTGTTTCTCCAACATATGGTACCCAAAACTGAACCCAAACAACTTTATTATTTTTCTCCACTAGACTTCACGTATTTCACAGAAAAACATTCCAAGAATTTTCAGCTAAAGAAAGAAAACAGTTAATAAGGCACGGTGGGATGGACAAGGACAGACACACTCAACACACAACAAAAAATTCAACCAAACCTTCAGAGAACCTGATTAAATTACCACCTGGCATGTAAGTATGAACAAATAAATGAATAGAAATTAGTTTTGAAACATTAAAGACTTCCAAGGACATTGACTTTCTGCATAAGTGCACTTATGTTTGCCTTTCCTATGTCTGCTTTAAAAGTCCATGGACAAATGGAAACAATTAAGAGTATTATTCAGTAAGTAGGTTTAGAGCAAGAAAAAGAGGAACGCTGCTCTCTTTTGAAGTTCAACTTTAGAAGAGAGGTCAGCCTGCAAGAAATCGACCTCCATCCAATCAGCAACAGAAAGGAACATAGTGTAATGCAGAAAACACCGAGATTTGCAAAACACACTGTGGCTCTACAAGTGGCACTCAGTACTGAAAACATTTTCACTAACAGCTTACACTTCACTCCTGATTATCCCAAGGTTTTTCACTCTGTAGCAAAGAGTTTCAAAATGTACTGTGATCCAGAGAGGACAAAAAGTCCATCCGTAAGATTAAAAATTCAAATTGAGAACAACCACCACCTACTCAAAGAGGCAATTCCCATAGTTTTCTCAGGATTAAAATTTCACTTAGTGCCCTACCGCCAACCCTGGAAATGTGCAAATGGTCACTTGTTTTACTGCTGTAAAAATCATCTGGTGTGAAATGGCCTCTATCTTCCCCCTCAAACTTCCAGATTCAAATGCCTGTCCTGTTAGAAGCTGGACAATGGAAGCCTGAATCTACATATAAACTGAGATCCCCATTTTCCTTCAGTGCACTTATGCAAACTTTTAAAATAAAAAAACAAACCTGCACAATTTAAAAATAAACTAAAAAAAATTTACTATTATTTCAAGAAAAGAAACACTTGTCAGCTGGCTGCAAATTTCCAGCACTCCTTACCACCAGATTAGATTGCATGTGCAACAGGACAGCACACACAAGGAAAAGGAGACTAAAATAAGTTTCAGCCTTAACATTGGATTTCTTTGTGTATGTGTCTGAAATCACCACAGTTAATATACACTTCAAATGATTTTATGTAAACTAATAATAAACCTGTTTCATTAAGACTGTACATGAAACAGACCCCACATTCTTAACAGCAGCTCTCTGAGTTTAACTGAATCCACTTTTATAAAAGTGACTCACCTAGGGTTTAAGGGTGAGGTTGATCAGCTAGTGGGATAAATAATAGGATATGGGTGAGGAACCAGTGGGATTAACAACATTCAAGCAATGGAATGGTATTTAAGTCTAAGACCATTTACATTAGTTTCACAAAAATTAAAACAGGTCAAACAACAACATACAGAGATGATCAGAGAGCATAAACATTAAGCATGAAAAAAACATACCAACTGATGGATGGATGATAGAAATAACCATCTTTTCCACAGCCTAAATTTATAAACGCTTAAAAACCAAAAAACAAACAAAAACAGTCATGCTACTGAATAACTATTAGAGATCATACATACAGGCTTACTATATCTATTCACGCAGTCTTACAAATACTATACCTTACCTGACAAAGTCAACGGACTTACCTCCAAAAGTCTGATATCCAAGATCGTAAGCATCTCTTGTAAAGTCTTCATATATAACAACTGCACCACTTGTATCAACTTCAATTTCCTAATAAAGTCAAATCCATACATTGAAACAAAACAAAAACACTCCCCAAATCATTGCCACTCTAAATCCAGAAAGGCAACATAAATTACTTTGAAAGAAAGTGAATTGAGTAACTTCTTGGACTCAGTGTACAAAAACTTCTAGCTCTGCATTTCTCCTTAATGCCTTATAGCCTTAGTGAATTAGTTTCACAATCAGAATTGTCTTCTACATAAATATTCTGACTTCCAATCCAGACTTCTACTTAGTTGAGCACATGTTAATACCTCTACTCAAAAAAAACGGAAAACACCATTCCAGTCTTTCAACATTAAACCAGGAGATATATATCTATATATACACACATGCTTAGCTTACTAACAACATTCTTATATAGTGTTGCAACTGTGGTGGGGACTAACCCTTGTACCCTGTCAGAGAACACCCTTTAATACTGGTTCTTTTATTTACCCTCTCTCCTTGATGTGTCCTATGTCTTATCCATTCCTCCTCACTTCGGTTTAGGAATCTCCTTTGTATTTAATATCTCACCCCACCCAGGAAGGTCATAGGTGTATGAGTTCAAGCTGTCTACCTGTGGCAACATGAGAAGCAGTCACATGAGAGCTTCTCTGTGCATGATGAGAATAGGGAGGGTCTAAAAATATACTTTAAAATTCATTTTCCAGGCTATCGGCACAAGCTGTATCTTGTCACTCAAAATCAGTAAGGCTTTCAGACTGCCACCAAAATAAGACAGTTTTAGACAAAATGAAGCAAAAATACATTTAGAAAAGCTTACATAATTTAATGTTCAACTTCATAACTCTAGCTTAGCAATTATTTGCCTTAAGGCATACTATGCTAAATTCTCAAAGAATCACAAACATTTTTTAGTTCTAGGAATCTTTACCTCTATAGTAGAATCCTGGAAAGATGTCTTCATGTCTATTAACATAAAATGAGAAAGAATGCAAAAGCGCTGTTATTGTCCATTCATTTTAAGACAATAAAGATATTTAGGAAAAAACCCATAAACCTTGTTATGCAGGTAGGATGGTCTACATTTACAATTTATCATAGTTTAACAATACTATGAAATGTAAAATCGATTATCCTTATATAGAAATATAAATAAAACACTTATAGAAGCAGTGACCTATATCTAACTCCAAAACAAGAAAGTCAAGACTGAAAAGACAACATAATTTTGAGATACATTTTCATACATACATTGTCTACCAATTTCATCAAATTTTCTGATGGTTGTCACACATCAAATTTTCTGATGGTTGTTTTAGTTTTCAACTACATGATATTGCTTAGGGCATCTTTCAGTTCCAAGTTTCAGAAACTGTGTTAAACCACTCAACAGTTTCTTCCCCCTAATCTCAGAGCCTGCATTCTAGTAGGTGTTATCTATTCTACTTCTTCTTAAAGTAACTTCAATATTATGTAGTATATTGGTCCTTGGATTGTGGAAATCAGTGAAGGGGATCAGATAATAAACTATAAGTGTTCTGTCTGAACGTACCTGAGAAAAGGAGAATGTACAAAAGTACTGGAAGAACTCAGATGTGTATTCTACAGACCCTTTTCATCATTAACAAAACTGGTAAGATCACCAATAACGTTCCCTATACAAAAGGTAGAGGAATGTCTTCTATACACCCAGTGCCTGAAATTTGTACAGTATTCTTGAAGTTACACTTAAGGGACCAGTTTTGTAATAAACAGTAACATACCCAGAATTACAAAATCAAAAATAAAATTTATGCATGAAAGTTTCTGCCAAGTCTGTGCATTTACCTTGCCAGCTGTGAGCTACAGTAACTTTAAGCTCTTTTCAGATGTGATTTGAAACCAAGCTATATAAAACACTGCAGATCCAAATTACTTGGAAAATACAAGCACAAAAAACTAAAATCTGACTGCTGTACATACTGATCTTAGTATTTAATACTCAAGTTTACATTCCCTCAAAGCAAGTAATTTATTCAAATCTCATTAGTGACTTTTTTTCTCCAACTCTGCCTGCAATATCAAAATCATTAGAGTTGAAGTACATCATTATGAAAGTTAAAGAAACCAAGCATCACTAATACAATTTGAAATTTATATTTACGGTTTATTTATCACATTTAAGAGTTCTTCTTATCATTACAGCATTTCCTTTGCAAGTGGGAGCAATCTCTTTCTGTCTTTCATAAATTATTCTATAACAATGTTCAGTGCTTTCTCAGTTTGCCTCCCTGCCCCCCTCCTCTTGACCCACGCCTTACATCTCTATTGCAGCTGATGCACTACTTTTAATATCCAAAGAATTTGGACAGTGGTGCCCAGGTTCATGCAAGAGCACATTTTAATATCTGTCAGGCATTGCCACTTAAGACAACCTGAGACCTGAAATTATTTTCAGTGGTGAAAATTTGCCTCCAGGAAGTATCATTATAAAGTCTCAATGAGACAGTCTTCAACAGTACATATTTGAACACATCAAAATATTCAATGTCATTCAGCAAATTACTATTCCAGTTGAAAAGTTAGACAAGTAAATTCATAGAATCTGTTGTGGACTACTTTAGAGGGGGAAAATAAAGAATTACAAAACGGCATATACAGCCCTCTGTCTGAATATTAAAACTAAGTAATTTCTAATGAATAAAAAAATTAGCAATCTAAATTTAAGAATTTTGGCACTTATTACTTACTAGGTGATTTTTTCTGGCTCAGCTTCAAAATAGGTTTTGTCATTTTGGGTTTCTTGATGAAAGTCCCACCAGGTTTGTTATACGGCTGTGGTATCATTTTTCTTTTTATTCCTCTTGCAGCAACTGCTGCAGGACTGGGTTTGTTATGATAGTCAACGACAATCCCAGGTCTGTGCATTCCTCCGAAGTCTCCCATATGCTGAAAATTTGCAAAATCAAGAGGAAGGTATTAGTATATGAAATCAATATAAATAAAACAACTACTTGGCACAACACAACTGTGAACTTAAGTAAAATCTGCGTTTTACTGCAAAATGCAGGAGAAACTTAAGCTCCTGGTCTGATGTTCTGTTGTGCAATGGCTTTGTGGGTGTTTGTCCAGTAGAATGAATATGTCTGTATAAACTGTGTTTCTGCTTATTCAGAACCATGGTCCAGGCAATGAACATATCTATCAGAGTTCATATCTCAGCCTAGCATCTTGGCTACTCTCTTCAGATTCTCTAGATGATGAAAGACATCCCCCTCTGAGAAAAAGAAAAGCTAAACAACTCAGTTTTCAACACTAAAAACGAAAAAAAAAGCGCTTCTTTGCTTTGCATCCTATGCCAAATGATATATCAGTGATTTGAAAACTGAGTAAAGAAGGCTGTACAACATGGAAAAGAAATTAACTGAAAGAAGATCATTCTTTCTTTTAATCATCTTTCCACTGAATTCAATAAAATCGGAAATTTTAAGTTGGGCCTGGAGAGACTGATACAAAAACATGGCACCGATAGAAATGAAAATTCAGCTGAAAGACTAAACCTTTCTACTATTTCTAATATTATGTACAGTCATTTGTGGACACTTGTATATGAAAGTTACCTCTCTGAAGACATGGAATAAATGAGTGATCTGAAGAGGGAAATTTTCAAAAGTGCTAACATACTTCTTAATATTAACTCAATTATTTGATCAATAAAGGACAGAAGAGAGCCCACTGACTGGATGGGTGACTTGGATAAGCAGAAATATTTGTATTTCCAGGAGAAAATAATTAATATTACACTGTCAAAGAACATTAAAAATAACTTCAAAATACTTGTAAAAAGCATGACTTTTTTAAAGCAAATTTTAATTGACAGACAGAATGTACCAAAGACGGCACTTTTCTTTTGTCGGTAGTCCATGCACAAGATCTCCACATTAACTTATTTAGTTGAGATAGCAATAAACTACCTAGCATGTACATTTACACTGGACACATCAATTTGACATGAAGTACGCACTTGGATAATTTCAAGTTTGGAGGTTTTTTAAACAGACAATCTACCTATTAAAGGTGCAATGCATTTTACATATGGTAAGTAGTTTAGCCCTTAAGTTCTCCTTTATTACATAAAGGACTAAAGGGATAAATTTCAAAAGCGAAATAAAAAAGAACTCAGCTGTAACTGCACAAAGCTTTCAGATCGAAGTGAGTTCTGAAAGGATGGAATTGAGGCTTAAGAACATAACACTTTCAGTGTCACAAGTAGAGAAACAAAGAAAGATTAAAATCTCTCTCATACCATGCTACATGCTACCTACTAGCCATGAGCTAAAATTTGAATGTGGTAACTACAATACTCAAGGATGCTGCAAAGTAGACTTCCTGGAACAAAACCCCCACGCAGATAGGCATTTAAAAGACTCAGTAAAAAAAAAAAAACAATCTTCCTCTACGCTTCAAACCACGACAAGTTGTATGGTTTAAAATTAGAGAATCACTTCCCAAAGAAATATGGCACACTTAGCACTTTTAAAAGTTAAGTTAGACCTACAGGCACAGGCAGAAAAGTGTTCACTGAACTCTTTGTACTTTAAAAAACATAGTCAAAACTGGTATTATAAAACCAAGACAAAGGGACACCATCAACTTAAAGTTAGTACTTCTGTCAGGTTTGGGAGTTTTTTTATTCTCTTCCGTTGTGGTTTTCTTCCTCCAACTCACTTAACATCAAGCATTACTTCTTCAAACTGCGATCCACTGTTTTGCATACAGTTAATCATGCTGTTCCTTGGACACAGTTTTTACATCCTACACTGGAACAGAATCCACTGAAAAGGAGTTACAATATAAATCTTCAAATCAAATTAATAAAATAACAGGGCTAAGGCACACTATGTAGAGATTAATTTCAATTCTGTGAAAGGACCTGATTTCAAATTGATGATGCCCCTTTAACCATGCTTTAATTTCGAGAAAGAATCACTGTAACTGCTAACCACTCACCTTTGCTATTTTCTCCCCATGACCCTTCCAATACACAAGTCAGAGCAAGAATTAAGTTTAAAACACGACTTGATGTTTGATAAAACGTATTCAACACACTGAAGTACAAGCTAAACTTTGGCCTTTACAGAAAACAAACTATCCTAGCATTCACAACCTGGGTTTTATTTTTTGCTTATACATTGCACCTTTAACCTACTTAAAACTTCAAAAGACTTTGAATTCAACTTTTACAATATTCAAGAACTTCCCCACCAGCATCAGAGATGCTAGTGTTTACAAGGAAAAATTAAAGTCCTTTTAATCCCTTTTAGACCAAACCTACTACTTTTATCTTCACCTTTCAAGCAAAAGGAGAGATTTAACAAACCTTATCAACTAGTCTTCTATTACTCGTTACTTTCAACAGAAAGAGGGACTGGGTTCTACTTGAAGACAGCTTCAAGGGGATAAACAACATTGTCAACCATGATAGTTTGCTTGGACAAAACCCCCGCACTGTACTGAACAGTGCATTCATTTTAAAGCAGTGGTCTTGAAAGGGTTTAAAAGAGTGTCTAGTGAAAAGAATCTGAAAAGATTCTGTACTTACTCCTCGGCCTCGGCCTCTGCCTGTTGATGGTCCTCCAAAAGCATCATAGTTTCTGCTTCCAAATCCACTTTCAGGATAAGCAGGCGTTCCTCTCCCCCGAGAGCCTACAGGTGCAGGCTTCATATGGGGTGAAGAAAAACTGCTGTAGGAAGAGTAACTCTCTCTTCCTCTGTCCTCCATAAACCCAGGCCTCAATTTTGAACGGGAGTAAGGTGCTTCCCAGCTAGACCCGCCCTGGTTTCTACCTCCGAAAGAGTCAAGGCTATTCCGGTAGGAGTTGTCAAATCGACCACCATAACTACCTCCGAAGCGGCTTTGTTCGGGTTCATTATAACCATAGCCAGATCTGTACAGATCTCGCCCACCCAGAGAAGACCCGGAGTCGTAAGACTCATAAGGTCCAAACCTGGAAAAGTTGCACAGTGAGGAGAAAAAAAAGTAAGCTTACTAATGTTATACATTACAAAAGACAAGTTATCAGTTGACATTTATCAACTAAAATCAATTTATTACTATACTGGTCCGTACAGTTGTGTTATTGTTTAATCTTGATTAGGGCTGGGCAATTCACACTATGACCAGACAGAAAGCTATCTGAGCCATTTTTGCTACAAACAATTCTAAAGTTCAGTATACCTGAACTTTGTTTACTTAAAATTTTCGGCAACATATATTTACTAAAACCTTATTAGAGCCCAGCCCTAGTCTCACAAAAATAATGACCTGCAGACATTCATAGGCTAGTCAAACTCTCCTTTATTCAAAATCATACCCTCACAGTCTAATAGTTAAACAGCAGTTAAAAGGCGGCTAAGGTCTGAACTGAGAAAAAAACAAAATCTTTTGGTTTTTTAGTGGTACAGTTGTGAGTCTTAAGTACCCCACAGTTCTCATTTTAAAGGAAAAATACACATGCTCTTCCATTCACATTTGTAGTTTTTGGAAATTTTCTTCCCTGTAAAATTCAGTCTCCCAGTCAAAAGAGTTCACAGTCTTCAGTATACCCAGCTTTCACTTGCAGACCAGTAAGTCTAGCAACTCAGGATTTTCCAAGTCTACCCAATGCATGCACAGTGGACACAAACAGTCCTTGGAATTTTAGAGCAAAGTAACAAGGAGTTGAAAACTTCAGTTATTTATCAAGAGTTTGCTTTGGCTGGGGTGGGGGCGGTATCAGGCTAGAAATCATCAATATTTGTAACCACTTGGAAGGGAAACACATTAGTGTCCCTGCTGGATTATAACCGGGTGATTCAGAAGGCGCTGGGAAAGACAAACCCTTGACTGATACAATGTAAACTAGGAGAGACTCAATTTATTAACTGTATCTATAGTAAACTGAATGCCTTCATTTTAAAATATTTAGTCTCAGAAGACCCAAAGCTACACAGAAAATGACACTAGTAGACCGTGCACAATAGTAATATAACATGGCAAAAGACATTTTGGTGTTCAAGTAGTCATTGGTCCTCAATCATATGCAGATTACTATATGGTAGGTACAACTCAAATCTCTGCTCAGAATTTTAAGTCAGCCTCCATGTTTCATTATTGAACAAATTATACTTAACTGAAACATTTAACAGAACCAAGCAGCAAAACGCAATACTTCTCCAGCCTCCCTATTTAGTACTGTCCTTTCCCAGTGGCACCACAGTGACTACAGACAAGAATCATACAGTAGTCTGGCTACAGCCAGACAAAAATTCAAGGGCGCTCATAATAAAACCATCTTATTATCTAAGTTTTCTTCACATTTTATCCCCTCCAAGATAGGATCACTACCCTGAAAAGCATGCTTCTTTGAATACAATATTAAGACCTAAATCAAATCAGCTGCTCCCTACTGTTTTTGTCTGAAAGAGCAACAGTAATAGAATCCTAGCATGAAATACACAACTTTAAGACCACTGCATCAGAATTTTTAATTTTAGACCAATCCATCTTAAAAAGGAGCCCAGAACATACACGCAGTTTCGAGTGTAATCAGTACCTGCCAATGAAATAATCTGGACATGACTTTCAGATTCAATACCAAGATCATTTAGCACTGCACATTCAAACCAGAGAACACATATCCTAAATGTTCCTTGAAAACGGAATGTTGATAGATTCAGTCTAAGGCACTAAACCAGTCAGGTCTAGTCAGCTATGTCAAAAATGGTATGACAGGCCAATCAGCTACAAATTCAGCCATTACTGAAAAACAGAACTTTTGCTATTTTCATTCAAAGACGCATTGTTTCACCATCAAACTTTTCCACAAAAACGCTGATTATTACAAGAATCCAGCTCTTACAGTTTAATATTTGCCAGTATTTATCAGACATGAAGACTCAGAACGGAAGTGTTCATACAAAATCGTAACAACATGCCTCAGGAACACTTAAGTTAGAAGATAGAATGATTTTAACCTAAATTGGATTTGATCAATTCTTGGGACAACTGAAGGATTATTTTACCTGTTACCACCACCACCACCTCCTCCGCCTCCACCTCCATGACTCTCCATCCCATAGGATTGGTTAAGGTAAGAGTCCATGGATCGTGGGCCACCATAGCCTCCATGCCCATAATCACGGTCCATGTCTAAAAAAAGAGCAGAAAAATGTTTATAAAGAAAGCAAGTGAGAAGTTTTATTAAGTAATCTAGTTTAAATTATTAAGTAAAAGGTTTACTCTTTGCCATGGTGCTTACAAACAAAATACAAAATTGCCAATTGCAAACCAATTTTGACACTGTGCTTAGAGAAGCCATGTGTCTGTCATCATCTGAGCACCTCTCAATTGGAATGAAGTTCTTTTTTTTTTTTCCCAGTAGCAAGCAACTCAGGATTATTATTCCATCAGCTGGAATCAACACAAGTTAAATTAAGAGAATGAAATGGAGACACCTGATGTAGAATATGACAAGTTTGTGAAGAATTAAGACCACTTCCCACCCTTTAATAATACACACAACTCAGAGGCATCTGCTTTCTCTATCCAAGCCCATAAAAAACCTTCACTCACACTGACAGAGACCCTGGGTCAAGGTTACAAGGTTACTTGCTGCAGTGTAGACTCTGTATATAAGCTACAGTCAAATAAATTATTTTCTCCCAACTTACTCCTCAGCACTGGAAGTCCTATGTAAAACTCATAAATTCAAAGCACTAAAACAGTGTCACAGATCTGCATAAGTATGATCCACTGTCTTTCAGGAACATACAAAATTTGCGCTTCACTGGCATTCTAGAGTCCAAAACTGCTTCCTAGTACCAACCAACACTAACTTTTGGATAATACAAAGAAAACCTGGCAAGTCAAGAATCACAGAAAAAGTAACACAGAGAAGGAAAACACAATGAACACAGAGAAGACAAAAATAAATTTACTCTGACAAGAGAGTGTATTTTATACACTTCAAGATCTCCATTTGTAAACCACTGATTTTCCAGGACAATCAGTTCATCTGAAGTCGTAAGAAATTATCCTATTTAAAGAAACACAGTAATTCTGTGTGCATATCATTTCATGAAAGTAACTGTAGTGCTGAAAATACCTATATAAACTATATCCCATTTGTTCCTGCTTTTTATTAGCACCAGGTCACTGTTACTTACTTTCTTATATAAGTCAATAAGAATTCTGCACATGGTATTGAGCTGACTGTATCACTTTTACACAGATATTATTAGCATACCTGAATAAAGACTCCAACAAATAAAGACCTCCTGTTGATTTTTTTTTTATTCTAGTGATCATAGGTACTTTATAAAAAATTAAAAGATGATACTTCTGGAAAAAAAAAACAACTTTAAACATGGAAGTCACACTGCACCTTTTCATATTCTGAATATACAATGAAGATTCAAAAATCAAAGCACAAAAAAGGCTTTTCAAAATACTAATCATGTAGCACAACACATCATCAAATTCAACCGCAAAGAGAAACGGATGAGGCTTCTAATAAAAGCAACTTATGTTCTTCTGTGGCATGACTGAATGATCCGCCACTTAATCCAGTACAATACCCTCAAGACCATACACATGAAGATGCAGGTCACGAAAAAGAAGAAGGTAGTCAATAAAATAACCTCAGTTTCCCAGAAATTAAGGTTAGATGATCCCATGGTCAATTTCAGATTCAAGTTGTTTTTTAAGACAGTATAACTGACATTCTGAAAACTGACATACCTAACCTGAAAGTACCCAATAATTTACCTCAGCTTCACCTGCTCCTTATTATCAACAGGCCCTAGGATGGCACAAAAGCAATGAGGCTGAGTTGGAGAGGTGAATCTAATCATCCAGCAACAAAGAACACAACATACTGTCAAGATCCCTGCCACTGCAATGCAATTCTACTACAGCGTAGTAAGTAGGGAACTAGTGTTGTCCTTATGCCAGAAGTTCTGTACTGGAAAAACACAAAAACATTCACATGCAAAGAACTCTTTCAATAATTGGTTTGAAACCTAGTTTTGAAATAAATTTTTAGTCTAAAATTATTAGCACCAAAGCAAATACTTAAATCCATTCTACAATCACTTCTGACATCCACATTAGCTCAACACTCTCCTTACTCATCCACAGTTCATGTTATATAACAGCAGCAGTCTCACTGTAGAGCTATGCCAGTCCCTAAAGCCTCAAATCACTGCCTTTAGGACATCACCACCTCCTTCCTAACAACGAACAACTTTCTCATCCTTTCCAGACTCACTGCACTGCATTTACCTACATTATAATACACTCATATTTGAAAGCGGTTAACAGGGATACAAAAGGTACATAGATGTGAAGACAAATGATCACTTGAATGAGTTAGTATAAGAAACTGGAGGAAATGAAACAAGTTACAAGCTAAGGAGTTAAATGGATCCTTTTCCACAAAACAGATATACAAGTGCTGGAACTGAGTAACAAGAAGTTACTAAAAATTTATACAGATTTAAGACAGAAATTGGATAAATCAACTGACAAGAAATTCAAAGTAAGTCAAACACAAAAACTATGTCTCTGGCTCAGGAAGTTGCCAAGCTGCAAACCAGTGAAGGCATATAAACATCCTAAAGGAGTACTTGTACCACTTGTTCCACACTGCCAAACACAGTGACATATGGGATATTGGTGAGGTGGGACACACATCTTTGACCTGACGTAATGAAGGTGACCTCGTGATCTCCTCCCGACTACTTCATGAACTGTTCCACACTGCTGAGCAGTTAACCTATCATTCCAACCACCGACCTCCTGGTTCAGCCATCCTGCCAGCTGCAAACATTACCAAAGATTTCTCCATTTTATACTTCATGTCCAGAGCCTGACAAAGATACTGCATTCAAATTAACGAGTACAGTATTTCTTCAGGTATTAAACTTTTCTTTACCCTGAAAGTCTGTCCTGCAGACAGGCTTTACCCTAAAAAGGGGGAAAACATACAAGACAGAAAATATTCACTTAGATGAACCAAAATTAAAATGACTTTAGTTTTTGAATGTAGTAACTAAATAATAATCACTTTCACCACTAACAGAGATATACAAAAGTTCCCTGTCCATGCAAATTATTCAGACTAAATGTGAAATTGCTTCACATGCTAAGAGAACATGTGTTAAAGCACTAAAGAAAAAAGTTCATTTTATTTTTAAAAAATTAATTTTAAAAAAAAAAGCCACATCTGGTGGAGAAATCATTTAAAACAGCCGCAAAATAAATCTCAATAGCAAAAAAAAAAAAAATTCCTTAAGAAAAGAACTAGAAAGTTAAAGACATAGTAGATAAGACTCAGAATCTCTTAGCACAAAGGACTCTATTTAAAAAAAAGATTAAGATCAGAGAAAATTCATATCGTATTTACAGCAAAAAGAGAAGATATTTTCAACAGCGTTCTCCATGTGAAGTATATGAAAGGCTAGGAAAATGAGAAAGGAGAAAGATCTTGCAGCAATAAATAATAAATTTAAAAAGTTAAATTTCACTGTATTTTAAATTCATAATCCACTATGACTGCAACAAGCATAAGGATCTACTATACAATAGGAAGCACTATTTTTTCCAAGCACACTATATTTTCATAACACCATGCCTACATTAGGATCACAACCTTATCATTAGGCCACTTCTCCTCCCAGATTAAAAGGACAGTAGTTGCAGTAACTAAAATATTAGCATGAATAAGTAATATTTCTGTTAATAATATCTACAGAGTTGATGCTGCAGCGCACATCAACCCTGTCTCAGAGTTGTCAGTAAGGGACAGTGGTGAAATTCCAACAGTCATCAGACATCCAGCTAAAAGCGCTTCTCACTGGCTAAAAGTTTCCAATACTAGGAACCTCGCCAAGAGCTCATATGAAAACCGGACAAAGATGAGAATTCCAAGATCCATCCTCTGTTGCCATCTACTGGACCCCCACAAGCCTTCAGCTCCCTGTGCAGAACCAGGTAACTCCTTTTGCATGCCTTGCTCGTGTACATATAAAGCATAAACAGTCACTGTAAAAGCCTCAAGCCACATACATCATAATTAATTTTTTTTAATAAATACAAATAATAAAAAGCTTAATTATATAACGGAAACTCGTACTACAGAGGTACATAAAAGGAACACACTAATTGTACAACACACGTTTGGTTAGTTACTTTTCATAGGATGAGCCTGGATTCACTTTAATACTACTGTCATTAGATCTCAGAAAAGCAGGTTCTGATTAATGGTTACAGTGAATATTCCAATAAGACACTAAAGCTGCCACTTAGTAATAACCTTTTATACTAAAAATAAAAAGAACGTTCAATTAAGAATCAATATAGAAAATTTAAAAAAAGGGCCATAGGTTTAATTTATTTATTTTACTATACAGAAAGATAAATGCAAAATAACATTATTGGGGGGGAAAAAAGTTAAGACTCAAGAAATGTATCACAAAAATTATTATACTGCAATCAAAGAGGTGTCTGTAATCCGATGTGTTATTTCCATCCAACAGCCAGCAAGAGCATCAAGAGATCCAACAGCAAGCACTTATTTGCCAGCATCTGTAAATGAAGCTTGGGTACAGTTTATAGTAAAGTTTTTATATTACCTTTCTTTTAGTACTTGACTGCATGCTGGCAGAACATGTCAAATCATTTCTTGAGTCTTAGTAAACTCATAAACTTAACCATCTTACAAAAATACGTGCATTGCTTTTTATCTGTTCGGTACCTTTGACAGTGCAAAACCAAGAGCTAACTTTTGGTGTTTATATTTACTTTATATGCTTTCTATATTCCTTCCCAAACTGCTAGTTAAGATAAACTTTAGGAAAAAAAGTAAATAAATAAAACCCAAGTAATAACAGGTTCTGGGTTTTTTTCCATGTTTGTATAAAAGAAGGGGAATATCCTTTCTTTTCAATAGAGGTACTAAGAATAAAATACAGTACTTTGCAAGGAAATATTTATGCAAAAAAGGCATCATCATAAGAAAAGTCTGTATTTTACCCCCCACCCCCATCCCCACACCTTGATCTCACAATTTTGATTTGGAACGTGCAGGAGTTCATGTTGACATGCCCAAGATGAAAATCAAGTCTCACTCCCAGACAGTTACAACTCCTCCAGAAAACAAATGTGCACTTAAACCACGTTATGCACTTTTAACAACCCGTTTGCTTTTCGTTTTTGTCAACACTGACTGTTCAGCCCCAACTCTTTTTACAGGTTAGACGTATTTATAGCTCATACCTGAGACTGACCCACTGGGCATGTTCACACCACAATGCATGGGGGTATCTGGGAATCTCCAATCTCTGTCTTCAGCTGGAGAGGATGGGTCAGTGAGAATGACTTAGTGCTTAGCAAGAGCTGGAGGGGAGAGACAGGGAGCCGCAACAAGAGGCGGCTCTCTCTCCTGTCGGATCTCCAGGCTCCTGACACGACCCCCTCACAGAGCTCGCCCCGAGCTCCCCCCGGCTCTGCCCGCGCCCCCCGCCCGCCGCCGCCCCCTCGCCCCCCACTCTCCCCCGCCCCAGGGCGCCTCGCCCCGCGGGGCGCCGCCCCCGCCCGCGCCCCCCGCCCGCCCGCGCCCCCCCGGGAGGGCCCTCCTCCCGCGCAGCCCTCCCGCCGCCGGCCGCCGCCGCAGCTCCCCCCAGCCCGGCAGTGGCGGCGCGGAGGAGGAGGAGGTGGGTGAGGGGAGCTCCGTCCTGCGCGCAACAAAGCGACCGCTGCCATTTTGAGCCGCGGCCGGGCCCCCCGGCGGCAGCGGCGGCGGCGGCCGGGCCCTGCCCTTGCAGCGGGGGCGCGCCCTCACCTTCCCCGTAGTCCATGGCGGCGGCGGCGGCGGGCGCTGCTCCGGCGGCTCCGATGGCGGCTCCGATGGCGCCTTCCCCCACAGCGCGGCCAGGCGGGCCCGGCGCGCGGCACGCACAGCCACGGCGCGCGCTGATTGGCCTGGCCGCGCCTCACGTGAGAAAGGGCCCGGGACGGCCGCGCGCGGCGATGCGCGCGGCGCCTGGCCCGGCCGGGTCACGAGGGAGGCTGCGCGGCGGCCATTTTGAGCCCTGGCAGCCGCCATTTTGTGTTCTGGCGAAGGGCCCTGTCACGCTTGGGGCCGCTGCAGGGCGAGGAGTGGCAAAACATCCAACCTTCACTCTCACACACGCACGCCCGCCGGCCCTGCTGAAGTGGCCACTGCAGAAAACACTCTCATGAGGTCAGGCAGTGCCTGGCGGGAGTGAGCCCTCTGTGCAGCTGCACAGCCTCAGGCGTGAGGTGCCCTGCCAGCTTGCACAGCAGTGTGGTGGTGTGCAAACCCAGTGGCTTTGCAAAATAAACCGTTTATTTAAGCAATGACTCTCCCGTGATGCTCCCCCTGTGATGAACCTAACAACACCAGTTTAAGGAGGAAAGTGTTTACTATGAGGGTGGTGAGGCACTGGAACAGGTTGCCCATGGAAGCTGTGGATGCCCCATCCCTGGCAGTGCTCAAGGCCAGGATGTTAGGGCCTTGAACAACCTTGTCTAGTGGGAGGTGTCCATGCCCATGGCACGGGGAGTTGGGACAGAATGATCTTCAAACTCCCTTCCAATCCCTTAATATTCCATGTTTCCATGATTCTGTGATTGTCAATCCCGAGATAAAATATTTTGGTGTCTATAACAGGCTGCACTGTAACAAGCAGCCTAACATTAAATGTAGACTTTCCTTTTAGGTTAGTTGTAAGGTAACACTATTCCTCTATGCAGCCAAAGATTTGAAGAAGAAACAGACTTCGCCCAGACACGTGCAAAAAAGCCCCAATGACCTGTGCGAAGATCACATGCGGAGAAGTATTCAATTCCCTAATTTTTTCTTAATGTTTTATAAAACCCTCACAAAAAAAGAAACAAAAAGAGAGAGGGAAAAAAATGATATGGCACTGAGCAGATCTGGTACAGAAAACCTGGGAATATGACTCTGAGGACAGGCTGTGGATGAACTTTCAGGCTGTATGAGTAGGCAAAGCCACTATCTCCTGGGGTTTGATTCTGTCAGAGAAACAGGGCTTCCTTGAGTCTTGGGTGGCTGGCAGGACAGCATCAAAAAAATTATAGTTTCTCCCCATCCAGAAAGTAAGAAAAACCCCACTGCAGGAAAGCCAAAAAAAAAAAAAAAAAAAAAATCACCGAGGTGAAGAGTCCAAGTTTCGCAATAGACTGAATCCTGAGTCTGGCAGAGCAGTTTCGCTCCCCAAGCTCTGGATGGCAGTAGTTGCGAACAAATGTGAACCGCAGAACGCGGCACCGGCAGCGCTCCGCGGGCAGCTCCCGGCTCTACATAAAATAAAAAATCTGATGATTAAACCATAGCATATACCTGTACAGAATCCAAAGGCTATCCTCGGTAGCAAGTCAGTACAAAGCTTGTGTTCCCAAATGCCCTAAAACACACAGCAGTCAAAACTGTAAAGTATAACTTCTGCTTGAGGACTCAATGCATGCTGCAGGATGGGTTGCTGTGGAATGCACTAAGTGGATTCTCATCCTATTCCAATGCATCCGGCTGGGCCAAATGAGAGCTTTTATGAAAATGGCATTGAATAAGCAGCTCTGAAAGGAATAAATAATGCAGATTAGATAGATTTGTGATCAGTGTAGCTAATGGTTATTCAAAATAAACATAAAAATCCAGAAAACTGAATTCATCTGAGTCAATTGCCCCTAAGACTATCAAAGCTGTTTACCTGGTGCAAAACCTAGTGAGAAATTCAACAACCGAAATCTTCTGGTAGGCTGTACAACCTAAGGGGGCTATTGCATAAAGGAGAGCAGGATTTATAATAAAGTATCTGAGAGGGAAACACTGTGATTGATCAGGAGACTGTTACAGTGATACAGGATTATTATGAGATGTTTAGGAAAAAGGCAAAAGATAGGGAAGGGAGCAACAAAGGCGGATCAGGGAAGAGCTAAAAAGATTGAGGTGTGTTGGATAAAGGGTATAAAAAAGGCCATCTGCATGTAAGCAGGCTGCTGGTCAGTATGTTTGTGTGACTGAGCCCCATGGCTAATTGCCACTGTTTGTCCTATCCTCTTCTAAATGCTATGTTTAACTACCTTCCATGTGACTGTGTTCTCTATTCTGTGTCTGTGCACCTGATCTGATGAACTCCAAACCAGACCAGCTGGTGAGTCAAATGAGCAGTCTGGGAGATAGGTACTGGGAGATCCTTGAATGGCTTTTTTCCTGAGCATGCATTCTTTGGAGCTGGATGGAACTATGCACAATGCCTGCGTGTGTGTTGTGGGTCTCTGTAAAGACCCAGGCTGAGAATGGACAGTAGCATGTCCAAGGCACCTAATACTCCCCATTCATAGGATAATGATGCCAAGACATACTTTTTGTGAATCTTTCCACTATTTTCCTGAAGCATATTTGTTCTGTGACTAAGCATATTGACTCATTAGAGCATACCAGACTACCAAAAGCCACAGGGTTAAGCCTCTGTAGTTTTTCATGTTAAAAACCTGAATTCAAAAGGTCAGAAGCAGCCTCTGAAGAGATGAATGATTGTTGAAATCAGCAGAGTTTCATACAGACTTCAGGAAGCTCTGAATTGGGCCCAAGCACATCATGGCAAGATTACTTAAAATTTGTACACAACCTCCCAGTGTTACTATGAGAACTCCTGTAATCCTGTGTGTCGTTTCATGATCTGAGGAAGTTACTGACAACAGAGATGGTTGTTATGGGGACAGTTGTCTGTCAAAGAAAAAAGGTTACACGACAAAGAGAACATCTGATTATGATTTGTTCTTATACAGAAGAGGAGATGTTTTCACATGCAGCCCTGAAAACACACAGGTTTATTTGGGCTTTTAAAGCTAGTGCCCGAGAACCAGAAGCTCGGGAAGAAGCAAATGAATCTGGGGGCAGACTAAGACTATAGCAGGTATAACATAAAATTTGTTGGATTCAAAACAAACAGGTCAGCAAAAGCGTATTATTTTAGACTTAATTATGATCAATGGGCCACTGTTGGTTTCAGACTTTTTAAAACAAAGGCTCCTTTTTCCTCCCTGCAGGACTCCGAAAAGGAAAAAAAAATCTAAGCTAAGGAAAGTAAAACAAAATGGAGACATAAGAAGAGAAAGGGAACAGACCAGTATTGTACTTCATTTGTTCTCAATGATCCAAAACATGAATGTTTCAGTTCAGTGTAGAATCTCCGTGTGCAATTACATTCTGCTCTTGAATTCACGTTCCACTGCTTCCTTGAGTTTGTTTTCTTCATAGTTTTTTTTTGTAGATTCTTCAGAGCAGTACAGGGATAAGAGAACAATAAGTGATTTTTCCAAGAACAAACAGCAGCACAGTTACTATGAAGTACAGCTCTTCTGCAGTTTGGTACTGTAACTACCCACACTCTCCTCCTTTTTCCAAGCGCTGTTTTCCTCTACACTTTCATTTAAAGCATTTTCTAAAACCTGAAGAAATTCTGTAAAATAACTATCAATAGCTGCCAATAGCAATTGGTAGCAACCACGTACTGACAATTGTGGAGGCCTAACACTAACACTATGTAATTGCAGTGGAGTTGATCTAAATCTCATTGGGAGGGGTTTGTCTGGCCTTTGATGAAAGCTCTCTGCCTCTTAACCCTGTTTAGAGCAGGTGTGATTGACACAGTATTTAAATCTACAGGAGCACCTGTCTGCAACAGCACATCTCTCCAATGCCATTAAAACAGTATTCACAGCAGAGGAAAAAAATACGTATTTTCATTTTTACCATACCTCTCCACTGACACTTGACGTGTCCAGAGTTTAGCTTTCTTTGCATTTTAGGATGATGGGGAGTAGGGTAGAAACATGAAAATTACATTGATTCTTTATAAAACATGAAATCTAATTCCCTTTGTTTCTTCCTAGATATTAACATAGAAACAGATGCTTCCATCTGAGGCTCAGAGAAGAACCATGGTAACCATCCAGAGCCACACTGTCTTCAGCGGGCTCTTATGTCTGTCATCACAGCATAAATCAGAGCATGAGATTTCCAAAGCTCAAATATTATGGCCTCTGTATGTATATACTGAGAACACAAGCATAAAAGACGCACTAAAATTCAAAAGGAGGGAGTGGAAATATCCTAATGCAGAAACACACTAATCATGTTATCCTTTCCTACAGGAAAAAAAACCACTTAGATTATAGATCAAAAGTCAACCAAACTTAACAAACTTCTTCATATAGCTCTTTACAGGAAAGATTACAAGCTTTCAAATATGCCATAGCACAAACCTGCTGGAGCTTGAATTCTGCTGTGGCCCTGCTGGAGCTTCGGCAGCATCCCACAGGCAGCAGTGGGTGCTTTGAAAGAGAGCCATTGCCATAACTCTTGGGTCAGAGTAGAACACTGAAGTGCAGGTAATAGAACCCACTTCAGGTTTTGGCTTGGCTTTTGGCATGATTTCCAGCAGCTGGTTGGTTGGGTATAGAGAGAGGATATCAACTTCATTATGACACAGCCCTAGAGGAGAAAGGATCTTTGCAGAGCAACTTTCTAGTAATTGTCAAGTTATCAGTGAAGCACTTTACTTCTCTTGCATGCAAATACTTACAATTAATTATGCTTATTGCTTTTTATATTTACAACTTACTTCTACTTTACACTCCTCAGAGGCCAGCTGTAGTTATTATCTAATCTTGCAGAAATGTGCTGCAGGAGGCATGTGGGACTCTGGTTGGGCTGTTTGCCCTGTAGTCTCCACACTGGGCCAGTCAGAGCCGTGTAGGTGCCCTAAACAAAGACAGACCCAAAGCTGTCATTTCTCATTGCTCTTTCCCTTTAAAATAAAAGCCACCATTAACTAGGATACTGTTACTCTGACTGAAGACAAGAAAGCCAAACGAGAGATATGAAAAAGCATGTCACCTTCTAGGGAAAAAATAAATAACAGGGTGGGGTTTTTTTCATACAGCTCAAGTGGCTGAAGACTTCACAGAAGTTCCACCTTAACATTAAGAAGAACTTCTTTATTTTCAGGGTGGCAGAGCCCTGGAACAGGCTGCCCAGGGAGGTCGTGGAGTCTCCCTCTCTGGAGACATTCCAAACCCACGTGGACACATTCCTACATAACCTGCTCTAGGCAGCCAGGGCATTGGACTAGATCTCCAGAGGTCCCTTCCAACCCTAATGATTCTGTGCTTCTAAGACCAAAGGTCTTGGTCTCTAGTCCTCCTTGTGGCTACTCCAGGCAATACCCCATGAAGGGGCTTCTTCCGAAACAGAAAACTCATCCCTGCCATAGGAGCAGAAGAAAACATACAGCAGGCTGCTTGCTGCATACACTCTGACGTCTGTCCTTCTCTCTCTGTAGTTAGTGGGACATGGCAATGTATTTGTTACTGCTTTTGTAGGGAAATGGGTAGAAGAGGGCATGCCTCCTTCTTTCATGCTGCAGTAAGCTTGGATATGGGTTTCCTATAGGAGCTGGTCACAGAGGTACGAGGCTGCCTATGCTCCTATGCCTTCTTCCACAAAACTTCGGGGAAGTCACACAGAGTTTGAAAATAAGTTTAAAAAGAGAGGAGTAAAAAAAAAAAAGGTTGAGGGTATAAATATTTGCACTTGCAGGCCACTTCCTGAGCCTTTGCTTTTGAGCTTTGTTCTTACACTTTTCAGTGTGACTGAGCAACATTTTTTCTCATTTTTAATTTATTGTTTTTATTGTTACTTATAGCTCAGGTTTCCATGCTCTCTAGAATCAGACTGCAGAGGTGGACAGCAAGCACTGTTACAAGACTTGTGACAGCATCACCACAATGTCAATATATGATTTGACATAACATTTCACATATTTTTGTCTGTGTTTCCAAAGTAGTTCATTCCAGGAAAAATTTCCACATGGCCCAATATATCCTGCCATGAGAATGCTCAGCATTTCGTTCCTTAAGGTGTGCTATGTTGGTTAGTATTCCTGAAGAAGCTAGTCTGCAGACGAAATTTTCCCAATGTGCAGGAAGGGAGAATTTCCATGTGTTTTTGCTGGGTTTATGATACAATGTGTACCTCATGGAACACAGTCAAACTTTCATGTAACAGTTTATTTCCAGGTTACTGACATTTTATAGGGGAATCACAACACAGTTTTATGAAAACAAGGAACATATGCAAAACCCTTTAAAATGTGTAAGAGAAGATAGATACAGCTTCTTTCTCACACTGCATGTATGCTACTTCCCATGCACTTCAAGGATGATAGAAATTCCAGTAAATTCTTAACTGTTCAAGGCTCATAAAACCAACATATGCTGCACATTTCTGAATAAAGTTTTTGCATGTAATACAATCTGAAAATTTAATGCTGAAAATAATTATTCTCTGTGCTTTCCAATTGTTGAGTTTTGACTTAATCTGCAATGAGGAGCCTCCAAACATTCTGGCTTCTGTGAAACATCTGATGATTACACACTGTTAGCTCAACAACTGTGCTGGTAAACTCACTTTGGAGCCTTGGTCTGGAGACCACATAGGCTTATTAACTGCAAAAGGTGGGTGCTGTGCCACCCCCCACACCCTCTCACGTGTGTCAGCAACCAGGGCAGCAGCTCCAGGGTATCATGGAGCTGAGTGCCTTGACACTGATGCCCCCAGCTCTGCCCTGGGAAATAAACTTCACTCTGTAGTCTGAAAAATGACTTGTGCCCTGGTAACTGCCTGCTCTGCTCCACGGAGCAGCTCTGTCTGCCAGGAGACAGCTGCTTCTGCTGAGGCCAAAGCAGCTCATCCAGAAAATGATAGAAAGCATCTGCTCACTTATCAGCTTTACCTTCCTCCTCCTCTTGTATTGCACTTGTTACGTTGGGTCTCAAGTCCTGGCACAAATGTAGAGATGCTCAGTGCAGCCTGAGCATATTCATCAGTGTGAGCATTGCAGTATCTGTCAACATTTCCTCCACAATACTTGAGAGTACTTTGAAACCAGTGCTGGCTGCCTCTCAAAAATCCTAGTGAAATGTGGATTTCACTCAGCTCTGTGCTCCAGGGTCATACACTTCTTGGGCATGTGGTTCCAGCAAGCCTCATCATCTGTGGTCCCATTCCAGAAGCACTTTAATTGCAGACAACCTCATCTAAGCATAACTACAGCTCTTAATATGGATGCACAACATGGGTTTTCTGCACAGGTTCACAACCCTCCCTTTTTGAGGACTTTTCAAAATCTCATTCTTTCATCCAGGTTATGTGCAGCCACACAAACAACTGAATCAGCTCTCCTAAAAGGAACTTCTGAGAAAGGGCAGCAGTGAGTATTGTGGTGATGGGGGATTCAAAGGCAGGTTTTTTCACCTTTTTTCTGCTACCAAGGGACATGTAACCTCAACTTCCACAAGGTTATTAGATTCACCCCCTTCACCACTGAGAATCCTCTGCACAAATCCCAGAAGTATTTTGGGTAGCTCTGGGAATGCATCATGAAGACTTGTATTTTAACCCTCTAAGTGGTGTATGTTATGCAATCTGGGACAGAAAGGTCAACTCACAATTTAAACAAAAAGGAAATGCATACATTTCCCCCTCCTGTCAACAATTCCCACCCAGCCCAATCACCTCCAGCTATGGGCACTGGTGAACTGAGTTTATTCTGGGCACTCACCCAGATCTGCCCTGTGGCTGAGATACACCTCTCTTCCTTTTTCCTTCTCCCCTCTCAGTGACTACAGCAACTACAGGCAAACTAACAGAAAGCTACAGAGTGAGCAATACCTGCTTATGTATTTTTCCTGAGGCAATAACAGATGCAAACATATACATCTAGCATAATGTTAGGCCCAGAGACCCAGGCCACCAGGAGTAGCGTTCCACGAAGCAATCGGCTTGCCTTGCTCCCTGCCACATTCCTGCATGCAAAATACCAGACTCTGGAAAGAGATATACTGGGGGCAAAGCCTCATGCACACATACAAAGGCCAGTTCCAGCTTGGTGTGGGTCAGAGACCACGTGTAAGTTGGCTGCCCCAGGAACAGACATGGGCTAGACTGGCTCCAGCTTTAGCCTCGTACGATGTACAAGAAATTTTTCCTGCATTGCTCTTGTTCAGTGGAATTTGTGTGTGGAGCCAATGATTGCTCCACAACCACCTCAAAAAACTGTGACTCATCAGATGGCATTTGAAAGGGGCCATCCCAGTGCCCGTCCCCTAAAAAACCCCCAGCTATGCCAGCAAGTCTCTGGTGGCAGTGCGTGTACAGGTGGGATCCCATCCAGGTGGGTGTTCCTAGCAGACACTTGTACACTTAAATTGTCTCTTCAGTGTATTACTACAAACACTTTTAATTTAGTCCTCTAGAACAGGATTTCAGTACTACGGAAAAAAAAATGGTTTCCATGTTATTTCTGGAAGCTTATATAATTTTTCCACTCTCTCCTTTCCTCTGGGTACCACCTCCCCTTTGCATAATTTCATTAAGATGTATAAACTCTCCAAGATATATATCAGGGGAAGGAGTGTAAAAGCAGCAGTCATAGAAAAAACACTGAAATACAACTTTCTATCCAAGTTACACAAAAAAAAATTGCAAAATCCCTTGGCACCAGAAGCATAGGGAATCAGAGCCATCTACTAACAAGTGAAGGTGGGGTTCCTATGTGTGCAGTCAGGGCTGTGCCAGCAACATTAAGGAAGGTATTTTTACGGATATTTGAAGTAGAGACTCTTAAGATCTCTTGCTGACATTCATGACACTGCTGGTCAAACCAGCCAACTTAAAGGCAGCACTGCAACATAACCCTCTGATGTGATCATATACGCTTAACTCAAGTGAAAAGGTCAGAGATCTCCATGTATTTTTTAAAAATACAGAAACCAAATTAACTTGCTGTTAAATGTGGGACATGGTCACCTGTAGGATGTGGAGTTTTGAATCAAAGCTTCATGTCTTCTTCACCTGAGGATCTGAGTGAGGATAGCGAAAAAGAAAATTAAAGTTGTTAATGAAGCCCTATCGCCCTGTAAGGCCCAATTCCTTCTGCAAATAAAGAAAGACCACAACAACCAAAGTAATGTCCCATCTGCCCAGGATCCATCCAGCCTCATGAAGGCTGTGCCAGAGCAACCCTCTCTCCATGAACCTTCACCAGTTCCTTCCTGAAAGAAGACACACAAGCTGTTCATTTAAAGCCACTTCCCAAATGCTCTAAGTCACAAGGAAAGCAAAGCTATATATCAGCAACCATGGATATGGCATTGTCAATTCTAACCCTTGGATTAAATCGATACTCTCACCATTCATGGGAAATGAAAATGAATTGATGGTGTTGGATCTTTTCCCAGCAGGCTAGCGTCCACTGCTCAGTGCCACTGGAATGAATATCACCGTCTGGTTCTCCAAAACACACAGAGCAGATAAAAGGAGTGACCTGCTTTCTCAGCCATATGCCTGCTTCCTGCCCAGTTCTGGATCCAGGCACCAGGGCAGGGCTGACCTGCCAGGCCCTCACTGCAATTTCCTTGGCTGGACCAGATCAGCAGATACAGGGACAACAATAAATTTTTTTTCAGCCACGAGTATGTTTCTTTGTCTGTAACTCATGTCTTTGTACACATTTATCCTCAAATGGCATCTGAAGATCCTCATTCTATATGGTATATGTATTTCCTCTTGGCATGCCTGGGGCAGTGAAAATCAATAAAGGTGGGAGCTTGAAGCCATGGTGTTTGCCCAATAAATATCCCATACACACAGTCTTTCATTGCTAAAGAGAACTGCACTGAAGTAAAAAAATATTGCAGGCACTTCTCCTGATCTTAGAGCTTGTAAAAGGATATTCTCACACAAGCTGAAGGGCTGGATTGTGCAACTTTGGCAGCATTGAGCACTTACCTGAGCACAAACAGCCCATTGAAAAGGTCTGGCACAGAATCGTTCCCCACAAGTCTGTGGTTTCAATAAAACAACAGATTAGTTAATGAAGGACATCAGCATCTCCAAAATGGCCCTGAATTTTAGAGGGTGCGCTTTTTTCTGATAAAGTTAGCATAAATGTACAGTAAAATCTTTTCAGGAAGAAAATGGTCTCCACATACTGATAGGGTGCTGCAGTAGAATCCTTCAGATGAATGGAGGTTTTGCACTAGATTTTATTAGGGAGGAAGGATTTACCCAGATTTTTTCCTGTTCCAAATTGGCAGCAAAAAAGAAGAAAGTGTTTACCTGAGTGATTAATTTCAGCAGCTCTGGGACAGCGTGTAGTTTCTTCTGGAAAAATAATTTGGATTCAGAAATATATAAAAGACCACTCCAAACGGAGCGTGCAGTTTTCAAAAGAGGCATCTGGAAAAAAAAACAAGTTTTAAATAATTTTGGATGTGAAGCCAAAGAATTCAGAACAAGCATTTTGGTAACAGAAAAACGTTCTTAAAGGAGGATTAGGGCAGGAGCAGTTCACCTCTACCCCAGCTAGTGATCAAGCTCTGAGCAGCAACCAGGTTTTTTAGAGGATTGTTTCACTGGAGCTCATTTAACCATACTTTTTTTAACGACAGAGCTTCAGGAGGTGAGCAGTGAAGAGGCAGAACAGCCCTGTGAAGAGTCAGCATACTGAACTGCAGGATTTCTTTGCTTTTTGTGATGCCTTAGGACCAGTTCCAAACTCCTCATAATCATCGCATTAATCTCCCAAGCTGTGCCTCGCTTCAACTCTGCAATACTAGAAACAGGAAATTTCCACCACCTCGGCCTTTGATGGCCACTTAGCAACTACTTTTGTGTGACACCTCATAGAAGGAAACAAACCTGCATTTTGAAATGTAGCCACTGCTCCAGGAGACAAGGGGAGTCCTGCTCTATCTGCTCAGTCTGAAAAAAAGCTTTGCATTTATAAGTCAGCCAAATTCAGCACATCCCCCAGCAACTCTTAGCATGCAGGGTAGGTGCAGGAACCCCATCTGGGTCCTCTTGTGGACAGTGCTTTGGAGAGACACAAAATCAGCAAAAGCCAAGCACCATCCATCCATCCCTTCCTCTCCTCCACGTGTCAGACCAGAGGCACATGCCTGTCTTTAGCACAAATCAGGTAGGATGTGGGTATCTGGCAGTCCCTCCTCCCCCTTGTGAGCAGGAGTGGGACTCAAATATCCTCTGCCAGCAGTGCCTGAAGCCCCGTCCTTTTCTGCACAAGGGCTGTACAAGGAGCCACAAGGCAAGCTCAGAGCACTCAGAACTACCAAACGATGGGGCATCCTGCACATGGCAGGAAGGAGAGGGGTCACTCAAGTGAGAAGCCCCTAAAGAGGGCAAAGAAGAGCAGCTGGGGCATGTACCATGATTTGGGTCTGTTTGTGTGGCACAATCAAAGAAGTATCTATCAAAGGCTGGAGCTTACACCAAGGAGTAATGCCGCTCCCCTTGGAGCAGATGGTGCCTCTGTACCCAGACAACAATGCAGGTCTGTCTGGAAAAACAAAGTGGGTATGTGCTGTGAAGGATGGACAAAAACAAGGCAGAGAAGGACAGAGAATTTGTTTTTTTGTGTCACAGAAAGTTATCCCAAGCAGCCTGTAATAAAGGTTCCATGATGGGGGAACTGAAGCCGTGCCCAAGGGTAGCAGCCATGGTGGGTGCTCTGGGCGTGAGCAGACACTGTGGTTGTGATGCCTCCTGAGGGGAGGAGGGAGCCTTGCACAGCTCACAGCGGTCATTTGCTCTCCACCGAGGCATTCTGTGGGAGAACCTTCCTTCCTGACAGCAGGCAAAGGAGGTGCTGCAGATCACAGGAAAATCAGGACAAAAGCCAGGGTCATACCACAGGAGAGGTAGTTTCCATGTATTTGCTAATCCTCTCTGGACTTCTCTCCCATGAACTTTCTTTGCATCCTCTTAAGACTCCGAAAACTCATAGCATCCCCAATATCCTGTAGCAAGGAGTTTCACAGCTGCAAACTTCCTAAACAGGACCACACCAAAATACTTTTGCACTAAAATGAGTCTTTAGAATTGTTCTTCTTCCGCAAAATGTGTCATTCACAGCTACTGACAGGAACAGAGCCAGCCTTGCAGGCAGTGCTCCGTTTATCCCAAGTCCTTGTAAACCTGCTCACCCCACTGCACATCCCAGCATGGGGAAGCCCTCCTGGGCACCCAGCGTGCTCATACACAGAGGAGCAGCAGCTCACACAGAGGCCCGTTTGCTGTTAAGCACTGGAAATGTTGTGGCCAGCAGGGTAACAAGTGGAGAACCAGCATCTACACACCTTCTTCCACATCACATAGGACTAGTATAGTTTTATAATATCCAGTGCCTACACCAGTTTGCATCTGTCCATTCATCCTTTAAGCTTCTTTGAACTCAAGTCTTGCACCGAGCTAATCACCCCACCAACATTTTGCTAATAATAGCAGCAGCCCTTCAGTCTGTCAGGAGCACACATAAGAACACCACAGTGATAGGAGATCTCTAAGGTCTCCTCCATGCCAGCCATTTCTCAGTCTGGTGAGGAGAGAGCAGCAGAATGTAAAGCTAAAATGCTCATTTTCAGACCCTCTGTGTCCCACCCAGGCTGTTCACAAGTGTTTCACAACCCATGCTGTCTGCTGCCAAGCTCCTCTGGGGGACTCAACAATTAGAGGCCCCGTAAAGAATGTTAAAAGCATACGATTAAACAAATGTATTCAGAGTTAAACATGTTGCTAAGGATGATCAGTGCAAGAACCAACATAAACAAAGCTCCAAAGGCACAAGGACCTTTACGTGGGACAGTAACCCTGAGTGCCTTCCTCCCAAGATAAGCTTACCTTTCGAAGTAAGTGAAATTCTTCTGTGGGGCAACTCCTAGAGAGACACCCTGCCTAGGAGCAGAACTGCTGTGCTGGCATAGGGGTGGCCAAGATTCTCTTGATTTCCTGGTGGGGAGGAGAAAGTCAGGTTTCAAACCATGGTGCAGCACTGCTGCCTACATGATCATTTTACAGTCTTTTAATTACTTCAGAAAAATTATTTAATTAAGGCCTCTTCTGTAGAGTTCTAGTTCAAAACTGCAGCCTGTCAGTGTTACTGGTCCTAAACTGAAAGAAGTTCCCCGTGAGAGGACATGCTAAGGCTCCTTTGTGCAATGCTTGTGTGGACTCCTGGAGCTGACCTCTGTCTTGCAGAGTGGCACTGGACCACTGCAGTTTCAGATCACCAGCACCTGGGGTAAACACACATGCTCTGGATGAAGGCTGAAATTTATGGTGAGAGGGACATAAATCCTCAGCCATAGCTCTGAAGGTGTGAAGAATATTCCCAAGTACTGTGTGAATTATTCAACCACACTAGTGCTGACTCGCAGGGACAGCGCTTTCACACACAGTTTTAGAGCCAATTTATTTAACAAGATTTTAATACAAGGACAGCTAGAAACCTGTTTCATTCTTCTGGGTCAGATCATGCTGGCATTTTCTTAGGTCTTAAATACACAGACCAGTATTGACAGTGATCAATTTACAGTCCAGCTGGTCTTTGCCTTTTGTTAAGCACCTTTCACAATTTCAATAGGTTAAAAGCTGAGGCCCTGAAAGGCATTTGGTTTCCAGCTCTGTTGTGCATGACAGCCCTACAGACCTGGATACATACTCGGAGTCTCCACTTGCCTGGCATTTTACATCCGTAAGACATCCTTGCAGCTACACTGCAATGCAGGAAGAAGTCCAGAATAAAACTCTCAGGATAGCAAAGAGACTGGAGGGCTTGGAGACCAACCACCAAACTTGGAAAACTGAAAGGATTGAGGAGAGAGTAACAAGAGTCACAGGGATAACAAACACACCCAAGGAACTAATGGTGAAAGGCTGAAGGGGTTTAAACCAAGGCAGAGAAAAAAATGAAAGGGGTGGAGAAGCAGCACTCACTGCAGAAGGCAGCTGTGACAATCATCAGGTGTTCTCTGCATCCTCTGTGAACAGGGTAAAAAACCACACAACCCAATTTCCAACAAACATAGGGGAGGCTCTTAGGACACAGAACTGCAGAAGCCATGGGGATCCTATGGAAATTACAGCTTAAGGACATTATGGAAACCCTTTCCCTGGAGGGCTGCAGGAGAAACGTTTCCCCAGGATGCGTGAGAGCTGGAAGTGGACAGGACCCCACTAGCCCCAGCATTTTCAGGCAGCAGGGAGGGAGCCTCAAGTCTCCCTGTGCTGGCAGGGCTCTACCCCACTGGGGTATCACCTGCCAGCCAGAGGAGGGAGAATCTCTTCATAAGGGGAAGCTGCAGTCCCAAGATTAGACTCTAGCCCTCGATAGTGCCCAGGGTTTCCCTGCAGAGCACTGCTGGGCATGCAGCCAGAGCAGGGGTGCAGCTCCAGGGATGGCTGTGCTGGGATAAGTGCTAATAGTTCTGTGGGGATGAGCTTATCATGGATACTTGCACAGGAGAAAGAGGGGAAGGAAAGCATGCAAGCAGCAGCTGCACAGGCACCCTGAGGTCCTCTCTGAGAAGCAGAGGGGACAGAAGAGAGGAAAAAAAAAAAAAAAAGAGAAGGCCAAGAGTCAAACCTGAAGGTTTGAACTTGGCTCTAGCCAGCACATGTACCTTGCATTCCAGATTTTACACTATCTTCCTAAAACTTCTGAAATTTCTACCTTCTCTCAGGGCCACTTATTCCCTTTTTTTTGCTCTTCTTCTGCATTTCCTCCTATTATCATGACCCCCACCTTTCAGACACATCACGTGGCAATAGGTTTCATTCAACAGTGTTACCTTTATTTTGTGGTCAAGGGCACACTCTCGTACGGCATCTCCCATAGACGATGCCTCAGGAGCAGCAAGATAATTCTGGCTTCCGCAGCAGAGGGGAGCCTCCGTGGGGTGCTGGCATAGCAGCCAGACCTTCTCCCACCCCAGCTGTGCCAGGACAGCTCCAGCAACACCCTCTGGGTAAGCCAGCCTGCCCCAGGCCAGCAACATTGGGTCCCGAGATGATGCAGGATGGTGTCAGGGAAAAAGATCTCAAAATCCATTTTTACAAACCATGTAAAGCAGCAAAACTACCCAGAACTGGTTAGCTGAACAGCAACATTTCATGCATTTATTACTAATGGTCTACACAACCCAGTCCCAACTTGAGATTTTATTGTTTATGGGCACAACATGTTCATTTTATGGGAACAGACCTGCTCTGTGCTGGGAGACTTCCTGCAAGCAACTGTGGTGGTAATTTAGAAGATGGCATTCTTCCCAAACAGTCATTATTAAACCAATAACCCTATGTTACCTCCAGCATCAAGGGGCAATGTGCTGTTGGAGGCAAGACAGAACAAAGGTCCTAGTGATAGTAATTGCAAAAGGGCTTAGGGGCTGTTCTCTTCAGGGAACAGAGGGAGATGCAGCCTGGCCCAACTCCAGAGTGTGTGGTTTTAAAGATCCTCACTTAAGTCAGATGGCGTTGATGTGCAGCGTTAAAGAGCTGCCACTTCTGCACCCATGCCTGGCTGAGTTACAGCAACTGTTTTCAGCATCTCTGCCAGAAACGACATCTCTCATGACTTTTATCGTGGAAGGGGTGCGTGTTTGTAATCAGCTTGGAAAATCTGTTTCTGAGCTTAATTCTAAAGCTTCATCTTTGCTACAGAAACAACTGTACTCGGTAACACAGCCTGCCCGCCCTTCAGCAGCATGGGGAATGATTTGCTGTCCTGGAAAATTGGTCACAGCATAAGCCCACAGGGTTTTGCAACTTTACTGTTTGATGCCTTTGGTTTAAGTGCTGAACACACTGTACAAGCACAAACAGGCAGCCTGATCTGGGAAGTCTTCTACAGTGCTAAAATGCCAACCATTTGGGTAACCCTGTAAGCTAATCAGCAGTTCATGCAGTAATTTTATCAATTCACAGTGGGAGGCAAGAGGTTGATGCCAAGGTCAAAAACACTACACAATTCATCTCAATTTTTTCGGTTCTGGTAATCTTAAGGATCAACTTGCGTGTTCCTACAGCAAACTTGCTCAAGAAACATCTTATTTAAATGCCTTCGCAAAATGTCTTTCTGAACAAACAAACCACGTAGGCTTTGCAAGGGCAAGGATGTCAGCCACCAACCTAAGATGAGGCAGACCAGTCAAAAATGCATTGCACAGCGGTTGCAGATGGCCTTGCCATCACTGGGGAACGCAACTGTTTAAAGATACAGCACAACCAAACTGATGCAAGCTGTTCCTCAGGGCTTTTTTCAAAGGAATCCCAAAATTTGGTCCTCCCAAGGTGCTTGGAATGCAACATATTCATAGAGCAGTCTGTCTCAGACTGTACTTCTGCAAGCAAATAGGTTAATAAATTTCTAATCATTTGGTTTGGCCTAAACAGAGTATCAGCAGTTTTTGTCTAGCTGTGTTTCTTCAACAGCAAGATTTTTAAGTAAACAGTTTGCCTGGAGAGGCTGGAATTTCCATCACTGTCTAACCCACTCCTACATCTTGCCAAACATCTGGCAGGAATGAGTTAGGGAACCTTACTTTTGGATGAGGCAGGGTGGCAGGCTTAAACACATCTTGAGGTATCTTCTAGTCCCGCCTCTGGTAGTTTGCTGTCTAAATCAAATTGTTCTGGGATCACACATTAGAAACACATTGATAGGGCTCTGCCATGCAGCTAATGACAAGACTGCCTAGGCCTCTTGAGTCTTTCTACACAACAGAATTTCTGCATGATTTGTGTTTTTCACAATCATCAAGGCATTTTGCCTACAATAAAGAATCCACAGCTGATAGACAGAAAATAGAATTTTTTTTAATATCCTTTACCTCAGGTGAGAAGGCTGTACCAAACCCAAAAACACGTCCCATGTCACCAGGCTTAGCCTCTCTCCTTGCTTTGGACTGAAGAGCAGTGCCCTGCTCCATGATATCAAGGCCAGTTCAGGCAATGATCCCATCACACTGGGTGACAGCTGCCCAGATAAGCTGCCCTCAGCCCTTTGCCACTGTGCCCTACAGCTCTGCCATCAATACTGGGATCCCTCAGCAAATTCGAGGTTTTTGTTCTCATCTTTAGCACCCTCATGGGGTCACAACCCCAAGACCCAAGAGAAGCCTTGCTTTTCGTGTTTACAACAAACTGCAGAAGAATTACACTTGGGACTGTCAAGTTTCCTGCCCAGCTCCCAATCTTGAGAACCAAGAAGTCTGAAAGCCCAAACCTGTTCCTGCAAGAAATGAGAATGACAGTCAAGACCACAGCTGTAGGAGCACCTCATTTGTTTAACTTGACTTCAAGTAAAGGAATCACAGTCTAGCCCATTGCCTTCACATAACCATACACCACCAAATTCTGTGCACATCCATGGAAACACAATATACAGAACAGCTATTTCTGTAAGCTTTTTATTAAAAATACAGTCCACAAAGCAGATGCCCCATACTCAGACATGACTTGCAGTGTCTGGGCATCCTGCTTTGCTACCAGAGGGGGCAGCTCAGGCAAAGCCATTTGTTTAGCAGCAGAGAGCCTTTCACAAGTGTCAGCATCCTCTCTTACACCAAGAGGCTTGATACCTGCTTAGGACAACCATAGCTCTGTTGCATCACTGGAAGCACCTTCCAAAAGGTCCATTTATTGGAAAACTAAAGGATCTTCACAGAAATGAATTACAGTGGCAGGAGCAAACAGAATGGGCAATTTCTTACTACCTCTCATTAGAACAAACATGGAAGTTTTTCTTCGGGGGCCATACAGACGTTCTGCAAAACTCCATTAGCCAAATTAAAACAGTGGTAGGTCATGCAGATTGTATATATGGGGAAAAAAAGAGAAAAATTATGCTGAAGTACTGGATCCTAGTTAGAAAACACACAGGCAGGACTTACTAGGAGCAGCAACTCATACCTCTTCCTTCTTAGATTACAGGCACCACAGAACAAGTTCAGCATAATTTACGGAGCTTTTACTATGCAAACACACTTTTCACCCATTAAAAAAAATGGATTAGAGGAAGATATAAACATCTTATTTATTAAATCAAATAGAAATGCAAAATATATTTTACATGCCTTACATGGAAAAGAGATGAACTTCCAAGACTTTAAAGCAAGACTGTGTCAGTTGACACACAGGAAATAGGAACATTATAAACAGTCACAGAGAGGAGGAAGGACTGGGGGGAGGTGACACAGGGATTATGGGCAGCTCCCCCCACTCTGAGAAAGATTTTCTAAAAAACAATAATGGAGTTTATGCTGAGCAAGCATTAGAAGCCTGAAATTAACTTTAACATACACTTATTTTGGAGGAAGTTGTCTAAAGAAGCACAGTTGGCTAATAACTAGTCAAAACAACGATCTAAATTATGTATAACATACTCATTAAGTGGACACAGGTTTATTTTTTGAACTCATATGAACTCATTTTTTATGAACTCATTTTTTCTATACTCATATGAAAGACACAGGTTTATTTTTTGAACATAGTAGGGTCAGTAGAAGAATCAGAAACACCAAAACAAGCTTTTAAAAGCTAGATCAATACACAGCCACATTCTGCGTGACTCTTCTATTTAAGAAAAGAAAAAAAGGATGAAAAATAGAACTATTTTTCTAAATATTTCAATTATTTTGCCATCCTCCAACTCTTCCTCCCTCCTACACACAATTTCTTGGAAGCTGAAATGACACTCAACAACAAATACAAAGCATACACCAATAGTATATTCCACAGTTTTTCTAAAGAGTCAATAGTCCAGCAATTTTAAAGTGATCTATGTGCAAAAAATAAACAAATAAAGAGTTTCTTAAAAGAAGAAAAAAAAATCCACTGCAGCCCTAATTTCTACTTAAAAAAAAAATAAAATCTGAGGATTAGCACTAAGTTTCTCAGTGGAGGACAGATCAGTTACTGCAAGTATTCTGCCTAACCTGTGACTTGGTGTTGTAAAACTGTCAACATCCCAAGTTTACTACCTGCTGGCAAGTGGAAAACAGACCATATCCCCATGAGAAGTAGGAAAACCACTATTCATAAACTGGTCTTCTGATATACATAACATATGGTGCAGGTATGTATTCAGAGACTGCTACCTACAGCTGAGAACAGTCCTCCCAGCATGACTAACAGTAAATTATTAACAATAAAATGTGCAAGACTCCTAAGAGCAGTATTTGAAATGTTCCTGCCTGCTCAATGCCTCTAGGCCTAAACTATCCCCTCGTTAACAGTGGTGTGAGTCAGGGCAGCTCTGGTGAAGTTACAGTAGAAATCACTGTGCATGAGGATTTCTGTGAGAAGAACAGTCCCTTAAACTACAGACTAGTTCAGTCCTGACCACACTACAATAGGGAATTGTGTTTAAACCATGAGTAATCATGCAATCATCTCCAGCATAGTACTTCTTTTCTGCACACATGGAATGTAAATGACCAAGATTTACAACTGATGATTTTGCAGATTTAATGGATTATATTTCTCTAATGGTTCTGGCAATGCAAACTCAAATTAAAAAAAACAACACCAAAATCCCACACTCACTGCTGTTTTTCTCTTTTATTTGATGACTTATCTGGCACACAGTTAGGGTTTGTTAACAGTGTGTAAGTGTTCAAAGACATCAAATTACTTGGTCTGGGGTGGGGAGAAGGGTGGTCCTATGGTAAAGTCCAGGTGTGGAAGACACCACAACAGGTGTTTGAGTAAATCAAAAATCTTACGTCTGTCATTAGTCCAGTAAATGAAACAGACACCCCAAGTCCTAATCAAGAGCTGGGAAACAAAACAATCACCAACTCATAAAAGGTCTTGAGTTTTCCAGATGAAAACTCAGAAGAGCAAAATATGATCAGCAAAGTCACTTGGTGTTATGACTTTCCAAGTCACCTGGCAAAACAGTTCAACCATCAAAACTATCCACAACTTGAATGCCAAGTGGCTGTATTCTCCCTTTCACTACCTACTGCTGCATAGGACAGAGGAGCATTATGGAATCTGAGGGGTGGACCGGCTGCAGGAAGGTGACCACTCTTTGCTGGAGTAAAGGAGCAGCACACCAGACCACAGAAGGAATCTCTTACAAAGAATCTCACCCAACAACATGAGGCCTTGAGGATGAAGAATGTTACAAACCATTGAGGTACTGGAGAGTGTCCAGAAAAGGGCCACGGAGCTGGTGAAGATTCTGGAGCACAGGTCTTATGAGGAGCAGCTGAGGGAGATGCAGTATTTAGTCTGGAGAGAATGAGGCTTGGAAGGGACCTTATTGCTCCCTACAACTACCTGAAAAGAGGTTGGAGTGAGGTGAGGGTCAGACTTTTTTGCCAGAAGCAATAGGCCAAGAAGACACAGGCTCAAGTTGTGCCAGGAAAGGTTTAGATCATTAGGAGAAATGTCTTCACTGAAAGGGTGGTCAAGCATTGTAACAGGCTGCCCAGAGAAGTGGTAGCATCACCATCCCCAGAAGTATTCAAAAAAAAGCATAGATGTGGGTTTTAGGGACATGGTTTAGTGGTGGATCTGGCAGTGTTAGGTTAATGGTTGAACCTGATGAACTTAAAGTCTTTGCCAACCTAAACAATTCTATGATTCTATGAAACCACATACCTTAATGCAGGGAAATGGTGGTTCTGGTGCAGCTCAAATCAAAGCCAAACTGTTTTCATTTGCCAAGGATGGCTAAACACTAACAACACAATTCAACGTGTGCTTCAAGTGCTGTTAGACGCATACCACATACAACATTTAGCCTTGGTTTTCCTCCCCATAATGCACTAAAATAAAACCAGACCTTAAGGAATAACTTGCATAGTAAGAAAAGGTCATCAATTTAATCATTAACTTTAAGCAGGCAAGCAAATTTGTAAACATTCAAAAGCGGCAGCATCCAAGTTACAAACAATTTAAGGAAAAAAGAATTGAGATTATTAAGGTTCTTTATCCTCTCAAAAATTTTGGAAATGATCTTGTGAAACACTGCAAACATTGAACACTCAGTTACACCTCTTCTAAACCTGCTAGCAGTCCTGCCTTCCAACGAGTTCTGCTTTCTAAAACACACGATCTCACAATTGTCGTACTTTTTAGCATCTGCCATTTGGAAGTCAGCTATAAGAGCATTTCACCTCTAAATCCCATTAGCAAAGGGAATGCTTGTGTCTTGATTCAACACCTCTTTAACTTCTGAGGGCAAAGCATCAAAGAGGTGATCTTCCACTATGAGCCCACTTTTCCTGAGAAGCTGACACTGCCCCAGCGTAACTGGCAGACGGTCCAAGCAGTTTCCCTTCAGTTCCAGGTAAGTCAGCTGCAACAGTTGACTTACTTTATCTGGGATTGAGGTAATACAGTTTTGTCCCAGACTCAAAGTCCTCAATTTAACACATTTAAACAACTGTTTTGGCAAAACGTCGACTTTGTTTCCTGTGATGTGAAAATGCTGAAGATTTTGAAGCAAACCTATTTCCACTGGAATCACTGCAATTGAGTTGAAGCTTACATCCAAACACCTAAGTTTCTGTAAACTGAACACTGCGGCAGGTAAGGTTTCGAGTTTGTTATTTGAGAGATAAAGAGATTCCAAATTCTTTATGTGGGTAATGGAGGAAGGAATGCTGACTATTTTATTGTGCCACAGCTTTAAACAAGTCAGTCTTTTTAAATGCTGGAAACTGATGATCTCTTCAATTGTGCGTATGCTATTTGACTTTAAATCCAGTTCCTGTAAGTTAGAAAGACTGAAGATGGCATGGGGAATTCTCTCCAGTTCACAGTTCTGCAGTTCCAACTCCGCAACATTAGTCATTTTCTTAAGGCTATTGAGTACCACAAGCTTAGTGCCATCGTTATGAATGACTAGTTTTGTCAGATGTGGTGCTACATCTGTGATATTGGGGGGAATTTTGGTCAAATTGCTCTTCACGTGGAGAATTTTAAGGTGTCTCAACTCTCTAAGAGATTCAAGCCCTATCATTTTATTGTTTTCAGAGTTCAAGTTGCCTATCAAGTACAATTCACGGAGGGTTTTGAGCAAATACACCCACGCAGGAATTTCTGCAACATCTGTAAATTTCACATGAAGGCATCTCAAGTGGTCCCGGAGGAAGCTGAAGGCCGTCTGCTCGACCTTCGCAGGGCAGTGGTACAGATGAAGCTCCTGAAGATTTGTCATCTGGGAAATTTTGGCGGTAATTTTTGCTTCGGGAATCAGCTCCAGTTTCAGCACATCCAGATCCGTCAGATCAAACACTGCATCGGGGACCCCCGACAGCATGAAGAGGTGCAGCTCCTGCTTGTCCTGGGCGTTGCGGGAAACGTGTTGCCGAAGCTTCTCGTAAGTCCATTCGTGGTTTAAACTAATGCCACGCAGTTTGTTCTCGCTCACCTCTGACAAAAAGACACCAAAGCGCTTAGAATACAGCTGGTCATACTGATCTACCATGTGCAAGAGAAATGCAAAATCATTTTTGACATCGGGGATATCACTGAAGCTACTCTCTTCTCTGACCTTTTCAAAAGAATATTCTTTTAAAGGTATTCGGACCAGCCAGAAAAGGGTGTAGAGGCAGATAAAACCATACACACAAATGAGGGAAATATAGCTGATAAGCAGCTTCTTCAACATATAAGCCATATTGTGTGTACATTCAAACTGTGTGTAGCCAATCAGATGTTCCACTTTCGGGTTGCAAATGTGTTCAAAACTAATGGTGTTGACAAAGTTTGCCGTATAGCAGAGTATAAATATGAACTTGACAGTCTTGATGACAGTCTGGCCGACATAGAGCTTATAAATCAGGTCACTGTCTTCCACGTGAGCCCGGAACTTACGGACTTTCTCAAACAGTGCTTTGGCTTGTTCTCCATCTTTCTTATCTAAAATCGTGACGCTGGGAATCTCAATCATCGGCTTGTCAGCTGAAAATTTGAAGCCAGATTTGGTTATCATGGGAGTGCTAGCACTTGGGCTTCCTTCATCACTGCTAGTGGAAACATACTTGGGCAGGGACTGGGCACCAGTTAACCTCTGTTTGTTCTCCTCGGAGTCCTCACATGCCGTTTCGGACAATGCTTTCGTAGTCCAAGGGGACTCAAAACACTTCCCCAATATAGACACAAAATGCTCAATTTTTGAGCAAGTCTTGGGATACTTGAACCAAAAATTGCTACTGACTATTAAAATGATAGTATGGATGAGAACAAGATAAGGAAAATACTTTGAGTACCACGGAAGAGCCAAATGATAGCACATCTGGTTAATAAATACGTACTGCTGAAAATCCAAATTTGTTTTACGGCCTGAGGAATCTTTCTGCTCCTTCTTCAGCTCCTGGCCTGATTCGGTGGATTGATACTGAGAAGAGGTAGCTCCGCTCAGAAAAATGTCAGGTGTTGCAGTAGGGGCACTTTCGAAGGAAACAGTTCTCATTGACGCTGCTTCTCCTGGACCAGTGGTTGTTTCAACAGTGGTAAAGTCAGCCTTTCCTGATGTATCAGGCTGCACTTTTGAACTTACAGTAGACTGCAAAACTGGCAAACAGACCACCTGGTCTTTTGTCAGCTGCATGGTTCCAGCAAAAATGGCAACCATTAACATAACAACAGCGAGATAATCCATAAATACATCCCACCATGGTTTCAAGATACGGTAAGTTGGCTGGATGTCACTGAGCGATGCAACTTCTGCAAGGGTAAACATTCCTACAAGAGAACAAAGACAAAATCAGTATTGTTGACTGGTGAAATTATAATATGTGAAAAGTAAAATGCCATAGCTGGTATGTAATAATAACAAGAAAAGCAGTGTCAAGACTATGCTGCACAAAATTCAATTCTGTAAAAATGACTGCTTGAGTCTGAGCATGTAAAATCCAGCACTGGCATTATTTTGTAATACTTTGCATTTAAACAAAAGAGCATTTCCTAAATGCATTGCACTCTGCTCATTACTTGGACAGCACATTTTAGGTCTCTTGTTACACTGCCAGCAAGGTCCCTCATTTCTTTTCATCTCCCAGTCCTTGCTGTTGAGCAAGGACTTATCAAATCGATTTGTCTCCTTTCCCTTATAGGTACCACTGTACAAGTGAAAGCCTTGCAGTTACTACGTGAATATTTGACACAATTTGTAATATGCTTGGATGCTTTAAAGTAAGAAACAGTTGGATGGGGTGCTGAGCAACCCAATCTAGTGAGTGACATCCCTGTCCCTGGCTGGAGGGTTGGAACGAGATGATCCTAAGGTCCCGTCCAACCCAAACCATTCTATGATTCTGTGATTGCATCAAATGGTACTGTATGCATTTTTCTTCCCCAGTTAAATTCAATCCAGCTAACCAAGAAAAAAAACCCCACAGCTTTTTCTTAACATAATGGGGAAAACATTTTTTTCAGATTATCATCACAGCCCAGTGATCGTAGGAAGCTGGTTAGTGCAGGTAGCACAGGAGCAGACTGCAAGGCTTTCACTTGATGTGAAACATATGCACGGTGAGACAAAGCAGCAAACTGATCATGTGAGAATCCAAACATCTTTGCAGCTTTAAATAGCTTGCTTTGCTTTTTGTTTTGACAAAATATAGAGGACTCAACTTATCAGCTTTTTAAAAAAATAAGCTTCCTGTGCAAGCAGGATGTGGTAAAATCATCATTTTAACTGCTGAACTTATGACCCAAATTTGTCACTTCTAAAGAAAAATATCTAGCTTGTGTACACACATGCAGTGAGGAAGAAGACAGGATGTACATTATCACACAGAGTCTGGCTCCCTTTGCTTGGAAGAAGAAGGGCTTAGCAGAGCACAAGATCAAAGCAGGCAGTACTAAAATGCATTAAATTTATTATTTTTAACTTGTAGCATACCAGACCTGCACCTTATACACCCTAAAAGACAGTGTCACAGGCAATGTATATACAACATGATAATTATTTCTGGAAACCAGACATTTCTATATGCAGAACCCAAATATCAGCCTCCGCCTATACGGTCGAAGGCATGCATGAGCACCCCCCCTTCCCACACCAGTGCAAGCAGCTCCCAGATCCTGGTCTGTGGGAAAGGCCAGCAGTCCTCTTTACTGGCATGGAGCTCATGATAAAAGCATCTCCTCCAACACAGAGAGGGATCCAGCCCCCAGCCTCCCACACTCTCCTCCCAGAAGCTTTTACCAGTTTTGCATACCAAGCCTGGGATCTGGTGAAAGCAGCCAGATAGGAGAGGGCTTTATCTCACTGCAGCACTCATCTCCATTGGTGCTGTTGGTGCAGTTGCCGAAACTTAAAAGTTAGGGCTCAGTTTCTCAGGGAACTAGCAGAAGGAGCTTCCAGCTCTCACTTTATTTTCCAGTGGGCAAATGAACGTCAAATACTCCTCCCTCATCAGTAATACAAGCTGTCGAGGTCTTACAGTTCTCCCAGCTCCACGGACACCTCCCCAGGGCTGTAGTTGCTGTAGAAGGCGTGGAAGGACAGACCAGTAACACACCCTACAGCTATCAAAGCCTCCAGTGCCTAACTTGGGAGTTAGCTACAAACTCCCATCTCCTCTAATGTCTCCCAGTGCTTACCTACACTGAGTCACAGCATGGCTGCTTGCCCTAGAATTGCTACCTTCGACATTTAAATAACAGCAGCGCGCAAATGAATAGCATTAGTCATTTGTGCTACTGTGAACAGATAGATATAAAGGATCCTCCAAACTCCTAAGGCCCAACTATCACCTGCCCAGGACAGGAGAACCACAAAAGAGCAGCAGAGGTGACTTTTTTTTTCCTGCATGGAAGGCAAGCAGGATAGGGAGGAGGAATGAGATGTCTGCTCTAACAAACATGGGTAGCTGCTACTGCTTGTTCCTCTGGGGCTAGCCTTTCCCTCAACTTTGCACTAGCTAATTACGTGGGAAGTTACTTCTTTGCGGTTTGGGGCACAGCCTGCAGAATTCCTTTCACAGAATAAAGGTGATTTTTTTTGCTTCTGCCATGAGAACACATGGATAAAGCACTGAAACCCAAGCAGTGCAGACATAGCTGCTCTAAACAATGAAATAATGGAAAGAAATGACAGAGCACAAAGTGGTTCCAGCTAAAGACTTAGAAAGAACAATAAAAAAAAAAATCTAAAGCTAAAGATCACCTCTACCAGACCTCTTGTCTTGCACAAACAAAATGATTTCCAAAAAGGTTAGGAAACTCAGTAGAGCCTGTGTGATCCTCTTTGTAAGGCTGTAGGTAGCATGGTGTAACAGGAGCTTTACACCAAGAAGTACCACATTCAATGTTCTCAACATGTCTTTTCTTTCAAGTCACTGATACTCACAGAAGAGCTGCTGTTTTGGCAGAGATTAGCAGTTATAAAACACAAAAACCTCCTCTGTGGCATTACTAACACTGCGCCTCATAAAAGACAGACAGACCTTTTTCTAGCTAGCAAAAATCAATTCCAAGAGCTGAAAACAGGTTTCTGTCCTCACACGTCTAAAATGTTTAAATGCTCTGAGTCTTTAAACCAAAATGAAAAACTAAAAACCTACACACAGTATAAGACACATTCGGACAGGCTGCAAATAAATTTCATATCTTCTCTCTTAAATCCATCATTACATGTAGTGGTGTTTGATTTTATTAAACTAATAACCACATAAGTTAACTTTTATTGTAATTCTGCACATGCTTAAAAATCAAACTATTAAGAGGCACTCAGAACAATGGGTCTGTAGTGTACCATAATGGATTTGGGTTTCTTTATTCCACAGCTGAATTAAAACTCTTCAAAGCTTTTTAAACCTGCTTTTAAACTCTAATGTCTGGAATAGTCCTTGGAGTAGGTAGATAGTACTTTCATCACTGATTTTCAACTTTTATTTTAGGAGTGCCAGACTGGGGTTTGGGTTTCATTATAAGCTGCAGTGCTAACACAGAAGTAAGGAAAAAGGAAAGAAAAGAAAGGATGCAAATGCCAATCTGTGCCTGGCAGGCAACACCCTGCCACAGGTGCCCCCCTCCCAGGACCAGTGCATGCTCTACTCCCTACTCTGATGCAGAACTCTGTAAGCAGGTAGCTCAAAGTGAAGAACTACGTGCTGTGCAGCTGAAATGTTAAAATTTCTGATGTCTCACGGTGAAAACAAGCATTTATTTCAGTCCTTTTCAGGGCTTGCAAGGCACCAAATGGACCTTGTGGCTCAGCAGAACATGGGGTTTTGACACACTAAGATCCCAAGAGACCCAAGCTAGAAAACTGTGGTTCTTGATGAGAAATATTTTTTAATTCCCAACATGGAATTTAAGGACAGCCTCCTTTTTAAAATAGCATATTTTAGTTTAGTTTTAATAAGCACAGATTTTAATTCAAGCCTATTGCAGTATGATCCTTAGGGCTGCACAGCTACACAAGGACTTTTAATTTTAACAAATTATCTTTTTTTCCTCCCAACCCCTTTGTCTCCAGTTCTGTAACTTGGATGATGTTCTAGCATAACATTAACTTCTCCAAGCTCCACCCATTAACTTTCTATCTACTGGGTGTATTCTCTCTCCTGGAAAAAAGGAAATAAAAAAAAAATCTCTAGTCTAAATAAATGCAACTGTTCTAATAACAGCTGTTTCTTGCTACCTTCTAAGATTTTAGGTGGAAAAACTTGAAATTCTGAAGGCAGTGCTGTAGTTTGATCTGGAGCTCTAGAATTAAACCCACTTTGTTTATTTTGCAGTTATACAAGCTACAGTGGAAATGGAATATCAAGAGGAAAAAATTAACAATGGCAATACAATTGTTAAGTGTTCATGTTAAATCAGAAGGGTAGCAACTAATTTCATAAATTATTCTTAAAAATTATAATAATTTTATTAGTCTAAAGAAAAACTATAATAGAAAGAGCTCAGAATGTGATTAGCTCGGTGAATTTATGACATATTTCAGATTATAAATGCTGAAATACAAAATGGACATATTTGGGATATTTCCTAAGAAACTGTTCTAGCTTAAATGCAGAAGTTAGCGGAAAAGGAAGCAGCAGACTGGTATGTCACTAATGTTTATTTACATCCTACTTCTTCCTGTACTTACAGATAAAAAACTGTCTGTCCTGTAAGTCACTGGCCCTCCTGTCTTAAAAGCATATTTAAAGTTAAAGCAAATTCAAAGTCAAAACAAACAAATAAAACAAGAATTGTAGCACGTGATCCACTCAATTTACTCTCAGGTTCCCAAGACTCCAAACAAGTCCACTTTGTTTCAGGAAACAAAAAGATTCTTGAATTCGCCTTGTCACTGCAACTGGTAAAGGATTTCCTAAAAAACCTCAACATTTCTAGCTGAAAAGAAAAAGTGCTACCACGAACAAAATTGTTTTCTCCCTTCCCACAGGAAATTAAGTTTTCCCATAACTAAAAGGCTGTGCTAGCTTGCTTTTGATCAAGTGACCATAGATTTAAATTTATTTCCGCTGTATATTTTGTTGTCTCTTTCCACCAACCATTTCTATTTCCCTTTTCTACTTCTTAAAGCAGACTATTAGACTTTAACGTGATAAGAATGGATTATGAGATTCCTGTTAGCCGGGACCCTGCAAATATCAGTTGTTCCACACACAATCTGCACACGTCAAAATGATGGCATTCTCTTTTTTTCTTTTCTTCTCCAAAGAATCGAGTGTAAGGAGCCCCAGAGCCCCTGAGAAATAATGCATAAAGACATACAGGAAAGCCTACAATGAATTTATGCATCCTGAGCATACAGACACATTCATTTTTACAGTGTTTCTCTACCTTATGAAATCTTTTGCTACTTTTTTAGTGATAGAAAATATTGCAGAACATTAACACCAGAAAGCAAGGCTGAGAGTGGCTTATGTTATCAGATACTTCCTGATTAGGGCTTTTGTCTCTGGAAAATCAGAAATAGATTTAACATAAAAAGCTTCATAGAAAAAGATTTTTATTATATTTTTCCACCAAATTAGAATGACAAGAATTCCCCCTCACTGTTTCTTTCCTAAACATCTGACAGCAACCAAATCTACTAATTTTAAAATCAATCTGAAAGACCTAGGTTGGTTTATTTTTCTTTGGCTATGCCATAGTGGATAATAAATGAACAAGGAAAAAGCAACGAACACAAAGCTGAAAGGAGATTTCCTGAAGAAAAACATTTCAACTAACTAATTTATTTATAATTAAATTTCATTAGATAAATATGTATGGAAACATGTTATTTGATAACACAGTTAAATGATTAAGGAGGAATCATTAGCACTACTCATACACTCATCATCTGAGAAACAAAACCAATGTAACAACTCCCCCACATCATCCATATCCCCAGTTCCCCCCCGTTCCACTGCCCAAATTGCACAGCTATAATTTTGGACTTTCCCTTAAAGGGAATATATAATCTCTGATATACTTTGCAAATACATTCTACAACTAAACAATCAACACCTTTATGAACAACACAAACCTGACTGACAGTAACTCACTAAATGAAAAATTATCAAAATCTATTTTCTCTTAGATTGCATACAGAAATATTAGGCTTCAGTAAGCTAGAGACAAAAAATAAGATTCTTTACCTAATCAATGTCAAATTAGTACCACTTAAAGAAATGAAATCTGAAAAAAAACTTTTTTTTTTCTTTTAAATCTTTAAAAATTCTGCCCTTCAAATCTGTGCTTTTTCAGGTTGTATAACACTCTAGCCTACTTTCGTACGCTGCTATTTAAGTGTTTACATTGAATCTTCCTTGTTTACCAGCTCTTTGAAGGTCTAGTGCTACACATCACTCCTACACAGATGGTTTTGTAATCAATGTGATATTTAGAAAGCAGTATTAGCAGCCATTATTTCCCTAACAATAAACTGTCAAATCTTACCTCATTCTTGCCTTGCTGTAAATGACTAGAGAGGTCTGTTTAAGGATCACTTCCCAAACAGGAGCTCAATGTTATATTTCTGAGCAGCTCCCCAAAATACCCAAGGATTGTTACACTATTAACTCTGGTTTTGTCACATGCAAACTCTGTGTCTACAGAGCATAGAAAATTAGCAACTTTCCACTGTGCCTACTGCAGTACTCCTGAGCATGCTTTGACCAAAAGTGCAAGTTTCAGTTTTTTATTGACATTTATTCCCAGGCTTCAGAGTGCAATGAAGGCACCCAGAATATTTCAGAATACAACTTGTTGGGTTTTGACCTTGAAAACCTCAGAGGCCCTAAGCTGAACATTCAGCAACACTTCTCCATCTTTTCTTCTCACAGGTTAGCAGCAGAGACCAGAAAGAGCATGAGAGAAGAGATGTGAGAAGGAAATAAGACTGCAGAGAGGTCCATAAGCATCCCTCTTCATGGGTCCCTACAGCTCGTAAAGAGCTTGGTACTCTATGTGTTACAACTGAAGTCAGTTAACTGTGATTTATAGTTATTAACTGTGATTAACAGTTAAAAGTGATTTATAGTTATAAAACAAACCTCCTACCAAGGCAACACGCAAGAAACCAAAAGAGATGGTTAATGAGGCTAAACCCCAGCACGGTAAATACTGAAGTTATATGCTTTTTCATACCTGTAAGTAATCATCCACAAACACCCAGGCATTTGAGGGGCACAACTGCCAGAACAGAAATCCTACAGCGGAGTAGCAAAGACCTTGCAGATGAAAGCAAAGAACACGCCTCAGTGCACCCCGGCACACATGCTCCCAACCTTACACTGCTGTTACAACCACTGTTACTTATGCAATGCCAATTCATCCTTCTTTTATCTGAGGCAGCACATCCCCAGCGACCAAAGTCACACCGCCAAGGCTGAGTGATCAAATTTCCAACAGCACTTTCTGTTTTTACCTAGAGCGAGAACACTGAGCGGACACTTTGTATCTCATTGCGCAGAATTCCCAAAACACCCAGACCAAGTATCTTGAAAAGACAGCCTAACTTGTGTAAGGCTCCCAGTTTAACACCAAGCATTTCTACTCAAGTGCAGACATACCTGAAAGCTACTTTAGATTTAACTTGTGTTGACATGGACGTACAATGCAATTAAAAGTTACACCGTACAGTTGCTTGCGCTCAAGTGTAAACATTTAATCTCTTTGCCATTTCTGAATCTGCTGTTCCCCTATCTTTTAGGCAGTGAGGTTTCTGCAGTGTTTTCATGACCACTATCAGCAGTACAGGGACACACAGAAAACATCTGGCACTTCTACTAACCAGAGCACTTTGGGAATTTATCTAAAGTTGCAATAGCAAGCTGCACCAAAATAAAAGCACATCTGGTAACTCTTGTCCCTAGAGACTGCTCTTTATCACTAAAACCCCCCAGCAATACAATTAAAAAATAAATTAAATGGATTGGAAGAGGAAAAGGCAAAAAATATAACAAATATATTTCCTTTTAAGTTTAGAAATCTGAAAACCAGAACAGTTAAAAATTATTTAGATCCTGATATTTATGTAAAAGCAAATTTAAATAATGAATCTACATGGCTACAAAGGCTTGTTACACGAAATTGCTTTATCTCAGACAGAGATAACACTCAGCGACTCACACAAGTCCTCTGAAAAATTCTCCCTTCTGCTCCACAGCCACACACACTGCCAGTCTCTGTCTCATCTTGTTCTGGATTCACTTGGAACCAGGGCAACTTCAAAGTGGTAAGAAATTGAACTTGGCATACACAGAGCTGAAAGTTTAGTGATTTTAAGCCACAGAATATAAAGATACAAATCTTATTACAGGATATATTAGTAGCTCTAACTACGCACCCTAAACATACCTAAAGAATAGGAAGGAGTGCCTGTCACAGAGAAAGAAATGTGTTGCTGAAGTCCACTTCGCTGTAGATTTTTGTAGCCCTTCTTAAGGGCAAAATGACCTCTCCACCACAACTTTCGGTACTAAAGTCTAGGTTTAATTAATTTATAAACTGCATTCCCATCCAAATGGAAGCAAGTAACTAAAGTAAATTATTTTCAATGAATACTTTCTCCTTTTTATTTTTAATGGACTTTGTCAGCAACCTTGCATTGGAACACTTACAGGATCCTCATGGAGATCTAGAGCCAAAAGTAGACAAAAAGTTCCTTTACCCTAAAGAAAAGGCTCTGTTGTTCCCCATGTGAGCTGGTTCATCTCTTCAGCCAGCAAAGACAGTGACTCGCACTGGGTTACACACTGAACAGAAGCTTCATACAAGATTTGCACACATACGAGCTACTGTTATTTTCCAGTATCCGCAGTGACACTTTGATTACATCCACTGGTTAAAAGCAATCTAGGAAAGGTCACCCAAATTTAAAAATTAAACAAAAGCAAATGAAACAAGCACATACACACAAAAAAAGCACCCAGTGACACAATAAGCTACATGTAAACAGGAGCCTCCTACTCGCACATCAGAGTTCCTCTGCTTCTGCCAAGATCTTCTCTGTGGCAAGAGCACTAGGAAGGTGCATCAAGTGCAGCTGAGAATCAGGGTATGAAAAAATATGCTTTAATTCCACCTTTCCTTTCACCCACTATGCTGGTTTGATATAAAAATAAAAAGGTTAGTTTACAGCTCAATAAATAGGCTGCACCCTCAGTTTTTCAAATAAAGTCTCTCCAACTCCTTATGGGACAACAGTCAAACTGTGTTCCTGCTTAAATGTCACACAGCTTCTTTTCTCCCCAGAGAGAAGGGGATACTTCCTCACTCAAGCCAAGGGCTAGCTGTAAAGCCAGGTCACAGAAACCACTCGAGGTAACAGCTAAGCAGCCTCTGACCCTTCCCACCCGTCCTGTCTCCCCTCACCCTGGGCAGACACCACACAACTGAGAGCCTGCTCCCAACCCTACCTGCTCTTTATCAAGCGGAGATCTTCTACGCTTTGGACATCCTGCCAGATGGGTAACAATGATGACTTCTCATGTAAAACTCTGATCAGCAGATGAAGGATGACTTACTAATGTTAACGCATTCCTGCCAAGCTTTCAATAGCTGAATCTCCAGTGGTTTCAATGCCAGGAAAAATGCCTGCAGCTGATGCATTTAACCTCAAAGGGATTTATTTAAGTTTACTATACTTCTTTTTCCTCTTCTAAACTTAAGCTGCTTTCTGTAAGAGGTAAGCTATTTGCTTAGTCCATCTAGTCCCATAATTGGTTCAGGGTGTGTACTTCACTTCAGTACTTAAGCGTAAAAAGGAATTGCACTAGAGCACATATTTTGGAGGCTGTTGTTTTGAAATTTTGCTGATGAGTTCAGATCACCTCCATTTTTATGCTTTATTTTCTCAAAACCCCATTCAAAATGTTGCCTTAAGGACAGAAAGAATGTTCCAAAAGACTTGCTGTCCTCACTGAGATTGCAGCATTCCTGCTCTAACAAGCAAACTTTCAGCTCTGCAAAAAGGTTCAGTAAAGCTCCGTTGTGTTGTTTGCTGCCATTCACCAGCGCTAACAGATCCATACAGCCTCTAATTTAAATATTTACTATTACTAAATTTATACTGCGATTTGACCCAAATGCTCCAGCTGCAATTTAACCTCTGCACTGAGGGCTCTGCAGCAGGGAGTGGGCAGACAACCCTTGCCCCTGAAGGCTCACAATCTAAAAGTGATTATTTGTTAGGCAATGATAAGCATGTTTGTGGCTGTAACATTCAAAGCAAGAAGCCAAAACCCCTCAGGCTTCCAGAAAAAGACAGAAAAAGGGGGATAACAGCATGATTAAAGTATAATCAAATTTAACATTTTAATGCACTGCCATCTTTGAGAAGGCTTAACATTATGTCCAGATAAATCCCTTTACAGTTACAGCATTGTTATATACTCAGCCTTACTCCTTCCCACTAGTTTGAGGATGATGCTATCTCAAAAATAAGGCATTAAACACAGTAGATCTTAAAACGTACCTTTCCAATCAAACAGATAGTGAAGCTTTCCCTTCCAGTCAAATCTGTTTTTAAAAGATAATGAAGCTTTCGAGTATACACTTCAACTCAAACAAAATAAAACTACAGAAAAGGATACATTTCACTCAATCTCATCTACAGATGGATTCCACTCCTGCTTTCAGCACTTATGACCTTTCCATGATTGCTACAGCCTTCCCCATGTACCCACAACAAAGTTTTTGGCAGCCACCTTCACAGACATGCAGCCATGTACCATGTCACCGTCTGTCTGACTTTTACAGCCAATGGGCTATCTGCTTGAATGGCCAAATCAGGAAATCAGTGCAGAGGCAGCTTCCCCTTACCCCAGGTGCTTGCCATCTGAACTTGTTTTAGCAAGTTTCACATCACTTAAGGGTAGCACAATAGCCGCTCCCCAGCTGCTACAGAAATAAATGCAGAGTTGCCCTCTTAACTGGAAGAAAACAAAAGAGGTTTTGTTGTTGCCATTGTTTCAGTACACAGCCAAATCAGGTAATTTTCACATCCTTCAGCAGGCCCCAGGCAGGTCCCTAAAAGACTGGGCAAGAGTGAGTAACCAGCAAGGCAAGTTCAGGACACAGCACTAACATCAAAACGGCCTGGCAGAAGAAGGGTCCTTGCCCTCTTCTAAATCACCTTCTAGCCCTTCGACCAGCATGCCAAGATTTCAAAAAACAGGGGATATGGTAAGTCTGAGCTTGTGCAAGTACACCACCAGTGATTTCAGCACCCTGGCTCTCATTGTGACTTCCATCAAGCACAAGGCAAGGCCTTCAGAAAGGGGTGCAATCCAGCCCCCCTTGCTGCCCTTGTATCCTGACTCAGGACTCGTCCTAAGGCAAATTCCTCTTTACCATCACTTCTGGCAGTTTAGCTATAGGTATGTGTGATGGACAGGGCATCACCTATTCAGACACACAAAGCAGGAACAATGGAGAAAATGTTGGTCTTATCTTGTAACACCACCAGAAAACACCAGTTCCAGTGCAGTGGCGGTGTGTGAGACCAGACAACTACAGTGTTCCTCTCCCACAGGCATGAAGAGACCTCATGCACTCCCCAGTGATCAGGTGGCACAGCCCTACAGGCCTCAAACACCTTCTCTTAGAACAGGGTAGCCTGGAAGCACCCTGCAACTATCAGGGGACAGCAGAGTTTACTTGAGCTTTTGGTTTGCATTTCAAGTTGTTGACTCAAAACAAAACAAAATACAAAACAGCCACAAATTTCCCACACAGTGACCTATATCACGTCACAGCTGAATGCAAGTCATCAGTGATATAGCAGATCTATTCCTAAGTTTGACTGGCATTATTTTAACAAGGATCTACTCAAGAACATTAGGACAACTAGCCAACCACTTTATTTATATGTTCCTGTTATCTCATCTGCACACTTGGATTACTGCCTGTGTGTGTGGGTGTACAGCAGTAATATACATATGACTATGTGCCCATAAGCCATCAGTCGAGAGTTCAGGATTTGTCATGGCCAGACCAAAACATGAACAAAACCATCCACTTAATTTAAGATAAGGTTTTGTAACAGCCTGTGTTTGACTAATGATTTTGCCTGCCAAATTGTGGCCTCAAGTACATTTTTTCTAAGTAAGAAAAATTTTATCAAGGTCTAGAACTCTGTGATAGTTTTTGTTCCCTTTTAGACTAAACAGCAATTCTAATCTCTGTTTCAAGTTCCTCAAAGGCTAAAACAAAAACCCTTTCTCTTAGATATAAAACCACCAAGCGACTTTGGATTAACAGAGTTTAAGTAAATTATTCCTTTAAGCCTTCACGGGTTTCAGTTTCCCAAGAACAGACTTGCTTTAGGAAACCAAAGTGAAGGACTGTTCTGTACTCCCATCACAAAACTTGGGACATCCACACTCACCACTAACTGACTCAGCAGGAAAGATCCAAAATGGTGACCTTAAGAAGGCAGGTGATGTGCTACTGCTGTAAGCTCTCAATTCTTGCAAAAGGACATGGCCATCTCAGTGCTGACTGTGAAGAAGCCCCAGCTCAGAAGGCCTTTACAGAAAAACCAAAGTTGGATTCTTGCTCACCACACAAAAGCATGCATGAGATGGCTGTTATTTAGGATTTGAAGGCAAGAAAGAGAAGAGTCAATACAACAGCCAGCTGGCAGGCAGACAGACAGCATTCTTTAGGCTTGATGGAAAGTTGCAGCCTTCTCCCGAAACATGGGTAATGGCTTATTGTGCTGCTTGTTCTGTTACTAGTGGAAGAGCTACTGTTGGGTTAAAACATTCTGTGCATGACAGACCATTATGGCAATCCTGCTCCTGACTCAGAAGGGGCATCCTGTCTCTGTCTCACCATGCCACGCATCAGGTGCTACTACCTTTCACAATACTTGAATTCTATGCTCTATGCTCCTTTCGACTCCAGCTCCTGGATATTGGTCAGAGTTTTTTTCATACTGAAACAAACAAAAAAGTTATTTTTGGACAAAGAGCTAGATTCTGCTAACACTTGATACTTATATTGCATAAAAGGTTCAATTTCCTATTCTATATCAAAGCCTTACTGCATTATACATTGTGTAATCCTGTCTCAAAAGGATTACGGCCCAAAAATTCAGTTGAATTGCGTCAGATTTCGTACTGTATAACACAGCAGTGTTTGAGGAAGGCAAAGTTTCAAGTTTGACCAGTTACAAAATAGAAGAACCTTCAAGTTTCTGCTGTGGGCTAGAAATCAGAATAAATGTTTTATCTTCTACATTAGCTAAACTTTGACCACAAGAGAAATCACAAAGTAAAAATAGTTTACAAGTATTAACAGTGTACTGAAACTGTTCCTTAATATGTAACTCTATTATGAAAACTGATTTAGTAATTATATCTTTGAAGGATATAAGGTAGCAGGAAATTTTGGTATTTACACGTGGGTGTACAATTCACAAATAAAACTTTCTATCTCCCATTACTGAAACTCTTCCTCAGGGAGTGTAACTGAGTTTTCAACACACAGTTAATCTGGGTATAGCACTCCTTAGTGTTTTGCATAGACTTACTTGCTGAAACTGGCCACAGTCACTGAAACTTGCTTTGTCAAATTAAGAGAAGCAAGCTGTAATAAAGCTTTACTTCCACCCCTAAAGAAAGAAGAAACAATCAGCTGTATACGTACAGGAAACTAACAAAATGAGTAATCATGAAGTGGCTTTGAAACAGAAACACAATCCCCACCAAAAATTAAAACAGTCATAGAGATAAAGGCCAACAGGATTAGACTACAAGATCTCAAGTTATATAAATAAGAGCAATAATACTGTTGTGACTCATTTATTAGGGAATCTTTACTGCCTTCAGTTAACAAAAAAATAATGTGATGATGGCACGCTTGAAATTATCAAGTTACATAAAATGATTTCTTGCCTCTGAGTTGCTGTTTGTGAATAGTTGCAATCTGAACAGAAATACAAATAAAGATCCTTCCACTCATTCCCTCACTGTAACACAGACTCAAAACTAAAGTTTTTTAGCAATGAGCAAAAGTATAATCAGATTAACATAGAGTATTCAAATTTTCCCAGTGAGACTTGCACTTAAGCTATTTATTTAGGAGGTCTACAACTCTATCATCCAAGGCAAGGGTCAGCAAGAAACTATCAACCAGGTAACATCACCACAGACAGCTACTATAGTCTTCTGCTGTCCTCCTCTGTGACAATTATCACTCTCAAAGCCACAGCAGACTACAGGTCTGATCCTCCAACTCCTAGACAAGGTCTCCCTGACAACTGTAACACTACCTCACCAACCACTGCATGACAAACTATTTCTTCTTAGTAATTATAAGTCACTGAGAACCCACAGGACATAAAATTATGTTACCACAACCATGCCAAAACCCAGCATGTCCAAAACACAGCAGCAAAGTGCAGCTATTTCTCTAGAGATGAAAGCTAAGGGATTTCTAGTGTTTTGTTTCATTTAATGCACAAAACCAAAATGCCAGCAGCATGCTCCTTGGTAGAAGCCCAAAGACCACTTAAAAGTCTCCATTTTCAAGATGTCTTAGACTACATAACTTATTTCATTACTTCCCCCCCCCAAACAGAGTACAAAAGCAGCTCAGTTTCCTCTGTGATCCACTCTGACTCTTGGAACTCCTGTGGGCAGACAAGAACACCACGAGTTATGAATGCAGCTCATATTTTGCCTTAACTGAACATCTTTAATTTATGATTTACAATTCTATTACAAAATGCACATACACACAAATGTGTCTTACAGATCAAGCCATCTTTCCACAGTTAGCAAATGATGCAATTTATTCAGTCATCACAGTCCAGATCAGACCAGTGACACTGTAAGACATCACACAAGCAATACAATGGCATGTACTGAAGAACTACTGAAAACTCATTTAACAAATAAAACCCATCTCGTAAAAAAATCCCATGGGAGTCTTTTGTTGCAGTATATCATCTGTGTTTCAGACTCAACATTCCAAAATATTTAGCTTTTTCTACAACAAAGAATTTAACTTGTGTTGGAATGACTGCATGCAGGGAAAAATATGGCATTCACACAAAAGCCACAAAATATCACACTTTACTGTGTTTCTTGACGCAGCTCTTAAGAGCTAATTCACAGCATCTACAAACATCGTATTTTCCTCTGTTCAGAGTCCAGTATCCCTACTTGATGCTTTGCCAGATTAGTGCTGTATTAAGCTAGAAAGGCAGCCCAGGGAGGTAGGACCAATCTGTTCCTTTTAGCCTTGCACAGACCTTCAAAGAAAGTCCTCACCTTTGGACCACAAATGGCATAACAACAAAATAACCATTCCCACCTACAAGGACAGAGATGCTAAAATGCTTCATTTTTCTTGCACCTGCTCAAGTTTTAAAACTTCTATATCACCATTTTTCTGATGCTCTTGTTCTAAGACTTCCCTCTCCTTGCAATTCTGCAGATTCCTTTGCATCAACACTCAGGCAGTGCACAGATGTGGGTCACAGGACACATTCAGATGACTGATTCAATCACGTACATGTGTTTCAGTGTGGACACAGTAGCACACACAGAAGAGCTCTCTGCTCTTCACCTGACATCTCAGGAGCATCCTGAGATAGACATACTGAGGAGACCATGAAAGGGAAGCAGCAGTGAAACAATCCTCACAGCCATTATGCCTGTACCTACACTTCTCCATCAATACTTTCTGTCCACTTGTATCTACCAGATGCAACTGTCATACACAAATACAGTTGTGGGCGTGCCTGCTGGGCCTACACGTAACCTAGGGAGAGGAAAAAAGGGAAAAGGAAAAAAGTAATGAAAATTGCAATATTTGTAACTCTCAATTTAAGAACAGCTAACAGCTTTATCCAAAACAAGCGTCAAGAGGTAGTAAATGAAATTCAAGACTTTCGCTTGACAAAAAAACCCCACAGCTAAGCAGGCTTCTTTCCACAGCTTAAATCTCCTTGCTCTGTTCTCTTTCTCTCTCCTCTTCTGATGGTATCAGTCCTCAAATAAAGACTGTGCATTTTCCCTGCAGATCAATTACTTTAAATACAACTGTGCAAGTATCATCACTGAAAAGCTGAATGCTCAAAACCAGTTTGTTACTCTGATCCCTGTAAATTCTGTTCGTAGATCAGTGTGTATGCCCTGCAATCAGAGGCACAATGACACATTTTTGCATACAGGGTGCGTCCTCCCTTTATCACCACCTCCCCTTCATACACACACCCTCAGTGTTCCTTCAGCCCGAACGATGCTCCTTCTCATATTAAATTTAGAAACAGAACTCTGAATCACCAGTTCCTGTTGTTGCAAGTAGCTAGAAAGAGATGAAGCAAAAGAAGTTTCCTAGTAAACAGTTATAGAATAACCTGCCCACCACATTAGACCTCATTGTTACAAAGTGTTTTATAAGCCTGGAACAAGAGATTGTATAGATTTATATGAAACTAAATAATTTTATTTACTGGGTGTCTAATCCTTCCTAGGATCCTATCAATTCTTACCCATAATGGTACCGTGCAGCAGCAAGACATTAACTGTCCACCACTAAAACACAGAAAAAAACCCCACTTTAAAAAAACGCTCAAAAATATTGCTTATAAACTCATTGCTTGAGAGCCCTCTGCTGCACTTGCTCCATTCCATCCTACTTTTCATTGACACTTCTTTAGATGCATCTACAAGAAGAACAGAGAGATCTGAGCTGCTACTTTGCAAGAGAAGAGCAGCACAAGGATTCCAAAACTGGTTACATGCAAGAAAGATCAGTTCCAGAAAACGGAGAGCAGAGTTCAGACAGCATTACACAGAAGCTAATCTGCACTGCAAAGAGAAATTGCTTCCTAGCATTAACAGAGTGGAAATGCACTCATGTTTCCCAGGTTGAGTCCATGAGGAACCGTATGCATGGTTAGGAAACTCCTGACCACCACTTGTGAACTCGTTTCTTCCACTGCTTTTGAAATGGAATTTCATTACAAATGCATGTCTTATTTCCAACTGCCTGACTGCAGTTCACAGCCATCACTTCTGTGTCATGCCTGTTTCTGTGCGCGTTTTAGCCTTCAGCATGCTCTCCCTCAGAAGGTGCTCTCCACCAATTATCAACTCACTCCATTTTTATCTATCGAGAAACAAGAGATCCACCATCAGAAGGAGCTTTTCAAGCTCTCCTTGTGGTACCAGAACACCAATCAGCTTTCAAGTATCTCCTCTGACTCTTATCTGAACTCACTCCCATTTTCAACAGGCTGCCCATGACCCCAGAATCACACGATTCACCTTCGTTTGCCCACTGTCTCTCCTACACCCAAAGTTATGCCCCTCTGCTGCCCTGCAAGAGGGCAGCGACATCCACTTGTTTACTCACTGTACCCCCAAGGAGTCTTCTCCTCAAACTCCTAGTTTGTCTATAAATTGAAGTAAAACACCTGCAGGCCCCATGATATTGTAGTTATATTAAAATGCATTTTGATTGATAATTGTTTACGAGGCTGCCCAAATTACTCCGTGCAAGCTGCCTTGTCCTCATTTACCACGCTGCATAGCATGATATGGCCTGCCAATTGTATCAGTACAGATCCTGACCTGGTCTCCAGGTACCGGATGAAAAGGTTCAATGGAATCTGGCCTCACCTCGATCCTTAAAACAAGATTTCCAGAAGCATTCCCATTTGATAATGATTTACCACAAATGACTAACTTTTAAACATCAGTTAGTCAGTTCTTAATTCGCTTACTTTTGCAATATCACATAGCGGTAACGTGTCAGGACAGGAGTTCCAAAGGGGCATGGCAGTCCTAACTGACTGCCTCTGCTGTTGCTGAGAAAGCGAACTACAGACAGGACTGGGGAGGAGCTGGGGAGTAGCAGAGGACTGCAGGGGTTGGACTGTCTCCCTGCCCTTGCATCCGATGACTTTTGAAGACATAGCTTTACTATCTCCTGCTGTCCTGGTTGCTTTAACTTTTCCAATATTTTGATGATTATTAGAGTCAAGCTAGCTGGAATATGATTAAGTCAAACATCCACCCTTCCCTTGTTTACTCTGACACAGTTAATTATAAGAACATCAATACCAACAGTTATTGGAAATTGTTTGCAGGCCTACAGAATTTTCATCAAGGTCCTTAAAACAATCAAGTCACAACACTGCTGGATTTACATATGTGCATCACTAGAAGGAATTTTTAGTCATTAAGACAGATTTAATTCTCTGCTGGAATGGCATTGATGGCATCACATTCTACACCTTCCCAAATACAGAACAATATTAACAAATATTTCTACTTTTCTTTAACAAGCTACATTTATTATTTCTGTCTAGTAATTGGAACTATTTCTAACATACTTCAGCTCTATAAAACATGCAGTTAATTCTCTAACTTACTTCCTAACTTCTAACTTGCATTAATTCTCATGTATCCACTGTCCCCTTAATTACTGTTTTTACTCTGAAATTTCTAGATGTGTCCTGAAGCCAGAGGGCTGTTAGTGTAGATGGTTTTTTTTCCTTTAAACCAGAATTTCATCTTTTGGAATATTTACTATCTTCTTACAGAGATCTCTCTTGTCCATTCACATTTTTTTCCCTACAATAACATCGAGTTCTCTGTGATGACAAAGATGCTCTTTTGAAGCATTAAGTATAATTTCTTTGGGGCTGTTCTCTGTTTGCCTATCCTTTACATAACTGGGTCACACTCGATGGTCCCATGGCAACCACCAACTTCCAGCTGTGTGATACCAAAGTCCACAGTAGCTTTCTCAGCTGAAGAGCTGAAACAAGAACTGACCTGCAATGGGCTGAATTTCCAAGGCAATGAACACCCTCCCATGATGCCAACAGGATGTTCAGCACTTTGGAATCAATAAAACTAAACAGAGTGCATAGAGGGAAACAAACCTGTAGGTTTGCTGATCAGCTATTTCAGTCATCTTAAAGAAAGTATTTTAAAAAAGATCTATATTAATTTCTCCTATTCCTTTGACTGTAAAGATAAGGTATGTATCAAGTAACCAACTTGGTCTAAGTCAACCAGACTGGACAACATACACATTCAGGCTCCTCCTCATCAGCCTGACCCTCACTCATGTTAACTGCTTCTGCATACTTCAGCCATCTGCTGTTTGAGGAACAAGGTAAAATGAACCGACCTCAGTCCGATCCCAGTGGGACACTGCCACAGAAACTGCACTGTTCCTTGGCAAAGAAAGGCAGTGCAAAGCACATGCACTCGGAGTGTAGATAAAACATCCCTTATCTGCCCAAGATGAAAGCATCTATGCTCTACCTGGATTTGCACATGCAGCCAATTAAACTTTAGTATTGAATCAGTCCTTCGTCTCTAGGACCAAGTCTTTCACAGGGCAGTAAATCAAAGTATGAAGCAAGAAGACCACAGCATTTGGTTTTGTAATTGCCTGAACAGTAAGAAAAATACTAGGAACCTTCCATTTTCACAACTTTATTTAAATAATATGCTAACTTCATACACAGTGATCTGTTACCTGTTCTAGAAGCACACCAGCAGCAGAGCCTGCAGATGGAATTTGCAGCTCAACACACATGATGGACTTTTCCACATAATCCCACATGGCTGCTGAAGTACATACTTGCATGCATTTAGTTAAAGCAGAAATTCCTTATGATGTTTCATAAGTCTAAATTCAGTAGCTGAAAAGGAAACAACCTGGGTTCTGGCTGTACATCAGCCACTGTAACTTATTTTGCACGACTGAGAATTACTAAGGAAAAACAGTTCAGTCATCAAAACAGTTTAACAGTCCTTTAAAAAGCAAAATGGAGAGCTCTGCCCATACTTTCTTCAACAAATTCCCCCTGAATTATGTAGCAAATATTCAAAACCGACAGTCTGCACAGACAGTTCAGCCTGAAGTGCACACTGTCCGAGATGGATTCCTCTGTCCCCTCCTCTCAAGCTTAAGGTAAATGTAACTATGCAGGTTACCAAAAGCATCAGATAACAAAACATTCAGCCTTTTTCTACTACCCAGATTTCGCTAAAATTCCCTGCTACATTTATGTATCTAAAAAAAAAATTTTGTATGGGGTGGGAAGAATTTCAGTTTGGGGTTGAAGTCCACAATTTGCTGGGAGGGTTTGTATTCCTTTAACTTCCTTTATCCTCCTCCCATGAGCTTAGAAAATCTTAGAATCAATCAGCAGCTTTACCCACTTAAGAAGTGCATTCCACTCACTATAAAAGATTAAATATGTGAACCAGAAGTTTCTACTGAAACTTTCAGTCATCACACAGTTAATGACAGCTTTAAGATGCCATTAGCAGCATTTCAAAGGTCTACTGCAAAGACTGAAGTCAGTTCACATCCTCTCATAATTTCTGCTTAAGGTTAGCAGAGTCTGAAGGAGTTACCTGAATTTTAATTCAGATGAAAGTACAGAGTGACTTTAAAATACAAGTGCTATTCCTGACTAGTAATACATCTGCATCCACATAAACCCTTGCAAATCCTTAAGAAGAGCCTTCCCATATAACATAATCCACTTTGAGGCTTTGTCTACATAAGGCACGTCGGATTACTTAAGACAAAAACCATGCAAATTAAAAAACTGATTGATCAAACTGCTTGAGAACCTCTTCAAATGCTCCTTTCCAGAATCAGAGTGATTCTCAATTATTCTGCTTCAAAGATGTAGGGCAGTTGAAGCTATTCACTTCAAATTCACACCTTCGGCTGACTTGAATAATTTCTTAATGGCATGTGAAGACAAGCCCTTAACTCCAGAACCACACACAGAATTTACTTGGGAGTAATTGTCCAAAATATCTCCCCTGGGAGACAGGCCCAGACAACACAACACATCAGGATGCTGGTTCAACACCAAACCATTCTAAGAAGAATGCAAGAAGCCACACAATCAGAAGAGCTTGAATTCTGGTAAATGAATTTCTGACTCTGTATTTGCCAGGTTTGTTTTAGAGAAGCATTTCTAGCAGGCACCTAGCCTTAGTTTGAAAAGCCTCTTATTCTGACACAGTTATCCATGACTCCTCTCCATTCCTTCCCTCCCCTTTCTCCACAAGCTGCAGCCCCCCCAGCCGCTCTTTCCCAAACCTCAGCTTGTTGCCCTGACAGCTGACACATGGGGCACAATCTAACACAAAACAGCCCCTTATTGAAAGATTTCAAGCATCACCTGAATACAATGCAAAGCAGCTTGGAACACAAAATTGCAGGTTCAAATCCAGCAGAGAAGTGCCTTGATTTCAGAGGCTCCCTCCCCCACAGCTAGGCTCTCATTGTTTTTTCCTGGGGATACATTTTCAGATCAGCACCACAGCCTGCTGCAGATATAGATCAGCTTTGCTCATCCCACCATTCTCAGTCACTGACAAAAAATAGCTCTGGAGGGAGGAGGAAGAGGTTTTCAGCTGTTTTCTTCTCCAGTCCTCTCTAGCCTCCCTTGCAATGAGGGAGAAGCCATTTTCTTATGTTCATGGCTTGATGTCAGAGTAACTGTTTTCTTACTCTACAGAGCCTATAAATCTCCAGATGTGCTGTAAAAAATATTTAATAGTAGCCACAGTGTTCCGGCAGCACCCTCAGCAACACAATCACCAGGCTTTTCATGGAAGAGCTGAAAGAAGCTGGCTGGCATATTACTTGTTTCCTTACCAAAGGCAGGGCAGAGAAGTGCCTTGAGAGGTCAAGATAGATGCTTCTCCTAGGCACCACTGATACTCTACAGGGTCCGAAAGAACCACAGGAGAGGGACATTTTCCTAGACAGGATCAAAAATAGATGGCTGGAAAATATGTAATATACTATTATTCGATTTTCTCATAAACAGTAACTTTATTCTTCTTGAAACATTGATTGACATTTGATCCTGTTATGAACAATTCTAAGGCCTCCCCCACAGAGCATCTAAGCTGCATCACATTAAAGCTGTTCCTTTCTCCTTGCCTCCAGCATATTCCTAACATGTAAACAACTCTGCTGTGCACACAAGCAAAGGCACAGCTAGTTAGTGAAAGCTGCAGCACTAAGGGCACCATAGGAACACATCCAATCCTAATAACCCATTAATTTCACAGGGCACTGTATTTATTAACTAGAAGCCAACTGCTATTAATGCAAATGTACATGTGAAAAATTGTCCCATTAGAAAAGCTGAAAGAATTATTACAGACTTATTTTTCAAGGATAGTCATGTTTCACAGGCTTTGTTACCCCCATAATCCAAACACACATGAAAACTCAGCCTGAATGACGGAAGAATTGTGATAGACTAGAAGAAAGGCAAGTGTCAGGAAATCCAGCAGGCTTACTGTCTGAGGATTTCAGCTGATGTGACACCACATGATAAGTAATGTTCTTGTGGCCAAGCCTCAAAGCCCATTGGGACTATTTCTATTTCAGCTTAAGAAAAAAACTCCAAACAAGCTCATTTCTCACCTATTCAACAGTGATGTACTTAGCAGGAGATATGCTGTTACAAAAGTTGCCAAAGTTAAATGCAAAAGGCTTTCTTAAATACATATTTTGTGTATGTTAACTCCAGCTTTACAGGCTCTGGACCAAGAGACTCAGGCGAGCTGCCCTGGGGCAAGTTTCAACAGCCAGATTCATTTGCTCTGCCTCTTACAGCACCATTGCTCAACTGGCAAATCTCTCTCCTCAGGCAAGTCTGCTGTGGTCTGAAGGAAACACAGGCCATCTCTGGCGCCTATCTCATCTTTCCAGGGGTTCTGCAGTGATCCCACAGGAAAAGCAAATGTAACTGCAACTCCTTCTCTTTAGGGACTTATCTGCATTAGAAGGTTTCCAATGGCAGGAATCCAGAGCAAAGCAGCTCTGGAGTTGTGAACTGAAGACAGCTGCATTGCCAGGCTCCAAGATCAGGATCCAGAGCAGGCCATGCTGCATTGGGTGACCATTGCATTTGCACAGCTTTTTGCCTCTTTGGCTGAAACAAAACCTGGTGACTTCTTGCTGTCCTTTTGTCCACACCTACTCTGCAAACTGGCGCAAATCAGTCATGTCCCAACACCCACTAGTTTCCTTTAGCTTATTTCACGCATTCAAAACTGTTTAACTACGAATTCCAGACCTTGCTTCTTCCTTCCACGACACAAAGTATCACCCTAGTCAGGCATACTCTTCTCTCCCACTTCTTGTCAAATTTCACTGCCCAAACTGACACCAGAGCAAGTTTATCTACTTCAAGCTGTGAAATCATCCACTTCTTCCTAGCACCCTTCAAGAGCAAACTGCTTTCCTATCCTCCTCTCTCTACAACCCAACAGGTGAACACCCACTCACTCCTGCACATGACATTTACCAAAGGAGGTTTTACTGGAGTAAAACACGCACTCAAGGAGGTCTAGTTTGATAAATAAAATTGCATATCCTTCCCTCCAGCCAAAATCTCATCATCTCCACATTTTCCATTTTCAGTCCTTTTAACACAAATTAAATTTAAAAAAGGCCTTCTCCTTCCATATTTTGTGCCCAGGCAAATGGTGGGTTTATTAAAGAGATCAATCAATTTCTTTTGACAAAACTAACTGGAGTGTAACTCCAATGCTACTCTTGCAAAGCCTAAAAACCCTACACATAGCAACTCTTGCACCACACAATAAATTCATAATGCAGTGCAACTAAATCTTAACTTCTGACTACAGTAAATTAAAGTTCACAGTCAAAGGAGGTCAAAGTGTATCACTATCCGCAAGGTGGAAAATTCAGACAAATCTTCACAGACTCAAGCCTTGAAGAGTGCAAGGCTCAGCAGCTGCAGCACCCTACATATCTTACAAAATGCAATGTCACAAACACCAACATCAAAAGGTTGTCGCTACATCTCAGTGCCAGCTATCTGGCAGCCTTCTCCATTCTAGAGAAGCCTGATCAGAGGCTACAGCCGAGCCATAGTTCAGGATTTAATGATTAAGGGCATGACCACTGCACTGAAAATGTGAAGCATTTCAGGTTTAAATTATGAATGATAGTGACAGTTCAAGTTAAAATTATTACACATTTTCATTCACCGTTCAGGCTTATAAATAAATAAAAATGAAAGTAAAGTTGGAGAGTGGCTTTTTGTACACTGTCACCAAACCAATGCCTTGATGCATGTTCACCATACACTAAACATTCGAGATTCAGTACCAAAAATGCCCAGGACTGCACACAGCTGCTTTTAATTAACAAAAAAGACATACCCACTTTATTACCTCTTCTAGGATCAGAATGGTAAGATGTACCTTCTCTCAAAGATCTGCCCCAGTCAGGAGCACTCAGCCTGTATCAATTTACATCCTAAAGGATTTCAAAAGGTTGCTGAATCTTCTGTGCCTTTCCTGAATTGGTTTTGATTGACCCTGCATCTCTGACCTACTGCAGTTGAAACACCCCTCAAACAGAGAACATCTAAGCTAATTTAACTGGATTCAAGGGGCCCAGTTGCAGTTATCCCTTCAGGGTCACACTGTGGTCTGCAGCATTCTTCACTTTTACCACTGTCCCAGCATAAAGGCAGAAAAGCACCCCAGACCTAGGGCTTCCCCATGGACACCCAGCTCAAATGCAAACGTGTAGAAATACAAGTCCTTGACTGGCAAACGCCTATTGAAGAAAAGCAAACAAACCTTTATGCAAGAGCACAGGAACACTGAAAATCAGGAATACCATTATCCACAAAGCATCCAGTATACCAGTGCACCTCAAAAAGGTTATGAAGCAAGTATAACCCTAAGACATCAAAATAATGGGAACATTTGGCTTCTTCAAAGTGCTGTAACCTCACCAAAACACTCGAACCAATTTGACATTTATATCTCTATAAACAATCTGTAAGAGAAAGCAAAGAAAAAACAACATTTGCAGTTCAGGGAAAGACATCAAAACAAACATGTCCATAGTACTCAAATGCTAAACTACATGTGGGAATCTGATGATCTTTTGAATGGCTGAAAGCTAGGACAGAGAGGAAAGGGCATCTTGTTTTTAAATTAATTATTAATCAATCTTTTCAGCCATCAAATCCCTGCAATGACTCATCCACTTGCTTTACCAAAGTCTAAATTGTTATGGGAAGACTGAAATTCCACTGGAACATTACCCTCCTGAGTGCAATACTTAACCCTGCATATGAGAAAGGATTTTTGTAGATTCATTCCTCTCTCCCACAAAAAGATCAAGTTTTCATTAAACCTGGAAAGAAAAATCATACACATACATAAAAAAAAAAAAAAAGGAGAGAAAAGGCAAAACAGTATGTAGAATTTTACATAGAGAGGAACATGAGAAGTTAAAGTCCCTCTCAGTTATTCATTACAAAGTCAGTATTCTTCCGGTGACAGTATATGCTGAAAGCAATAAGAGAATTCACATCATCAGAAATGCTCAATAATCATGCCATTAACAATACAATTCTTTTAAGCTCATTCAGATAGTTCCTACTGTCTGCAAAGGAATTTAGGTTTACAGAATCATGGCTTGATAGGAGTTTCTTTTAATCTTACAAAATTATGAACTTGCTTCTACACCCCACATCCATGAAAACCTCTTTTCAAAGTTTAAAAGCTCTACTAAATAAACTGAGCTGCAAGACTGAGCTCAGTTGGTGATACCTATGTACAGAGCTTGCTCTTTTCCTGTGCTAAAATTATATCAGAACATTGCAACACATTTGCATATCTCCCACACATGTAGCTTTTTGCCAGCAGTAATAAGACGACATCAAGGCTTAGAAAACGTACCAGACAGAGATAGAAGGAGAGGGTGGAGTTTCCTGCAGGAACACCCAGGCTGAAGTCCAGCAGCTCACAGGGAAGGTGCTGCCTTCCTATCAGGCTCCCACTCACCAATGTCAAATGTGAAACTCCACCCAGGAAACTGAAAAGCTTCCTACTGTTTCTCTCCTCTACACAGCCTCCTGGCTACTATCAGAAAAACTGGTATCACTCCACCCTTTTTCCATAAGAATGGTTTACATGTTTCCCCTTCACATGTTCAGCCTTCGAGCTACCATGGAACAGGAGGAGGGGGAAAAAGAAGCCTCTGCTGGGTCATCTCCCCTAGTCTCGCTTGTATGGTTTGTCTGGAAATATTTCTAGTAGCAGTTCACAGTGCTGCTGTTGATCTTAATCATGCAGAAGTAACGTGAAATTCACATGACTACTGTCAGTTTTCCAGCCACACAAGTTTTGCAAAAACATCAATTAAAACAATCTGATCTTTCAGCTTTTACCTAGCAAAGCTATTAAAAAAAAAAAAAAAATCACAGAGGTAAGCTGACCTTTTGGAAACACTGGTGCACTGCTATTTTCAGAAAAACTTTTCACTAAAAAATAAAAATGGTGACAGCATTGAAGATTTCTGGCACCTTACTTCCTCATAAGATGCCAGTATTAAAAAAAAAAAAAAAATAAAAATTTCATTGAGCCAAGTTAAAGGAAGTAATAGAAAATTACTATCAATCACAGGAATATAACTGACCTGCCATGAATAAATTGTTACTAAGGTGTGAGAAATAATTTTAGAGGTTTTAGAAATCAATAATGGAATCCAGTGCTATTCTCAAGGTGTGCTCCACATTAAAAATTGTAACTTGAATGCTCAAATTGGAAGACCAGAGCCATGCTCTTCCCTTTGATTCTTTCCAGTGGCCCATTTTTACCAGTCCCACCCTACCATGACATCCCAATAGCAAAGCTCAGTTAAAATACAAATAGAACAAGACAATCTGAAACACAGGAAAGTCTTAAGTATTGTAGAGGAAAATTTGAAAATGAGCCCATACAAGTGAGACATTGTAACAATAACTAACAGAGTAAATACGATACCCCCAAAATCATTAATACATATTCATTAATGAACATGTTGGCTGCAGGGAAAGTGTCTTTGTTACATAATTTGATGAAGACCCACCTGGAAATAAATCAAACAACCAAAAATTATTTTTGTTAGTATCAAATTAGGCCAAGTACACCCCACATATGGGGATAAGGTACTACTCTAAGAAGCAGGCTTTTAGACAGCAGCATACTTAAGATCTAAATTACCACGGACTATGGAATGGAAAAATGCTGAACCACATGAAAGGAAGGCAAACCCTGCTTACAAAACAGCAGTGAGTCAGCTCCTGAGGACTGGCCTATGACTGCTTTGAAAACAAGACGCACACTCCTTATGTGCCCTCTGGTTGTATAGAATGAAAATGAGCCCTTCCCCTAAATATGCTATTAATATGGTAGATGATATTGCAGAAAAGGTGTCGAGAAACATCAGTAACACCATTTAACCCACTCCAACTTCAGAAAACTTTTTCAACCAGTGCTGATCCAGAGAGTCTTTTAACCCTACAAACACCTATTCATTTTTGGTGCATTTAATAAGCAAGAAACTCTCATATCCCTGGCCTCAGATCAATCAGCAACAGCTTATCTTGGGGACATCTCCAATTCTATAAAATCCTTGAGATATTTTCTTAGAGAAACCTTTCCTAAAATGCCATGACCCTTTAGCCTGTTCCATCATCTGTACTCAGACTATCTAGAAAGCCGAGAATAAAATTCAAGCTTTGTGACGAGCTGTGAAACTATTAATATTAATAAGCCATTTAATATCATATGGAACAATAAGGACCATGACTACTCCAAGCATTTATTTGGAGAACACAACCATATTTGCTTTCACTCAAAAATCAAAGATAAATTGTGGGCTTTCACAACTCGTTTCTCTCTTAGCAAGTGCCCTTGGCTACAAGCAGCTCTCTCCTTGACCACATTATAGCTCATTTTGTTTTTATTGTTTAGGGACTATCTGGGAACTTTCTGATTTTCTGCCCTTTTTTGCTGTTTACAGATGTTATTGGTGACTGGGGCTTTTCATGGTATATTGATTATTTCTGAGGGGAAAAAAAATATATACACTCAAAGAATTAATGCAGCACACATGCACAGAAAAAAAAAAAGAAAAAAAAGTCCAGTAACTTGACTCTGTCAATATTACTTTATTGTCAAGTATTAAGGTGCTGACCACTGAATATCATACTAGCATATTCTGAATGGAAGCAACCCCTCTGAAAGAACAGAAACCCTGAAACCAGCTCATTTCAGGGAGAGGATTAAAGGTTGTTTTTTCAGGTGTCCTTCTTGCACATTGAATCCCTCTGCCAGACATTGCAGTTTATCATTGCTAAACACTTACACTGCAGAAGTACCCAGAGGCCTCAAGTAGGTCAGGGCCTCAGCATGCCAAGTACAGAACTGATGCATAATACTTGACAGCCCTTGCCTCATCATATTTTTCTATTTCAAGTGTTTATCTTCCCACAGCTATTTGAACAACCCACAGAAGCAAAAGAAACTCAATGATGCTGCAAAAAAAAAAAAAAAAAAATCCCCCAAGTTCCACCACCAATGTTTGTAAGTGCTATCCAACAGAAAATGAAAATAGAAGTAGCTCTGCCCCTCATTAGAGTATTACACGTAAGGATCTAGCTAAATGTCAAAACAAAGCAGGTTGGGGGCTTTTTAGGTTGGCATAGCTCCAACTGTTTTAACAAAGACAGAAAGGGATATTGAAATAAAATTTGGTAAATATTTATGGAAGAGAGCTCTAATTCTCCTTTTCCCATCCCCTATACCCTAGACATACCTTTTTCGTGAAAAAAAGTTTTCCAGTTGTTGCCTTCAGACTGAACCCTGGGTGAGAAGATAAAGGGTGCAAAACCAAATGCAAAGAAAATTTACATAAGCTGCAGGGAGTGGAACTACAGCAGGGTTTGCCTACCTTGAATTAGCTCCATTAAAGATGAAAAAATATGCAATAAATGTGAAATGAAGCTTAACAAGATAATGGAGTTCTTGGCAACCTGATTATTTTAACAAGTTAACAGCCAGTTATCACAGATTGTTTCAGTCTAAACACATACCAGGACAGCTCAGTCCAGAGAAGTAGGCCAATATACTCCTATAGATTAATTGTGCTTTATGTTCCATGCTCTCCCTTCTCATACCTCCCTGCTTCATCACCACCCACCTCTATCCTCCCAAATATTCATCCAGATCCTGCAGAGCTTACCTGCAGCTTCCCATCCCATTTCCCTCAGCTGAGAAGGAAAAACTGGCATTGCTGTGGACTTGACTGCAAGTCACCACCAATCAGCTGCTGCCCAGGGACTAAGGAGCACAGACACTTGGGAAAAAGCAGCCATTACTCATCAACCGAAAGGTGGTGTCTTGACAGGGGATTGCCTGGTTCTATCACAGCCCATTGCTTCTTGCATCTAAAGAAAACCCCATCTAACACACTTATTTCCACAGCCCTCTCCATCTCATCCATGCCACAGGAATGCCTGCTGCTCCCAACCTTTGGCAGCACTCTGCCATCACAGTCCAGCACCACGGGAGGCAGCAAGTCACCACTACATACAACCTGCCAAAAAGGAAAAGCATGTGGGGCTGCCACATCTGATTGCAAACTGGACAGCTGAACCCCAGAGTGCAGCTCTGGTGCCAACAGCATTCTGGTGGGGGGGTTTCTGGGGGGGAATGGTGGGATGGCACTTGAGCTATGCTTCTAAAGTCCCAAATCATGATGCTTCCTCCACAAGAAAGAGTGAAATAAAAAAACCCCAAACCTGGGCAGTGCTCTCCTTAACTACCACAGAACTTCAAAACAGCACATGGTAGGGTAGGAGGGAAGGGGCTGCGAGGGGGTTTTCCTTTTTTACAAAATTTCTTCAAAGGGAATTTTATTACCACCCCCCCCCAGTGTTTCAAACATCAGTAATGTTAACAATCACTAAATTCCTTACGTAATTACTTGAACTGCACATAAAAATTGTTTTGCAGTCTGCCTGAAAAAATGTTTTACTTCAAAAGGTAGCAGAATTGATTTATAAGCAGAAAAAAAAAAAATCACTTTTTTTCCCCAGCTCCTGCAGAACATAAGAGTTAATGGAATGGGAAAGAGACTTATGCCTTATTGATTAAAACAATTCTAATTATGCACAGAAGACCTTTCCATGTTTCCAACAATACACTGACCAAAAGCTACATCATGAAATGCAAAGTCAGATAAGCAAACAGTTGGTTCATTGTTCAGCAACAAGTGCCAGAATTTTATATATCCAATCATTGGAGGCAGTGGAATGTTATAACTGCAAGCATTTTCTAGGGCTTGAAATAATAAATAAAACTAGATAAATGTATTTTTTATTTAAATTTATTTTTTTTCTAAGAGTCCCATAAAAAGCTGTGGACAGAGTAACACAATTACAGCTAAACCACAGCAGCTCTAAAATAATTGAGCAACAAAGAACTGTTTGTTCATTTTTCTTCCCTTGCAAATCTCTCTCCTCCCGTCGTTACTGTCTGAGGTGCCAGGCAATAATGTCACCAATATCTTACAGTATGTCCTTTTTACCACCAAGTGCAAATACAGCATTACTAGGCAACTTGTTAGGTGTTGGAAAGGCCAACTTTTCCCCAGCCCAATCTCTTCTGTGGTTTCTTAGTTGTTGGAAGTGTTTTGCCTCTCTCTGAAAACAAATCAGGTACAGACAAGGACAGACAGACCTTACTCTTTGATGCTGAACCTCGCTATGCTGATTTAGGGCTCCAGTGTTCCTAGTCAGCCTCCACGAGAACAAGAACTCTGTGATGGTGCTCCCTTATCCAAGAGAACATCACCTACCGAAGACAATGGATGAAGCTTGAGGGAGCAACATGTTGAGAATCTCTTCCCATCTATCCAAAAGACACTTCCTGAGATTCCAGTCAACAACTGAGAGCGGGCAGGTATTTCAAAACAACATCATATTGTGTCAAAACGTATGGCTAAGATTACTGCAGCCTACTGAACTTGATACACATCCAGTAGGAAACAGGTCTATACACAGGCATTGCTCCACAGAAGGTTTAAAGAGAGCACTGCTGCATTTTGACCCTGCTCAGATTTTTCTCTGCCATAGCAAGTTCGCCGACAAACCCCCGTGAGCGCCGTCGTCTCCTTCCTGCCCCGCGCTGGTGTCACTGCCTGCGGCCAGGCGGGGTTGGGGCTCGCAGAAGGACAGGCTGGCTGGAAGCAGCTCAGCTCACTGACACGTGGCTGCGGGGACTGTCTTTTGCTATCAGTAATAGACAACTCTCCTGTCTAGGCAAAGAAATATGAGAGCAAAAACAGTGAAAAGGACATCAAAGTAGGGCTATTTTCCAGTTTCTGTAACTAAGGATAACATTGAAAATTCTGCTGGGAGGAGAAGAAAAAAGAAAAGATAACCTGACATGAAAATTGTAACACTGGAGTGAGACACACAAAAGTTCTTTTCATTGCAAAGAAGCAGTCAAAATGACATCTAAATCTACACCTAAGGAAAACATTCCTTCTGCCTTGAGGTGGCCTTGGCAATACACTGTTGCAAGCAAAAAGCAGTTTACATTTTGGAGGAAATTCAAATCAATTTAATTTATTTGTCACCTTTTAAACTTCTAGTTACTGCTTGTGGTTTTGAAGACACACACAAGGGAAAGAGCTCTTGCCTTCCAATCCCCTCACCATACCTGCTCCTGGAAGTGGGGCAACAGAGACAGCACACTTGGTGCTTCCTCTGCTGGTCACAGTGCCTGCAGATTCTTCTGGCTCCCTTGTGGCACACAGCAGGCATTATGTTGGTTAGGGAGCTGGACGGAGCCCAGGAGGGGCAGCCCTGCCCTCCCTCAGCCCCTGTGAGTGCTGTGCCAACCACGGCTGACAGCAGCATCAGTACAAGTCAATACATGAGCAGGCAGAGCTGCAGGGAGCCCCTAAACGTGGCAGGAGCATGCCTCAGTATTGGGTTAGAAGTTATCTCTGGGTAAACATCCAAGAAAGTCTACCATTTGAACACATCTGGCACCTTCACACCCCAGCCCGGGAGCTGGGGGACACTTTGACACACAAAGCTCTTCAGGATATCCACCTTTTGTCTGCCCTCTGGTAGCCGTTGTCAAAAATTGATTTTCATAAGCGAGCTACGCCAGGTCTCACCCTGTGCCACAAGCTCACACAGCTTAAACACACAAAAAACAAAGGACCATCAGCACAACCTATACCTGGCACTCCATGAACAGATCAGAGCAAGCTGACAGGTGACCTCCTAATATTGAGTTTGGTAACAATACATTTTTGTAATTAACTCATGGAGAGCTGATGCATAGCTATTAAATCCATCAGATTTGCCTACCTCTTACATTGTACAGAGGAATTGCATGCCAGAATGCCATTAAGGCACGACACAAGAAATGAAAGAAAGCAACTAAGCCAATTCAGCTTGGGTCCCTTCATTCCTGCTTCCAGAAGAAGAGTCGGCACTGCTGCTTATTATGTGCGTATAGTTAACAAATAGCTTATACAGACAAGTTGTTCTTAAAACAAATCAAAAGCACATCAAGCGAAATGTGATCTAAAATAAACCAGCAATGTTTTAGGATATCACTATTTCCCCTGGCACTTCAGGATGCTGCAGCTGCAGAAATTCCTCTAAAAAAATTCAAGAGCTTAAAGCTTATGCTCCCACAAAAAGGTTTCCAGACACAAATATACACACGCACTCCATCACAGTAACCAGACCAGAACACTAGCACAGGAAAGCCCCTAGACACACTTCAACATTTTGTTCATTTAACTGTATCAGCGAATATTTTTTTCTCGCTTCTCAACTATGCCAGCAAAAACCTTACTGCAGAAGCCCTTCTTGTGGCTGCAAAATTTTTCTGCCTGCATAAGGTTCTTTCACAGGATCTGGTTTAAGCAGCACCAGCAAAAAAATTCCTCTTGTACCCGTAGAGGCACCTCTGGAGGAAGTGGTGAGACCAGGTAACGAAAGCATGCAGTTGGGAAGTGTGAAAGCAAAGGAGAGCATTGCATCAGTCGAGCTTACATCTACAGAAGAAGGGAGGAAGCAGTAACTGCCATCATACCACGTTAGTGCCACCAGAAACTAAACTGCAAAGTCACAACACTTCTACAAGAAGTAACAGCAAGAAAACATTGCAGAAGGTCAGACTGACCAACTTTACTTTGATAGAGGTGGTATTTTCTTTTCTATTTGGATTTTTGTCTCGTGTTTTGTGTAATGTTTAATCTTGAGAAACAAACATTGCCTGAAAACATAAGTGTAAGCCAATCCATTTGTCAAGTAGATACTAATCCTATTCCCCCCAAGAGATAAAGTGTCAGTTGTGTTAACTGTTTCACTACTGGTAAGATACTTAGCACCATTTCTTTGCTAAAACCTACCTCAACTCCAAACCATCTGTAAAAGCCCCTTATAAGCAAAACCATCCATGTATTCCCCATCCAGTAAACAACTTTTCCACTCTTCCTAATGAGCATCCTTATAATACAGACTCATCCTGACTACATGAAAAGCGCTCAAGACTAAGAATAGAGAAGTGGCGGTTAGAAAACAACAAAAAAATTTAAGATTCAGTACACTTCTACAGATTTGCTTGTCTGTGTTTCCACTCAAATATAAATCTTTTTTGTGCTCCCTCCCTTTGTTTTTTTAAACCCCAGATCTGCTGCAGGTTATCCAGCTTGCCACATCACATCAACACAGAAACCGGTAAGGCCTGGCTGCAGAATTTAGGTCAGCTTGTCTGTGGAGTACATAAGGTCTTGCACACAGCCATGAATTTCCTAGTAATGCTTCAATAATCCCTCTTCATCCTGCTATGCAGCTATTTCACTAGTAGCTACTAGCTGTCCTGTAACTCCTCAACAAAGACTCTCCACAGGAGGGATGTTTGCAGGCAAATGAGCCACTATCTCTTCCTTGGGAAGCAGGAAGTTGGTTGTTGAATCAAATAAATGCTGGTTTTTATTTCCCAAGACAGAAAAAAAAAGTGAAGTATTCCCAATGCCTGCTAGAAAGAGACTCCCTTTTCTTAACCACACAAAGAAAGATATAGTCAGACATAGATGGAAATTACCTCTAGAACATTAGGAATAATTTTCTAAACAGCTTATTTAAACAAATCCTCACTGCTTCCACTTGGGTGAATAAATTGAAAAAATAACAAAAATTTGACTAATAAATTCAGACAGTCTAAGCAACAGATGCTGGTATTTCTGGAGAGAAAGCATCACTTGAGGTAAAGAAACACTGCCTCTTCAAAGAATTCTTCCCTCTAAAAGTGAACTTCATGCCACTGCCAACCCAAGCCCACATAAGCAGTAGCCTGGTTCTTAAGGGATCTCTAAGGGTACATAAAACTACGCAAAATATCTTCAGAACATGGTCCTCAGAGCAGAAGTTCCACATAAACTGGAAGATAAAGTTATGTAAGAAAAAAACCCAAAACCAAATCAAATACAATAAATCAAAACCTTTAACTTCTCTGTCTTCATACAAGATGAGCCCAACTAAATCTTCTTAAGTATGACAATCTGAAAGATGTGAAGGCAAGAATAAATACCAGTTTCCAGGGACAGTTATGGAAATCTCAACAAATGTTAGCAAGCTGACAGTCAGTTTTGTCTTAAAACCCATCAGCCTGATACCTGCACTCCATGGTTCCCACATAACACTGTGCTCCTCAAAAGCTGGCACTTAAGTCTCCCTACTAGAAGAAAGAATAAAGCTGAGGAAAAAAACTCTTCCCCTTCAATTGCTCTTCAACATTCAAACATTTTTTAAGAGCATTCCTAGTCCATGCTTTCCAACTCACGTGAAGACTGAAAACTGGTAGTTGCAAACACATACTGAGCTGTACTGCACGTTAGATTTGAAAATCAAATACCCCAGAAAACATTTGTTTATGTTTACCTCAGATCTGTTACAGAACTCAGACATATAATATGCACCCATGCTAGGCCCACAGATGATGTGGTTGTCCTTACTGGGCCACTATTGCATCACACATGTTAGCAAGACCTTTTAAGGAACTATTTTTATAACTAATGATCATCCATAACTTCAACTTGGCATCAGACAACTTTTCCCATTACTGGCTCAGTACCTGATCAGGCTGTGCTTCTCTACCTTCCTCCTCTGGCTTCAGCTGGGCTGAGTGCTGGCTCCTGAAGGCTCCAGTGACAGGAATACCAAGCCAGGCTCTGATGGTCAGTTTCTCATTTTGACAAGCACCACAGACTCTTCCTGTATAAAAACAAACTGCTGTGAGTAAAACTGGCCAAATAAAGTGTTCATGGTAGCAGGGTGTCAGAGGAATGCCACTCTGCAACGCAGAAGCAGAATGTTAGTCATCCTTTTGCTGACAGCACTTCATCTCTGGGGAAGATTTAACACATCCCTACTTTAATAATTTCAGAACTACTCTAAATGAGTTGTCCTGTTCTTGAAGAGCATAGATCCCAAACCAGCAATTTGTCATTTCCCACATATTTTCTTAAACATATTGCCTTCCTCTAACTTAACCAAGAACATTGCTATTTCTGCTTCATCACTTCCCTACACCACCACAAAAGTCAGACCCGCACCCAACAATGTGGTAGCTGCACTCTGTGTGTGCTACACAGAAACACTCTGATCACACCTGAACTGCTGCATTACAGCAGCACACCAGCCAAGCAGACCATCTTGAGTCAATGGAAAAACCTCAGGAAAACACCTCTATCCTCAGGATGAACAAAAGAGAAAAGGAATGGAATTCTGCCCCTCCCTCTTCAGCCCAAAATTTCCACCAGCCAAGACTCAGCATGGCTGCCTCCACCTCCAGACACCCAGAGGCTCCAGAGCTCTGCAGAGCCCACAGATGGAAAGCAACAACTCAGCAAAATGAACAGCCAGACTCGAGCAGGTAATTCATGAATATTTATTTTAGTTTGTTGCTTATTAAGTATGCCTTGTTATAAATCAAGTATTTTACAGTAATTGACTCCAATCAACAAACACAGGGAAAGCTGCTACGTAAACCGAATCTGCTCCATATCCAAAATGAGTCCCCCAACCACAGGCAGGATGTACACGACTCTTGGTGCACAGCCCAGCCGCCTTGCTGCCCTTCACGTGTCTCTCCTGCCCTGGCTGCACCCCAAGGCCTTCCCAGCACCACCGATCACAGCACACTGTGCCAAGGTGCATACACCAGCACAGCAGGTGCTCACTGCAAGGACAGCAAGCCCAGGTACACAGTACAGGTACAGGGGCAGCTCCCAGTGTGGAGGATGCTCCACAGCCAAGGCTCAAAGGCAGGGACAACCAGCTGCATCCCCTGCTTCAGCCACCAGCCCCTAGCCCAGCAGCAGCTGCAGCAGAGTGCAGGTCTGTGCCCAGCACCAAGTGCAGTGCACTCATCCACCTGAGCTGCTCCCTAACCACTGCAACAAACAATGAAAACCAACCCCCTCCACACACATCTCCCTCTTCATTTTTTTCTGAAGCTTTTTCAGGGCTGGCACCCACTGGCACTCAGAAGCGTACAGGAACAAATCCCGTGTCAGGCTTTCCACTGAGAGCATTTTAAAGGTCAGTAGGAACCTGCTGTTCCAGGTTTCTTCTTAGCAGTGGAGACCCAGGATGGGGAAGACATTGTCAAATCGTCAAATAAAATACGCCTCTTATAGAATTTTCTTCTTCAAAGGGGTCAGGGTGGTCAAGTGGTCTCAGGAGAAGTAAATCCCTTTACGCAGCATTCATCACCAGAACTGGAGGTTTTTTAAAATACTTGGAGGAAAAATGCTGTGACTAGATAATTTCCAGTCTACTGCAAGTCAGCTTCAGAACAGACCTCTGGATGGTACTTGAGGTCTAACAGAAAATGCTCTCATAGCCACGGGGCCATTCACCTGTTTCTGTAACTTTTTTTTCACAAGGTCAGAGATCTACCCAGCAAAGGCCTAAACAAAGCTCACCACACCCGCCAGTCCCTCCTCAGCAGCCACCCCAAAGGCAACAAAGAGTTTCGGAAAAGAAGTCAAAGGCATTCCCACTTCCAAAGTAGGACAGCGGTGTTTTTTCACAATGTATCAGCATTAAGGAAAGATGTCAGGAGAGGCTAAACAGCACAACCACTACACTTGCTAAGGCATGGACAAACAGGAGAGTGTCTTCAAGAGGAGCCACAATCTGAAAGACTGCAGAAGTCCATCACCACCACCCTCCCCTTCCCAGAATAGGCTGAGCACACGGGTTGGCTCACACCTGGGGGAGATGGAGGGAAAGAAATGACAAAACATTTATAAAATTTTGGTCTAAAACAAAATAAAACACAAACCAAACAAAGAAACAGCCTGAAGCAGAAATTCTTACATAAATCATGGCCAAGACCAGTGAGGGAGTCTTCCCCACAGTTCTTGCCACGAAAATTCTCATGGATTTTGTTCTCAATCCCATTTGACATATTCTCTCAATGCTACTTCTTTCACCTCCCTCTCCCATTTTTGAAGTGACAACCTCAATTTATTAAAACAAAGCAACATCTTTCTTATAGGAACATCTGCTCTGATACAAGAATACACACACACTGGTCTAGTCAATATGTGGAACAGTGGGTATGAAGGAGATAAAAGAGAAGTGATACATGAGCTCCTTATTGAAACCTAGTCCCCTCTGGCATTCATTCCCTTCAATACTTTCTTTCAGGGCCCTACAGCATAGGAAAGACTTACACCCCATTTACACTGGGGTGTTGGCATCAACCAGTGCCAATTTTATCTGAATCACAGCCAGGCACTTGGCACTTCAGGCATAACACGTGCAACCTCCAAATGCCACGTCCTATATACTGTAGCCTACATGTAGCTGCCTTCATTTGCACAGTCACCTGATCAAACATCTTTTCCACTAAGGAAAACAATACTTCTGATGCATTGAACAGGGACTGCATTTAACAGAGAAACAATCATTGCTAACAGAATGAAAAAACAGACCACGCACTCAGAGCAGATTATTATGAATTCTGTAAAGAAAGGAGAAGGGAAATCACAGCATTTTAGAGAAGTAGAGATTTGAGGGAATAAAAACAAAAACCACCTCACCTAATTAAATAAGTGAAGCAGTTCCACTCATTAGAGGTTTAATTTCAGCACAGCTGAGTAATTATCAATTCTACATGTATCTCCAAATACCTAGACAACAGCAGTCATTTGACAATCACTTCAGTTAAAACACCATGCTGCTGCATAAGAAAAACAACAAACCACCACACAGGTAAAGTGTCATGCCATCAAGAGAGAAGCAAAACCCCAGCACAGAAACCTACTGTAGAAGTATTGTGAAAAGTAGCGTGTAAACTAACCAGATAAATATAAAATTTTGTTGCCATCTCTGAGTGAAGTTTTGCAATCAGCTGAAGCTGATCTGTGGCCACTCTGCTACTTAACATTCCCACTCTCTCTCCTGGTGTGTGCCTGCGAGAGGCGTCTTGCCCTAAGCTGAACTTCCCCTTTCAACAGTACTGCAAGCTCAAATTTGCTCCGGCTGGTCTTGAAACCACAGTCCCTTTGGAAAGCACCTTAGGCACTGCTCCTACTCCACGGGAGGGTACAGGATCTGCCAAGTTCATTGCCCACTCCAGGGCCTCAACACAGCTTTTCCCATGACACCCAACACCCCCTTTATTTCAGGAGCTCCCTGTAATTCTTTCCTTCTCTTTGTAGCCACCTCCTCTTCCCCTCTCCATGAGTCGGGCTGTGTGTAAACTTCTTCCTGCTTCCTCTCTTCTGCTGCAGAAGGCAGGAATATAACCAAGACATCAACAAATCAAACCTTGCTGGTCAAGGAAGCAGAACTTCTACAGGTAAACTGGTGTTTGACCCACAGGCAATAGGAGAGGGGGATGCTGCTGGTATCTCTGGTATTACATTCTTTAGCAGATAGCAAACTAGATCTAAGATCTTACAAGTTCAGGCAGCAGGCAGGTAAATAATCAGACACTGAAGAGCTCTTAACACAGATGAGGTGATAGAAATCAGCAGCTATCAGAGTGTGGAAGGTCGTCATCCTATCTTCATTCACAAAAGAGCAAAGAAGGAGCACTCTGCTCCTTGCACTGACCAGCTGCACACGGCTGTGCCCAGGCTGCTCTGGGCCACTGTGCACATGGACAGACCCCAGTTTTACAATACAAATCAGGCACCTGCAAAATCATAAGTCATAACCAGGCTTGTACCAAGTCAACCCATAAGCTTTAGGTACCCATCACATTTGCTGTAATGAACACAGGGGTCTGAATTATTTTGCAACAGCTTTCAAGCTGAATGCAAACTGGGAGAACTTGGCCATTCCACCGTGAGCAGGAAAGCGCCATTTCTAGGATGAGATGCCCTCAGTCAAACAAACAGAATTCATACACTTTCCACATGCACAACAGCATAAAGATCCTCCTGCTTTATGATTTTTATATTTACTCATACGTAACAATTTTATCATCTCCTCTTCTTTGCCACACTGTTACTATTTTGTTTTGTATTTTTACATGCCTCTCATGTTTTTATTTTCAGTCTTTGCTGTCTTTGTTCTCCTGTAACTCTGGCCCCAGTGCTTTCTTTCTTTAAAAGTCTGTTTGGTTTAAACTGACCAATGCCAATAAAGACACTCTTAAATTCACCTTTAAATCTAGGTACATCTTAAATCAACTTACATTAAAAATAAACATAGTGTAAACACAAATTTTATACACTGGAAATATAATCTTGTCCAAACCAGTGCATTTTTAATTCTCCTGATTTATTATTTATACAGTTTTGTCTCTTTCTCAGTCCACTCCTTTTTCCAAGAGCCACTTTTACTCTATTATTGTTCTGTTAGACACTTTCCTACCTACTTTCCATTGGGACACCAGCAGTGATTAAACTCACATTTTCTGCAGCACCAACAAGCATTAATGCATCTGCATTCCTCTACCTCCTTGTTTGCAGAGCCTACAGATTTGTTGTCAGAAGGATAGGAAAGGAGACAAGCAGAACTATCAAGCCTGTCTTCCCTTGCCAACAAGGTAACACTGTGAAGAAATTTAGTATGGGTTATAAAATAACAAACATTACTTTAAAAACTTTGCACTTTACTCAAGTGCAAAGTTTCATTTCCCTTTTGTTAGTTTCTCCTCTAACCTAGGTACATTAGGCTTTATTTCTTAATTTAATTAGTCAGAAAGCAAGTACATAAAAGTTTCTGGATGGCAGCCATTGAGAGGAACCCTGTATGTAAACTTCTCAGTTTGTATTTTTAAACACCAGTCAGATTAACCGTGAAGTCTGGTTCCTCAGAGCATCTTTGATGAAGGCAATTGCTAATGCATGTGGAAAGTGTGTAACCATAGTGGTGCTTGGAAACAAAGCAAGAAAGTGCACTACCTCTAACACTTCTCACACAAATTTCACTGCAAAGACTGTCAGACCAAAGTAATTCCTACCCTGCCTTTCCATAATGTGTACACAAACTACCATTTACAAATATTCAATATGGACTTCTTTTTTAATTATTCACTGACATTTGCATTGGTTTAGTGGACAAATTTATACTGAACAATCCAAATGACATCAGCTTAACAATGTGTTCCTCTGTGCAGGACTGCAAAGGCAACAAAATGTCTATTACATAACACTTCTGTATAAAATATTAATATTAGCAGAGGAAGCTTTTGAACTGAAAGGTCATTTTAAATGATTAACAAATCAGTGGTGTATAAGCTTGATTATTTAATCAGTGTATTTGAGACAGACAACAAACCATACATTTTATTGACAAAATATGACAAAATCAACTTTTTACGTGCACACATGAAAATATATCCATCTCTAGCACACACAGCTTCAGCAAGCCGGTAATAGGGTAATTGCAGGCACCAGTGTTTTTTATACAACTTATCACACCAGCTGAAAGGGTGTAAGTTTCCTTTCCTTCCTATCCTGCAACAGCTGAAAAAGAGATAGGTATTCACTCTCATATTCATATACACATATGCACTTGTCTTCTGTAATCCCAGGTTGGAAAAAAGTAAAGTGCTTCAAACCAAGTCCACACAAAAAAAACCCTTGTTTTTAGCAATCGTGTTGGTATCTGTGGCATTGGCCAGACCTGAAAACACTAGAGGTGTGGCAGCCCTGGCTTCTGTAGGACCCAAAGGCAATCAGGAATATCTTTTATAGAGAAACATATCTCAGTGCTGACTTGTAAAGAATGAAGTTCAAGGGAAGGAAAAGAGACAGGTCTACATCTTGGCTGAGACTTTGTAGCCATCAGGTTACATGGGCACAGGTAGGAGCCTGTCTTGCTGCTTTATCACAAGGGCTATGAAGAGCCTTCGTGTTCGGCTCTTTCCTTTCTCTGTGCATCTTTGCATAATGAATCCAGGAATGGGGTTCATCTAGAGTATCACTGGTCTCCAGTAGATGGTCTCATTGTATTTATAAGCTCCATGTGTCACAGCTGTATCTGTTGCTAATACAGCAACAGACATCTCTATTTAGTCAGCTTCATCTATGGTCTAACCATACAGGGGAAACTATCAGGAAATGTGACCTAGAAAAATCCTGAGCAAGTGAATGGAAAGATTTTACAACTCCAGTTTGGGAATTGTGCAATTTCTTTTTTTTTTTTTTTTTTCAAATTTATAAGCACAGCAAACAGTTTGAAGAGATATTTGACTGGAAGACAAGCATTTGATGATCTGTTATGCCCACCCCTTGGGTCTGAGAAATCTTCTATTGCAACTTCCTGGTCTTCAAAGGAGACCTTCATAAGACAGAACACCTGAGATGACTAACTTTTGACAAAAAGACCATATACAGAGAGGGTGCTTTTTTTTTTTTGAACACTAACGAGAAGCAAGGCAGATCACAAGAACCAGACCATTTCTTCTTCTATTGATCACTCAATACAAAATGGAAGACCATGATGAACAAAGGCAAATACTATCCTCACCCACTACTGACAGTCACATGCTTTCAGATGGGTTATTTTTTTTCCTGCTTCTTAATCAGTTACCTTCAACTAAAAAAGGCTCTCTGAAAAGAAAAAATCTGAGCAACAACTATCTTTCCTCTGCCTCCAAGAGTGGCTGTATTTTACACCATGACTGCTTCTCGAGTCTTGAATATCACAATCTCAGAACAAATCCCTTCTGAGGAAAGAATTAAAGGGGAAAAAAGGAAAATTAGTTTTGAGGCTACACAAACAATGTGGTTTTGTATCCTGATTTATACTTGAAGAGGAGGAAGAAGAAAAACAAGGGTGTTTCTTTTAAAATAGTTCCAACAAATGAGTCCTTGGACAACCATACTCTCTTCCTATGCTACTGCTTTCTTCCAAGTGTTGGGCAAAAGTGGCATTTTGTTGGCTTAATTCCAAGAAAACAAGCTTTCTCCTTCCAAAGATATCTCCCCGAACACTATGGCAGCTACTACATGAATGTCTTTTAGCTTCTCTTCCTATCCATTTCCTGAAGGGGGATAGGAACCTGTTCTTGCAAGACTGGAAGAATACAACTGAAAGGAACACAGAAATAAGTGAAAAGAGCTCCATTTCTTTTAATTAAATAAATTTGTGGTGAGAGAAAGATTGAAGCAGTGTCAGTTCAAATTAACGATGTGGAAATTAGTACTACTGATGGTATTAGTGAGTGCCAACCTGACTTGTGACGCACTTTTCTTTTTAACATGCCAAACTCAAGATGATTCTCAAGAAGTTAAACACTAGAAATACTGGCTTTGTTATGTCCTAAATTGTTTGGAATCTCTGAGGGAAAAAATCGTTTGGCAAGCAATCATTAGTACCTATTCTTTGTTATGCAGTTAAAAGAAAATTGCATTCAATTCGCCCAGACCAAAAGATCTTGAGCCAAACCCATCCCCAACACAAGCAAGTCAAACTTTCAAAAGTATAGCTCAAAGTGTTCTCAAGGTGAGAGGCACAGAATAGCTTTGAAATACTAACTACAATCTCTTTTACAAAATGCTAATAGCTGCTAGAAAACTGTATTTCACAAACAACCTTCTTCGTATCTCAGCCCAGCGTAGGCCCACAGCACCTCAATATCATGGCCAAGAATGAACACTTTCGAGATCAAGCGCTTTATTATGACCCTAGAGAGCCTTATGCATCTGTGTGTACCCATGAAACTATACATAAGTGAAAAATTAATTGTGCACTTAAGTCTTTGCATGGTGAAGTCTATAGACTTTTCACTTCTTGTTATATTAAAAAAAAATCTTTAAAATGTCAGTTATGCAAAAGCACAGACAAGTCTTTATCTAAATGTAAGGTTTCTGCAGAAAAATATTTCCATCTTTCTTAAATCATCAATAGCTTTTTATTTTTATGTTGGCTAGGATATAATCTTCCCACCACAAAGAGACATAAATTAATAAATAAAACGGAACGGAAAAAAAAGAAAACAAAAGGAGAACTGTGCAGCCTCATTTCAATGCTACCAAGAAATGGAGAAATTTAAACAGCAGAAACTGAAATGTTTTGTTCTTTCCACCTAATGTTACTATGTTATTATTTGTAACATTTGAGTAAAACATAAATAGTGCTAATTGTGTTTTATGAATATTTAGGGATCTACAGCAATTTCATGAATTAACTGAAAGATAAAACCTGCTTTTTTCAAAGGAAATGAAAAACCTTCAGAGTTCATTAGTATTTTACAATCTAACTCTGGAACTCCCTTTTTTTTTTTGCACTCAGTTGAGAAACTTGTTTACTGAGTTCTATCATGTTCCTCCATTTGTGACTCAAGCTATTTCTCAGCAAAACAGCCGTCAACAGCTACACACTGATAAAGTGCTTTAAGCCTCAGGACACTAATTCGTCCTCAGTAATCACAGTATCCATGTACCTGCATCAAAACCCTTCTCTAGCTCTTAGAGGTGCAAAGGGAGACCCTGGGCTGATGTGCTGAGTCAGCACTCTGCCCATAAGGCATCCCAAGCCAACTTACAAGTACACCACAAAAGCAGGACCTGACACAGCAGCTGGTGCCGAAAGAGAACACACAAGGGGAAAGAAACTCAGCCAGTGGTACAGGGCTTGATTCAAAAGTCACTTACTCCCACTAGCTTTAGCAGACTTTGAATGGGACTCAATGCACAGAAGGAAGGGGAAGACCTAGAGAATTTAAAAGAACCAACTTCAGTGTAGGAAATTTTAATAGAGTCACTTTTGATAAAACTGCACCAAGCCACAACATGTACAGTGGCAAGTGCTTCCTCCCTATCCAAGCATGCAGCCAAGAAAGCTGTCCACACACAGGAGGCACAGCTGTCATACCACCACAGCACCACTTACGTATTGCTAACCAAGAGAAGGAGGCTTGTCTGAGGCAACAGGCACACACAGCTACAAAGAAACTGGATTACAAGAACGATATTTCATGTGTACAGCTATGCGTCAGGGCAATGTACACTAGTTAATCTTTCCACGGCAAGCACCCAAGTGCTTTCACTCTCTTTGCATTGTTATTATACAGGTTGGGTCCTATTAATAATTACCTTCTTGTGACGGCAGCATGCAGACTCTCTGCATTGCTGGTACTGTTGATTTAGAATTCCTTCTCCAGGTCTGAACACACGGGACAGATTACTGTCCCCTCAAGGATGTCAGGACTGGTACGGAGATCTATTGTGCATACCTGGATCTTACAAAATAAATGACAGCTTAATGCTGCTCCCCTCCTCACGTTATCTCACGTAGCCGTTGTAAACTTTGAATCTTTGTATCAAAGTAATCACAATTGCAAATAACAGCATCTACTTATTATTCCCTGATATTATGTGCAAGACACAGCAAACATAACAGACAAGTGTTTTTCACACTAAGCAAGATACAGGTTTACTACAGTAAGTACAAGTATACTATAAATGCAATGCTTGCCTAGAGACACAGGAGAAAATTGTGTATAGTAAAGAAAATATAGCCGTGGTAGCATATTCCTGCATCAGGACCTCATAAATCAGTTCCAACTAACAATAAAAGGCATATAGGGCATTTGTAAGGCACAAGGAATGAATAGGATCCTGGCCTCTGAGTATGACTTGGTGAATTAAGATGACAATCAAGAGACAATAACACAACACTAACCTTCTTTAATACCAATCTTTACTCTAAGTTTGAAGAAAGGGGGTTTCCTTTGCCTGTAGGAAGAGGGAAGGGGAACCCCTCCCAATAAAAACAACAAACAACACAACAACAACAACAAAAATAAAAAAAAGGAAGAAAATAAACGAACACAGAGAAAGGTACTTAGGTACACCATCTGGGATGAGAGTGCTTTTTTGATAGCTCAGAGCTGCAGGCTTAAAATCTCAGCATTGTTTCTGCGAATTTCTCACATCCTAAAGCCCTGTCTCATGAACAAGGGGGCACAGCCATTCCCCACCTTCAGTTTTAGAGGCAGAAAAGATGATCCTTTCCTATCATGGCTGACAGACATAATGCTGAAAAAACCCAACATACTCCTCTAGTGTTTGAGCTTTTGTAAAGCTGTAACTCATGAGTAGCAGGTACCCCTAAGTGCTCTCTACACCAGTAGCTAAGTCAAGTAAACATCACTTTCAGCACCACCATTACAGGAAGTACTGCTAAGACTTATTCCACCAAACAACAGGCTAGTTACCACTACCGTCCTCCATTTTCAAGTCTGAGTAACCTACCTCATGGCTCTTACACACTGGGAGGGTCCAGAGGAGAAACTGCCACGGGCTCCTGGTGTACAGTACACGTACAGCTTGCATCCCCCTCCCCGTGACCGCAGACCAGCTTCCCTAAAGGATGCTGGGCAAGTCACAAGCCTTCTGCGCCTGAATTCGTGTTTGTTTAAGAGCAGTGGCAGCACTTGTAACGGGGACGGGGGAGAAATGGAGGCTGCAAGACAGGAGCTGCTGTACCAGGCTCAGGGATCCTAAAAGAGCAGGAGACGGTATTGCCACGCATTGGGGAGCAGGGGGAAGAGAGGAGACGCGCCTCGAAGAAACAGAGATGGCTATCTGATAAGGGCTGGTTTTGTCCTGAAGATGTGCTTTATTGACTGGCTTGGGCCGTTTAATCTGCGTGTGCTGCAACACCAAGCACAGCTGACCCCACACAAAAGCCGCACAGCTGGCGGCCCCCACCCGGGCCGGATCCCACCCCAATGGCCTCGAAAGGGGCTCGCTGTTCCATCTGCATTCCCCAGCAGCAGGCTGTACTCCCAGACCCGCAGCCGGGCCGGCCCCGCTGTCGCCACTCGCCCCCCGCACACGCGGGCACGTCCTGCGTGGATGCGCATCCCGCGGGAAGCGCCGCGACCAGCCGCAGCCGCCCCTCGGCGTCCCACCGGCAGCTGCGCCCCTGAGCCACACCGGCGCTGGCAGCGGCACCAGCGAACCAGCCCAGGCCGGTCTGCACGCAGGAAAAAAAAAAAAAAAAAAAAAAGAAAAAAAAAAAGGATAAAAAGGAGAAGAGAAGCGCGACGGAAAAAGCGGGAAGCGAGCGGTGCGGGTGGCGATGCCGCCCCCTCCCCGTGGCCCCTCCGCCGCCTGCCCGCCCCCCCGCGCCTGCCTCACCTCAGGGACGGCTCCGCGGGCTGCGGACCCCGAGAGCGCCCGGCCGAGCCGAGCCGTGAGCGCGGCGGGCGCGCAGACCTTCCCCGCGCGGTCACTGCCGCGGCGCTGCCATGCGGGCGGCGGCGGGCGGGCGGGCGGAGCAGGGGGCGGCGGGCGGGCTGGGCTCCGAGCGGCTCCGAGCAGCTCCTAGCAGCGCCCTGCAACGCGCACCCGCATGGCTCGGCCAGCGGACAGCACCGGCTGCCGGCGACGGCGGGGCCGGCCGGGCGGGCGGCGGCCAATGGCTCCCGCGGCGCCGCGCATGTGAGGGGAGGGGAGGGCCGGGCTGGGCCGGCCCCGCCCGCCCCGCGCCCCCCGCGCAGCCGCTGCGCTCAGGTGCCCGCGGGCCCCGCGCCCTCAGGGACGCGGCGAGGGTCGGGCCGGGCCCCGCGCGGGGACGCCGGGAGGTGTCCGCGGGGCGCAGCGGGAGCGAAAACGCCCGGTGGCAAAGCCACGGGGTTGTTCTCGTTGTGCAGGTAAATGAAACCTAGTGCGTGAGGTAAATAAAACAGCGACAAGTTCAAATGGCGTGGTTTAATTACTAAAATATTACCTGGGGGGAGAAAAAATTGCAGGGACGGATCCCTCCCCGGCGGCCCCAGAGGCTGAACACAGCGGGCTGAGGAAGAAGCCGAACTGACCCTGATCCCCACCCAGAAATCCATTAGAAACTTTTTCCCTCCTTTAACTGAAAAAACACCGATATCCTGAACTACTTGTGGACAACTGGCCCGACAACTGACCAGATCTGCGTGTCTTTTTAACTAGAACTAGATGTAACCTATTATGTTCAAAACTACATTGGTTTTGATCAAGAATGGAATTTAAAAAAAAAAAAAAAAAGATACTCATCTTTTCCAAATTTTATTTCCTCACCATGATTTCTAGGAACTGGAGGAGATGGGAACTGATCTTTTACTGCTTGTTCAAAATAGCTTTATGGCCCTTTAAAGATTGAGAATCTCCCCTTTATATTTTTAGATGCATTTTTAATCAGACCTTCCGGTCTAAATGACAGTAAGATGTATCTAAGGCTACAAATAAAAGCACTTCTTAGCAGCAATTCACTTCTGAGACCAGAGAAAATCAGGCCAGCTTGTCCTGCTCTCAGCTGTTCAGCACTATTTTCATACCAGAGTTTTCATCTGGTGGAGAATTTTAGCAGAGCTCAAATTTAGTCTAATGAGCTGTCAATTATTTTAAGCTTTGATTTTTAATATCTTCATTTGGCCTTTTAGTTATTTTCTTCCCTGAGATTATCATCACTTATGTTATTTTTGGCCAGCATTTTAGACCTCACTGTTTCTTCAATAAGGTGAATTTATTATCTATTTATTTACTTCTGCTCTGACCCAGTGGCCAAGCCACATAGGGTATGTAATACTGGGGCTCCACAGCGAGGGAGGGTTTATAGAGATAAAAGCAGTCCAATCTGGTAAACATCAAGGCAAGTGAAAACAGATAATAACAAGAGCTGCTGGCTGGGAAATCCTGACTCAAAGGCAGCTGGCAGAGAAATTCAAGCGGAAGAAAAAGGATTTTTTCAGATGCCAGAGCTGGTCAGAGCTGGCTGAATCTACATTCACTCAGCAATCAAGACACACTGCCAAGCTGAGGCACACCAGCAAAACAAACAAGTAGCTCTGGGGACTTGAGAGAGAAGACACCTGGAACTGGGCAGATCCAGATCCAATTAAGATTCCCTTTCTGACGGGACAAACACAAGTGTGAAGAACTTACCTCCTACAGAACATATGCTGGGTTACTTGTTTGTTTTGGTTTCTTTTTTACTTGTTTTGATATGTATTTAAAGATAACGCAAAGGAGTTTTAATTTAAAACTCTCTACATTCCTCCCTTTCAAACTTCTCTAGCAGAGACCTCTCCTACTGTGTCAGGTTTGGTCTTCCCTGGGCTCAAGCCTGAGTGGTTTTGGGCAGCTCTTTCTAGATTGCTGTTTCTGGCTCTGATTACCTCAGACATGCTGAGGTGGGACAGAAGAGAGAGGAGGGGAGTTAAAAACCTGAAAGAGCTCCGTTTGTGGCAAATATACATCCCAGCTGTTCTGTTATCCTGCTGTAGTCTATAGGGTTGTTTCAGCAGAAGTACAAATCGGCCAACTCCAAGTTACTTCATGTGATAAAAGAGATGCCAGGAAAACAGAGGCAGTGGGGGGGAAACGACTTCTTTCTGCTGGCACAGTTTTGATGCTGGCCCTTTATAATTAAAATAAACTAATATTGTTATTTTGATCTATAGCTCAGAGGACTGAATTAGTGATTACATTAACAAGCAATAGCAATGCAGCCATATGCCTCACAGGATAAATTAATCCTGTTTGTTTTTACAACTACATTTAAATTTCAATTTTTCAAATTCCATAACCTTGACTAGCCAAATGTCATATTTTTCAACCTTATTGTTATTCCCATTCTCACATAATTAAAAAATTTTAGAAAAATCAGCCCCCTAACGGAGTTACAGCTTTGGCCAGGCTGAAAGCTGATAATTTATTCTGACATGATTTCCAGTTCTTTCCTTCTTTCACTCAAACAGCTGTCCTATTCATCTCAGTATGCCTGCTTGATGTTGTCCAGTGGGTGTCCAAGTTCATTCCAAGGGAGCCAGGTGCAAAAGGGACACCATTAGAAGGTGAACATAAGGAAGAGCCAGTGCCAAAAATAGAGAGTGCCAACAGTTTCTTGGAAAACAGTGCGGAAATTCCATACCAGGAAATATTTCACTCCTGGCTTCAAGTAGGCTGACAAATTTTTCTCCCAAGCAAATTTAAGATGAAGGGGAATCTTAATATTGTAGATTGGACAAGATGACCTTTTAAAAGTCCCTTCCAACCCAAACTATTCTATGATTAAGAAGTAAAGGAGGTAGTTACTTGGGAAGAAGTGTGGATGGCTACATAGAAGAGAGAGTCAGTCAGGGAACTGACTTTTCCCTGTCCAGAAACAGGGCAATTTGGCTTCATGGAATGGGCAAAGCTTGAAGGGGAAGACTCCAGTTTAAATAAGGAGGAGGATGCATGAGTCATTTCACTTGGCTACTGGCCACCTGTTCTCAAGAAAAGGGTTTCTAAGTGCTGAACAGTTCGGCCTGTGGTGTTCATCCAGGACATGGGCAGGGAGATGGGGTTGGGGATGCAGTCATACTTGTCAGCCCCCATCTGCCACTTCCCATCCACTCATCCTCTCACCCACTGGTGTCCCCGCTGTGCCACGCACCCTGCCACAGCAGCACTGAGGCTGACTTTCCAGGCAAAATTAGGCAATGTGTTGGCAGCTGTTTCATTGCCCTGCAGTCAGATGATGTTGGCAAGGGCCTGCTTTGTGTTTGCCCACATCTGGCTGAGCCTCTTGCATGGAGAGTCAATCATGGGGTGAGGGGTTCAGGGCCTCTGCTCTTCCAGAGAGGAGAGGAAAGCCTGTCACCCAAGGGCTGTGATGCTGCACTGCAGCACTGCTCAGTCCGCCCCATCACAAGGACACAAAGTCAAAGCTTTCAAAAGTTCAGCTAAATTATGTCAGTCAATCCTCCTTTAACTACCATTTTACTAACAATCTCAAAGATACTGAAGAAAAGCAAAAAAGCATGTTTTTCCACTATAAAAAGCATTGCAAAACTTTGTCCCTATCATGTTGTGTTACCACTTTTTCTGAAGACACTTCACTGTTATGCTTATTTTCAAACACCTGGCACAGCAGCTCCTGTGCTACAAGCACAGTGACCTTTGGAGGCCTTGCAAGCCAGCCTGCTCTGCTCCAGAGCTGGGACTCTCCCAGCTTCTGAACTTCCTGGCTGGAAAAACATCACTCCTTACCTTGTCTTTGTGCTGAAAAGAGAAGGGGCCTCTATATCTTAATCATCATGAGAATAACCATATTCTATAAACAGCAGTTTCTTCCCCCTTCTAATTATGTCCAGAACTCTACAATGTGCTCATGAGTTCTATTTAATCTGTGATAATACAAATGCAGTCACCAGTGTGCAGTGTGGCTGTCTAAACATGGAACAGAGATTTGGGGGATGAGGCCTTATTCTTAGCAAGTACCTCTGTCTTTTGAAACAAGAGCAGCAGCCGTGATGGTGTTCATTGTAAGCAGTGTGTGTCATCACACTGCAGCTCAGCAAAGTTTTTCAAGTGATGGCAGGAACAACGCATGCTGGCTGCTTCTGATTACACAGAAGACCTAGTTTTCACGAGTTCTCACATTTCATCCAGTGGATACACCAACAGATGGCAAATCTGTTTCATTCTGTACTTATCAGTGAAGGACTATAAATTCACAAAACACACAGCATCATATGAGATGGAAGGGAGGCATGGCAGGAAGGCAGGAAACTGTGCGGCAGGCAAACCTGCCCTTCACCCCTGCAGCTTGCCTGAGCAGGACTTGAATTTGGCAGAAGCAGGAATAAGATTGTGCATTGCTTGATCAATCCTAATAGAGCCTGTGTCAGTCAGATGTAGTGCCTGCTAATACAGCATCTTCATACTCAGATTCCAGCTCAGCAGTGCACCAGGTAAGAACCACCACTGAGGTGTTGAGTACCTTCAGCTCTTTAGAGCCAGTGGGCTGGGACGGGGGAGTTAGTTTGTGTTAGTCCACTTAATCTACTTAGCTCTTCCTATTTTCCTAATTTTGCACCTTACTACTTCTATGATCTCTACCTCTTCTGCTCATCATGGTTTCCACAAACATTAAATGCTAAGCATGAGGACTGAATAGGAAATAAAAATTAAAAACCTGTCATAGTCAGAATTAGCAGGGTAAGACCAAAAGAAGCTTTCAGCTGTCACAGTTTGTCCAGCCTTGCTCACCAGAACAATTTCCCTGCCTCCCCCCTGGGACATATCAGTCTGTTATTTCTTTCTTCAAATCATGCCTGAAAGCTATTTGTCCCCCTTCAGATCTCAAGTGGTTTTCTCAGTGAAATGGCAGTGCCTCCATGTGCAAATGGCTTGACACAAACCCTAAGTGCCCTACCTGGACCTAGGACAATGGTGGTCTTTAAAGAAATGGCAAACCAGTTATCTTCAGAGTGCTGAGCTCTACCTGTGCTAGCACTTAACCTTTACTTCCCAATCACACAGGTACAATAGAGCTTGCTGATTTTGTTACCCCTTTAGAAGAAGTTTTCTTAAAATAGCCTAGCCACAAGGGTGTAATGAGGTGCACAGCTGGGCAAAGACTTCTGAGCAGCAGGAGGAAAAAGAAAGAATGTACACCAAAATGCTCAGAGCCTGCAAATGACTGATCTCCAGTCGTTCAAATGATTTTGAAGATTAAGGACTCACCCAGCTAGATCACAGAAAAAAAACACCAAAAGTTGAGGAAGACTAGGCAAAAACAGCAGAAAAAAAAGGGATAAGGGACTAATTTATCATTTATTTCTTACATGCTGCATCTTCTCTCTGCCTTCCTGTTTGCCACGGAGCAAAGAAACCACCATTCACTCTGTAGAAGAAGAGCATAGAACTCTTATTTTAAAATGGAGCTCCTTAATCAGAGGGACTTAGAGCTCTTTTCCCACCTCAAGAACTTCAAAAGAGCTGCTTTTTTATGTCTGGGAGCCTATGGAATCCAAGCTTGTCAGCACAGCACTAAAATAAGTAGTTTTGTCTTGAAATGGCTATATTAATCTTTTCACTTTAACTGCAGCACATTCTGCTAGTTATGTGTACATATTACAGATCAAAAAAAATCAATCGCTCCATTCTAGAGATTCTACCCAAGGGAAAACATAGCAACAACATGATATAACTTCACCCCTGAAATCCTCTTCTCAATACTTTTTCAAATACAGTGACATTAAACCAAAGCATTCCAGTCACTCAAGCTTCTACAATTAAATATCCACCGTCCATCTAGCATCACACTATCCACTCTAACATCACACACCTTAAAGATTCCAAGTATTCCTGTGATTCTTATCCACCACCACTGTGGCAGTCAGCACGCTAACTTAAAACCTGCTTCATGTCCTGTTCGAAAGACTTATACAAGGGAAGAGTATTGCACACATGTGCAGTGACAGGGAAGGTTACTGTGATGTCCAAATCATTCTGTTTCTCTGTGTTTACCTTGAATATAAATTAACTGGGGACAGCACTGGTAATATTTTTAGGTATTACAGAACACTGCCAAAACTGTATAGCCACCACAAAACATATACCTCCCCCAGCCTCAAACAGTTTCAGGGTTTTTTTTATCACCGTTTAGAAATAGGTAGAGGGAGAAGGAAGGTCTGATCCCGCCTTAACCCAAAATAACATTTGCTTTGTCAGGTTAATTATACGTTCTGACATCAAAAACTGAAATTAGCAGGCGGTTTTCCCCTGGGTTGCCCGGAGACTGTAGAATGAATCATGCCCACTCTTGTGCTGCACCCGGGACCACGGGGAACAAGGGATGAGAAAACCAGAATATTTATTTTCTTGCTCAGATTCTGTGGCTAGAGAGTCATATCCACACTCTGGCTTTATGGGGGCTGTGATGTGGCTGGTTGGTATTGCTGTCATCCCCCGTGTGACAGAAATGGCCATCAATTTCCAATGGGTGCATTTACACTGCCACAAAGGTACATTCAATGCTTTGCTTTGATGCTGGTGTGAATTCATGGCACTAGAGTTTCTCAAAATGTCGCTGAAACTTTCTGAAATTAATTTGACTTGAGAACAGTGTTCAACACGGGCATTCTCCTCGTAAAAAAAAAAAAAAAAAAAAAAAAAAAAAAAAAAAAAAAGAGCCAGACCTTTTTAGCATTTAAATACACTGAAAACACTCCAAGTAACTAAGATACCCTCCTCCTCCTTACAGCTATTTAGCACCAGATACCCTGAAGTTAGCCTAAGTCTTAAATCTTACAAGAGAAAGAACACCCAGACACTTCTTTTGCGCGTCTTTCTTGTCTTCATACCTACAGTTTTTCTGGCATTTCGTTTCCATGGTGGCTGCTTTTCAACTACTCCCTCTCGCAGGCCCCGTTCTCCCTCATCCCTGTAAGCTGTTAGAAGCTCCTTACCTGGCGCAGCAGAGCCGCCTGCAGTTACCTCTGCACAACCCCTGCCCGCCTCCCTCCTTCCCGGGGCTGCTCCTGCCGGGCTTCGCCTTCTCTTCTTCCTTTCCCGGAGCTCCCTCTGCCGTCGGACGTGGCTGCACTGCCAACCGCAGCTGGAATCCCGCGGGAAGCCCGGGCGCTGCTGCGGGGGGCGGGTGGATCTCCTGGGAGACAGGCGGCTCCGGGGGGTGGGAGCAGCCCGGACAGCATGGCCTGTCAGGGTCAGCCTCCTCCTGCCAGCTGTCTCTTCTTAAAGGGAAACGGAGCAGCATCCTTGCTGGATACTCTGCAGGGATGTTCTGTTTGTCGAGAGTGTCAGTGCGTTAGGAGGCGACTTCTTTGAACAGAAGAATTGGTTTTTGTGCTCTGTCTCCAGCTGTTTAGCGTAGGACATGAGCATAATGTTGCAGAGTAGCTGCAGACCCAAAGCAATTAATTACAGGAGATATTATTGGAGAGGAAAGGAAAATTCTGCCAAAAATTACTGAGTGAAGAAAGACAATGATAAGGCCCCAGCCTGTGAAATACACGTGCTTTTTCTGCCTGCTGTAGGCAGACCGGCCTTGTGCTATGACAGCCCCACTCACTGCAGGTGCCTGGAGGTTATGTGCCAGCTGCCCAGGCCACGGTGAGCCAGGCCATGGAGGATTTAAGCCCCCAACCCCGTGGTGCATGGTCACGACAGATGGAGGGGGGGATCCTCCCTCCTCCATCGCCCCCTGCAGAGCCCACATACTGCAGAGCTGCCCCCTCGTGTAGCAGGCACGCACCCTGCTGCTGGCAAGACGCTCAGGAGCTCCTGCTCTGCTGGGCTTTGAGATGCCTAGGATTGAGGAAACAGAGCACAGGACATCCATTTCTCAGCAGTGAGGGGACCTGGCCTCAGAACATGACAGTAACTTGTGCTGGTTTCTTCAGGGGCTGAGCCCTGCTGCCTCGGTACCCAGGGATGGCGCATGGCCCCACTCCCACCCTGAGGAGCATGACATGGAAATGAACTGAGCAGTCCCCTGCTAACGCTGCCACTTTGCTACACTTGTTGCATTTAACTTCGTATGTTGCCATAGGAACGGCAGCACCAGCATCTGTTCCTGCTGCTCTCTGCCAGCTGCCTCTGCCCCCCCACCGGGCTCAGCCCCCCTCTGCTCCTCTGCCAGCCCGATCATACCACCCCCTCACTCACAAACTCCCGGCCTCATCCTCTTTTTTTTTGGGTGACAATCCAGTTACTGCTGTAGCAGCTAATTATTGCATTAGTTATAATTTGCCTATTCATTTGTCTCTCCCCTTCCCTCCCACCTTGGAATAACTCCATCTCTCCATCCTTTCTACCTTCACACTAAGTCTGCTCTCTGACTCCCACCACTTTGCTCTTGCACTCCTCAGCCACACAAAGCTTTATTGCACTGCTGTACTCTTTCCTTCCTCTTTATCTTCCTACTACTCACATCTTCTATGCTCTTCCCTAGCGCCTCTTGCTCCATCTTCTCTTCCAGTTCTACTTCTTCTGTGTCTGAGCCAGTCTTGCCCTTCTCCTGCACCCTCCCTGGCTCTTACACAGTCAACAGCATTTCCCATTCTCTGCTCTTGATTATACAAATATCCCAGAACTTGTGTCTCCTCCTACCTCCTAACAGGTTGTTCCTTTAGCCCTACTCAATCTTTTACCTCTCCAAAAATCTCACTTTCATTCAGGCTCCTTCATCAAGCCCTCCAAGGTGAGCACATTATAACCAATCCTTGTCCCCAAATCTCATCTTTACCCACCTTTCTTCTTCCTTCTCCTCTGAATGGGAGATTCTAGCCAGGACCACAGCTAACTTCACCCTCAGCTTAACAACCCTGGTCTGTACCTTTATCCTACTGCCTGCATCAGTAAGTTTCACAGCCTCTCACTTCTCCATCCCCATCCTCCTGACCGTCTTGCTGCTTCTGATGCCATTAACTGCAAATTCCCTTTGAAGTCGTATTCCTTCCTGTCTCATGGAATTGCTTTTCCTGCCACCTTCTTTCTTTCCATGCAGACCTGTGGAACAGGATGCTGCTGTTCTCTCTATATCCCCATTCCAGGCACACTGTTCATTCTTCTGTGCCACATCTGTGCCCAGCCCTCTCCACATGGGAGTCTCCAGCACCCCTGTCCACTCCTTCCTCTCATGTGAAGGACACAAGTGTCTCCTGGGGGACCTTCTGGAGACCATCTCCTCTGCCAAAAGGCTTCAGCTAACATCTACAGCTATGCTGGTCCCCTCTCCTGATGGGTGTTTCTCCACCTTGCATCTCAGCCAACTCTTACCCTTTCCTAGATAAACTGAGTGCTGCTAACACCATCTTCACTGACCCCTTTGCTTTTCCTTGCAAGTCCTTTGCGTTTCCACGCTCTGTTTTCCTATTGGGAACATCATTCTTTCTCAGTTCATTTCTTCTGCTTCCACTTCTCCAGCCTTGTCTCACCACCACAAAATCACCAGTGGTCACAAAATTGTAACATTTAAAACTTAGTGCAGGACATGCAGGAGGTGTGCATATGAGAGAGCACATAAGGATGCTATAAAGGAAAGGAATTTTCCACTTGTATTACATTTTTATACATACTGCAGACCATCTGTGGAAAGCTGTCAAATGACTAGTTGAAAACATATTATAAAATCATGTTATTTTACTTCAAACATTAATGTAACAGACTCAGATCTGAGAACTCAGCAAAACGTTAACAGTTTTCTTGTGCTTCCCAATCTTGCTCATCTTTTAACAAGAAGGTCTCATAGCTTAATGGAGTCTTCCCCTACCCTCTGTGACTTTTGAGCCCACATTTGGCTGCTAGGTTGGCGCGTGTTATAAATTTCTATAGTCTCAGCTCCACACATTCTTGTTAATGCAGCCTGGAGTAATTTGCATGTGTGTTCTCAAGTTAGGAAAAGTGAGGCCACACTTCGTTATTCTGTAGTGACACTTCTGGACTCTGAGATCAGTACATTACCAAGTCTTTTTTAAGCTTGTTTGCAGTGTTCTTTTATGTGTGTTTTGCACGCTGTGCTGTCCTGTTATCCATATATTTAGACTCCAGATTTCCAGCTCTGTAACCTCCTGTCCATTTGAACAGCATCCTGAAAACATTTCAAGTTAGCTTTGTGACCATCTCTTTCCTGATTCCCAGTATTTGAGAAAGCTTCTCATATCTATCTAGTTTCCAAACAGCATTTTGTGGCAATACTGGCCTGGAGGAGACTGGCAGCTCTATCTTACTGGTTTTCCCTATACTAAATTTTTCTCCTTTAGTTCCAAACCTCAGGAAAAAACTCTATGTCTGTGCTGTTACCCTCAACTCTCTACCCCCCCACTATCTCCCCCTCCCCTCTTGGGAGAACAGCTTGTCTTACCTGTGTTTACTGCAGAATGTCTTCTTCCCATCTGAATATGTGTTGCTGAACCTGTGTTTAAACACTTCTTGCCCACCTTTTCTAGTGTGTTTGTCGCTTTGTCCTTGTGCTATCAACAAGTTCCTTTGTCTTTCCACTTCAAAAACAGCCATACATTTCTGTATGAGTTCCACTGCAAAACAAATTCAGGTTAGTGCAACAGAGGGTGAGAGATAGGTACCCTCACTTTGAAATTACACAACCCTGTGCTTGGTGCTGCTGTGGTGTGAGCTCTGCTGGTGCTCATATACAGTGTCCTCCTAATCTGCAGTAGCTTCCATTGCAAACCCCTTTGCTTGGATGACTAATCAGTAAAGCTGACTATATATAAAATAACAATGAAATGTTACTAAATCTACAGTAAATCCACCGAAAACAGCCCGACTGACCTCTGACCATGCCCCTTTTTGTAGGTTTCCTGCACTGACAGTGGTCCATCACAATACTTCCCAGAGACACAACCTCCACCTACACTAAGTTTCTACACATTAGTTGTGGTGGGAGTAGCCAGCCTCAGCAGGCAACATTTTCCATCCAGAGCTTGTATGCATAACCAGAAATTAATCTCCTGGGGTTCAAGACAGCCCCACAGCCTCGTGCTCAAACCCAGGGAATCCACTTGGAGTAGATTTTTCTCTTCTTTTATTACTAGCTTTCATTTCTCTGTGTCTGAGCTCTTAGACAGGAACTCTTCTGAGGACAAGCAGCAGCAGCACAGATCAGTTGAAGCTTGTGTCTGAACTAGGGTGTTTCTGGTGCAAGAGGGAAGACCCAAAATGCACCTAAGGAAGAACTCCCTGAAGGATTAGATGGTTGGTGTCTTGGGTTTAAATTGTACTCCACATCAGGACTACTCAAATGGGAACAGCTGTCTATTTCTGGAAGTTTGAATGACACGATGGGATTGGGAATAGAAAACAGGGAACGACTAGGGGAGGTGCTGTGACTAATACCCTGGCCTAGCTGAGCCACAAAGCCTTTCAGCTGTAGAGGTGCCACTGTGCTGAAAAAGGCTGATTTCAGCAAGAATTGGAACATATGTCAGGGAGCAGATAGGCACTGAGAAGCACAAGTCCTATTCCTGAAATTTTCCCATTAAATTTTCCGTCCTAAGTCCAATATTTTTATGTGCACTGGCCAGCTCTTTGCGGTAACATCAGACATCAGGCAAATGTTTCCTTCTATTGTGTTTGTGTCTCCCAAAGGACCTTTGGTTCGAGTGTCTTTGCCAACAAATAAGCAGCAAAAGCAGTTGACAGATCGAGATCAGTGATGATGGTAGAAACAAACTGACCATGTCAGTGGTTGCTGTTTATTCTTCTCTGAACAAAAGTACAACCAGTTTTCCCAGAGCTGCATGAACAGGAAGGAAGAGCTGATCTCTGCTTTAAGCATGTAATGAACTGGGATGAAGTCTCAGCTTCAGAAATTGGGGATGGGGAAAGCTGGAAATCCCTTAAATTCAGACCTGTTGAGCTCTTTTTGTGTTATTTATTCCTCTGTAGATTTCCTAAATCTAGGTGAGCAGAAAGTGTCTGAGAAATATTGCCTAGTTTGCTAGGTTTGGGGAGCGGGAAGGACAAGGTGAGCTCCACACTGCTGGTTCCAGGCTGTGGCAGACACGAGCAAAACAGGGTGCTCTCCTCCCCTTTCACTTGCCTGCACACAAGTAGGCTGTGCCCTCACCTCCTCCTTTATGGTCCTAGAAAGAACAGGAGGAGCAGAAGCAGAGCAGAGGTGGTCTTTCCACTCAATTAGCAGAGCCATTAAGTACAGCCTAATCCTCAAATCACTGAGATCACATCAGCGCAAGACCCTTATATTTTCCTTTCCCAGAGCTGGATCATTTGGAAAAGAGCTACAAGTCACTATACCCATGACAAGCTTGTTGTGCTCTCAGGAGCGGATCCATGGCTGCATTTTTTTTTTTTGTAGTTTGCAGTTTGTCTCAAAGCTAATACAAAATCTGCTGTTGAAGGGCAGCGCACGTTACAGCAGTGTGGTACATGGACCCTTGGGATGCCAACCTGCCAGATCTCACCTGGTTTGAACACCACAGGTGTGTCTTTGCTCAGAAGTTTTTTAAAATGTCATATCAGTAGTGTATGGAAAGGGTAGAATGGATCAGACATACACATTTGCTGGATCTCCACTTTGCTCTTTCAAGACTTTTTCACCAGTTCATTTACTTGAGTTTTGTGAATGTTTTCTTCATGTTCCAATTCAAGTGTGTACAGGCTTGAAAAATGCTGACACAGGTCTTTGAAAGCACGGAATGCAACTGATGAACAGGACTGAACTCTCCCACCTGTACAGGCAGGTTTGTGTGTTGACACCTGCAGACCAAAGCTTATGAATTCATTTTCTGTCTTCAGGAATTTTAAGGTAGGATGCAGAATTTTGCTGGATCACTGATAAATCAGTGCCTGGCACAGCATCACAAAGGACAGGGATCAGCAGCCCAAAGGGCTTGCAGATGTAACACAGGACCACGAGAGATGTCTCTTCTGCTGGAATACAAGTGGAGGTGAAGCAGGGTATTGTTAACAGCAAGACTTCCATGATCTCTGTGGAAGTGAAGCAGACCTTCAGTTGCTCTGAAAACATCCCATGACACTGTTGTTTATGAACTAATCTTGAAGAAGCTCTACCTTTAAGAAACACAATAATAGTTTTATTACTAACCTGGAAAACCCCATGCCTTGAAGAAATAGCTCCTATTATGTCAAGAAAGCAGAGAGACTTTTACTTCACTCAGGCGGTAGCTGTATGCAAAAGAACCACAGAAAACTGCATGGGTACACGATCCAGATAGATCACATGGAGAGCACTGAAGGGAAATATAGGCCTCCCTTTCTTCCCATCATTGTGTTTGGAATATGTTTCCAATTGCACCAGTCACAAAGCAATCAAAGAAACTTGTCTACAGTGGTAAACTGAAGATGTCCTATCAGACCACATTACAGGGTGCTACACAGTATTGAATCCTTAGTCATAACAGAAAACCCAACATCTACATGACTGCAGCCCACAATACAGTCAATTTCCATATGCCTTAACAGAAAAGAGAGAACAGATCTTCAAAGCAAATGAAATATGTCTTTGGAAGATGCTCACTAACATGTTCCTTCCCCCCTCTTACATCCTTACCCAGCATCCCACCTTCCCTTGCGGGAAATGGAGAAGGAAGGAGGCCACCCCCTGCAGCACACACCCGGCAGAAAGCTCATCCAGCCAAGCAGCCTTGGTCCTTCCCAGACTCTCCAGCAAGCTCCAGGCCCTGCACCCCATCCTTCATCATCCATCACCTGCGCTAGTAGGTTGTTCCCAGGGTGTGAGGGTAAATAAGCTCTTTTGCTGCTTTGCTCATATGATTTTGAGGGTACCATGTTTAGCATTCCCAGTCTTGTTCTGCTCGCTTGACTGTTGCTGGTTTTAACAGCTCTGCAAAGGAAGACAAAAGCAAAATTATTAAACAGTGTAGTCATGGCCTCATAGTAACACAACAGCTGGGGCTGGCCACAACCACAGGGAGCAGCCTGGCCCAAGTGGGCTCAGGACTTGCCATGGGAGCCCTGGTTGTGAATAACTTATCTGGAAGAACAAAGGGAACCAGTAACAGACTTTCTGCCATGCCCTGAAATCCATCAGAGATAACTGCAGCCTTTCACTGGTATCTTCCAATACCTTTTATAAAATGACTGCTACACCTAGCCCTAAGAAAGTATTCTTTTTTTTTCACGAGGTCACTCCTGCATCATGAGTGAAGTAAAAACTGCAATGGAGAAATATGTCCTTTCTATTACTGCAAAGATACTTTGAAGATGTTCAGGCTTGGGAAGTAAACTCTCCTCAGGCTACAGCTGTTCTATGACCTGGATCAGGGCTCTGTGCAGACCACCCCAGTGAGTGCTGCACAGCCACCTGCTGTGCCTGCGGGAAGGTGTTTCTACAGGCATCTGTCCTTTCGCTTAATGGGCCAGATCCTCAGGCAGAACCCTCCTGGAACGAAGGCATCAGGTTCGCAATCCAATCGAAATCCCACCAGCGGGTCATGGGTCGAGTGCAACAAACGGTCCCCGTCGCTGGCAAACGGCGTTTAAACCCCGGGCTGCCCGGCCCCGGCAGCAGGTGCCACTGCGGGACGGCGGGACACCCCCCGGACACCCCCCGGACACCGGCGGGACAACCCCCGGACACCGCCGGGACAACCCCCGGACACCGCCGGGACACTCTCCTGGACACCCCCCGGCCCCGTCGGAGCGCACTGCGGGGGCACGGCCCGAGCGGGCGCTGGGAGGCCAGGGCAACCAGGTGGCGCGTGTGGATGGAGCCTTGGGAAGAGCCCCGGGAGCGGCCGGTCAGCAGGAGGCACCCGGGTGCCGTGCGAGGGGAGCGGCGGGGAAAGGGCAGTGCTGGCGCTCGGCCGAGCCCGCCCTGCCCCGGGCCGGCTCGGTGCGGGGCGAACGCAGAGCCCTCGGCGGGGCCGTGCCGTGCCGTGCCGTGCCGTGCAGTGCCGACGGGCCGGCTCACGGCAGACAGCTCGGGCTTCACCTTGGGGTTGGTCCCTGCCATCGCCAGAGGTCAGAGTGCAGCCCCCTTTCTTCACGGGCAGGCACGGCTTTACACCTTTAAAGATCACCCTGGCACTGCACTCCAGGACCATCATTGCTACTCACAAGGATTCATGATGATGCTCTGGAAAAAGGTAATGTTCTCCTGTTTCCATTACCAGTAAGAGAGGCAGCCACAGCAGAATGTGAGAATGTGTGCTGTGTTGTTAAAGCTGGGTCTGGTTTACACCCACACCATGAACGAACTTCAGAGTGATGTCAGGTTTTTAACTTCTGTTTCCCTTCTGAATGACGTTTGTGGTCAGGAAAGCATTACACACCTGAATATTTAAAGAGACTAACAGGGAGAGACAGTAAAAGAAAAGGCACAGGGGAAAAAATAACCAAAGAACAAAAAACCCCAAACCAAACCAAACCAACCAACCAACAAACAAACAAAAACAACACCAAACACACACACACACACACACAAACCACACACAAAAAACCCAACAAAGCCAACCAACCAACCAACCAAAAAAACCCAAGTTGAATACACCTAAATAATTTATCATAAAATTAGGGATGAAGGAAATTGCAAGGACTTCTTAGCTCATAGAAGTCCTTCTGTCAAGGGAGATTATCCATTAGACCTACCCTATTTAGACCCTTGGCCTCACTTATCTGAGGGGGCTGGTTAACCAGAAGAGACAAAGAAGTGACACTATGCTGTGCCCTTACCTGCCAGGACTAATGAATATTGCTTGTCCTGAGCATCTGAACCCACAAACAGATGAGATTCTTTCTCCTGTGAGCTGCCAGACACAGTGCAGAGCCTCAGGAGATTGATCCTTGCAGAAACAGCAGCTGGAGAGCAGAGGGGCATTCAAGGATATACTGTGGACCTGCAGCTTGAGATGTGGGAGTGGAGAACAAGATATGCTAGTTCAGAGATCATCAGGAAGGAAAGGAAAAAAGCATGAACAAGTCATTCTCTCCAACTCAGCTACAGCTCCTAGATCCTTTGTTTTCTTTCTTTAGGATCTCTCCATACTTCCACAGTGACAGGTGAAAACTGGGTGCTACTCCATGCTATCAAAGGCAGCTTTGCTGTGACTGAACAGATCAGTGTTACCCTCTCTGGTGCTGTGTGAGGGATGAGAAAGCACTCACCCATTTAGCAAAAACATTTAATGGTGAAGTGCTACCTATCAGTGATTTCTCACTAAGGTGTCTTATACTGTCTGCTGCTGCTGGCCAGGTCTCTGCAAGTTGCATTACTCTGCCTGTGCTGGTCACCCACCTCAGCTATGTCTGTCTGTTAATGACACCTGATGGATCCCTCAGTACTTCTGAATGTTTCCTTGGGGTCACACAAAGCTCCAGCTTCAGTATCTCCACATGTTTTCTGAAAGGGAACAGCACAAGCAGCCTCCTCTGAACACACATAAGTAAGAGACCCCTTCGCTCCTCCCCAGCACTATTGCTTGCTGCTCTGGCATCCAGCCTGGGGAAATGAACATTCACCCCACCCCAATTCCCATCAGCTTGTCAGCTGTGCATAGGCAGGTGTGAAAGGGACCATGCTGAGCAAGGTTGAAGCAGGAAGGTGTCCATCACACATGGGTGCTGGGCCAGCTACAGTTTGCAGGCTTAGTTTGCCCTGAGCACAGGCCTGGGTGACAGGAATTACCTGCCTGCCAGAAGCGTGGGTGGTAGAAAGAAGGAAGCTTGCAGGTTAACTCACAGAGGGGCTGGTGGCAGTATGGCTGCATCAAAGGACTTTGCTCTGAGCTGCACACCCTGCTAGCAGGAGAGGCAAGAGATCTGGCCTCAGGGCACTGCTTTAAACCAGCTGACTTTAATGTGTATTGAATCCAGATAACATTATCCAGGTTTAAATTGCTCTTTATATCCATAAGGGCAAGCTAGACACATGGAAATGTCTCTGGTCACTACAGGCACATCCATGTGAGGGTTTGCATCAATAAACTGTAGAGTTCTGTCTGTGTTCTGCAGCGTGTGCCTTTCAGTCATTCAGACACCTTGTCTTAGGGCCTTTCTGGACCTGCATCATGAACACTCTAAAGAGGAGGAAGGCTTTTCCTTTGTAGAACTCTATATTTCCACACATTGCTGCTAGAAATCGATGTATCTCCCTGTATTAATGGCTTCATTTCAAACTGCTTCCTTTTTAGCAACAAAAGAAATCAATAAAAGATGCCCATATGATATGATTATATGTAATAATGATGTATAATTACTGAATGACCCAGTTCCCACTTGCTGAGGCTGCACAGCTTTAGTAATGTAAGAGGAGTATCCATAGAGTTAAGTTGATCTTAAGGTGCCCTCCAACCCAAATCATTCTATGATTTCCAGGGCAACATAACTGTGTCCACCTGCCTTGGCCACACGTTGAGGTTTGCCTCCTAGGTTTGCTCCTCTGTATTGTCCCACTGAGGAACTTCCTGCTGGTTCAACTAAATTCCTTTCCAGTACTTTAGAAAGCCTCTACTGTTGTCCAGCTTGAGCTCAAAGTTGTTTTCTCAGATGGTGCCACCCTTTTTCTCCATCCAGAAAGCTTTTCTGCTGGATGAAGGACCTCCAGTTTCTCAGGCTCTAATTTGAGTTTCTGCTGAGGTTTTTTTGTTGTTTTGGTTTTGTTTTTTTCCTGGCTGCTCAATTAGACTCCAAGCCTTCCTGCAATTCAAAGATCGGGGAATCCAGGTCACTATTTCCGTCAGAACTGCTTCCTCCTCCACCTTCACTGAGCTGCCCACAGCTCTTCTTCCTTCCTGGGCAGACCTCTATGTTCCTCATGCTGTGCCTGCAGATGCAGTACCTTCCTCCTGCTCTGTGCACCCTGTCTCCACCTCCTGTCATGGTTTCCCTCCCTGAATTACAGACAACAATCACGAGCTGAGGTTCAGTCATATAATTCTTGCTAGAAAGTTTTCTTTGCTGTCTGTAGTTCATGAGATTGTATTTTCCATGGCTCTCCAGGTCACTGGAACCCTGGGCTGTCTGGGAGGTGGGAGCCACGTGGGCTCTTTGGGACAACAGAGTGGAACCCAGCAAGCAGGACCCATCCCACCACCTCAGCCAGGGAGCAGGGCAGGCCAGGAGGCACCAGGGGCAGCCCCAGCCCCCATTGTCAGTCACCTTCTTGGGAATGGGACTGGGCCACAATGTCAGCCCACAGCTGGACTATCACTGTGACCATAAGCGAAGGCTTTGTAAACCAGTGAGACCACTCCCCATCCTGCATCCTCCACTGTGGGAGGAAGGCTTCTGCAACCTCAGCACCCTTCCTGGATCCCTAAAGTAACAGCAGCTGTTGCCACTGTAGGTGGGGTGACATCCAGGCTTGTTCCCTGCTGGTCCTGGCTCGCTGGCTCCAGCAAGGACTGCCTGGCAGGATGGGCAGAGCCTTCTGCCCAAAGCCCTGCCCGTTGCCAGCCTGGCTCTACTCCACCAGTGTCATGACACCTCCGCTTCCCTTGCTCTCCTGCTTGTGGTTACCCAGTTGCTTGCAAGGCCCACATCTTTCACTCCATAGACCTCCCCAGCTCCACAGCTGTGACAGCCCATCCTAAGACATCCTTCCTCCAGCTACAGGAAGCGTCCCAGGCACATGGCATGGAGGAAGCACTGGAAGGGCTGCCTACTCCCAAACACACAGCTTTTCAGTGCTTTGTCCCTCCCTAACACACTGTTCTTCAGGGTCACGCCCTCCACCCCAAGATAGCTTAAAGTATTCCCAGCACTCCTCCTTTTGGTGGTGCCCACAGCAGAGCTTTGCAAACCTCTGCCTCTGTCAGCACGACAGCAGTGTCCCATTGCAGCATCTACACTGCAGAGGGGCAGCTGCTGGCAGCTGCAGAAGAACCTCCTCATTTTTAACTTCTCCACATTTCCAAGGGAAGGAAGAACCTTACCTCTGGCAATTCACCTGTTGACTGCTGCATGATAAAAGCCACTTCCTAGAGAAGTCTGCTCCACAAGCCAATCCATGCTGCGATTCCCATTAATAATTACTCAGTCTGTCACTCAGGTTTGTGGGTTGTTATTCTTTTTTACCTACAGAACGTTTCTATGTATTTCTTACTTCTCTCTGGTTTTAATGTGATAGCACACACAGGCTGCACTGTGAACAAGTGAAATTGCATGTTCAAACTTCTATAGAAACCACTGACAGGCTCTGTATTTTATGATTTGAAAGTATTTATAATTCAGCAGGAAGCTTTCAAAGTGCATACATATATACATACATTCTCCTTTTTCTTTGATTTAATATTTTGCCTGCTTTTCAAAAAAAATAGCTGCTTACCACACACCTGAACCATTATAATTTTTAAAGAACTGGAAACTAGAAATTATTTGCATTTGTTTTCTTTTTTTTCTACTCGCCTGTTCTTTACATTCCAAGATGTCTGTTATAAATTCTTTCTCCTATTCTTTAAAGACTCCTGGACAGCTCTTCTGCTCCTGCTGCATTACCTGTATCCCCTTATTGATGTCTGGAATCCAAGTCTCTCTCTTTCTGGATAATCCAAAGTCACTGTCAAATAGTTCTGCCCTCTGTTCTTTAATCACATTCAAGGCATATGACCGATTTTTATAGATGTAGATAACTGCACAGTGCTGGCACTGCTAGCAACCCCCTTGTTGTGCCATGAGCAAATGCACTACCAGGGGTGAATGGAAGGGGGAGGATGGCAATATAGGTCTAAAAACCTCTGCAGCTTCCTGTGTTCCAGTTCCCAGTGTGAGACAGAGGAGCTGTTGGATTCTGGGATTGCCTGGGACACTTGGGTCAGTTAAAGAATCTGTGGCTGAGCTCCAGCTGCCTCTGTGCTTGCCATTGCCCCAAGGCACTTGTCTCGAACCTGCAGGGAGAGGAAGGAGCGGCAGTGCTGTCCTGGACCACGCTGACACCACAGGAATGCCCTGTGGGCCGTGTGGCTGGTGGCTCTACAGCCCAGCTCTGGAGGCCAGCTGGTTTCCAGGAACTGTAATCCTCATGCCACAATAGCTTCCATGTCAGGACTCCCGATCCAGTGTGTCAGTCAGGAAGAGTTTCTCAGGAAATACATTTCCTCAGCCCTCGCTGCCTCTGCTTCTAACACACAAGACTGGAGCTCATCATGGGGAGCCTCACCAGCTGAGCTGGGCAAGCACCCCAGGAAAAGGGACTAGAAAGAAAACAAGAGATTTCATTTTGTGGCCAAGGACACCTGCTTATCTCCACAGTGCCTGCAGAACGCTGGTCCATCTTTTTTTTTTCCTAAGAAACAAAACCAAACACAACACACCAAGAGAAACTTTGCTGTTGCTATTATAATCAGCAAGATAAAAAAAGAACAATTCACAGCGGCCTTACATCACAGAGCTACTGTAAGAATTGCTGATTTAGGGCTACTTTTCAGCCAAGTTATTTAAAGAGTCTCTTTACCTCATGCTGTCAGCAATTTGTACAGTGGTTCTGGGCAGTGGAACCAAATCCCGATAGCCTGTGGGTACCTGGTTCCTCCATTTTGGCCCAAGGCAAACCTCAGTAAAAGAAAGCAGTATTTCTCCTGGCTGAAGTGCTCTCCCCATTGATGGCAGACCTGCAGCACAGAATCTGTAACCTTAAACAGGCTTTGTTTTCACCTGGGCTATGCCTGGCATCCCTCTGTGGCATCCCCAGTCCATCCCCTGGCTTGAGGGCAGTCTGGGAGTCCCAGCTGATAGCACTGGCTACCAGCAAGAGGCAGGAGGTCTGTGTAAGCACAGCTCTCTTAGGAAACTGCCCTAAACATTAAGGTAACAGAAATCTAGTCTTACAAAAAAAAAAGATACGGCTCCTGAGTGCTAGGGAATATGTCTCTTGTCTAAAAAATAAAACAAAACAAAAGGATAATTAGAAAGAAAGAAAGAAAGAAAGAGAGAAAAAAGAGAGAAAGAAAGAAAGAAAGAGGAAACTCAGCTGCAACACATGTGCTCCCAGGCTGGGGTGGACTCCTGCTAACTGGGTAGCATCACAGATCTTCTAGGGGAAGTAGCTATGGTTTTAATCTTGACATCAACCATTCTAATCTGTAATTAGGTAGAGTGCTTTTTTGGAGCTGTCTCTATATCTGTAGTAAGGCTGCCCAAAGTGTGTAATTACTCAGACCCAACCATCTCACAGGTGCCAAGCAAAGGGCAGCCATGGCAACCTCCTTACAGCCACATTCCTTCTCCACAGCACAGGCAGGTGGGGAATGCAGTCACCCAGGATGCAGCCTCGGGTGATCCCAGGGACTGGGGACATTGCTGGCACCATGCCCTGGATCCTGGTGGCAGCTTCCATTCCACCGTGGGCGAGTCTGATGTGCTTTGCCATCATGTGACTGAGTACTGTGCCCACTGTGTTGTCCTGGTGGTGCCTAATCTGCAGGATGCCTTACCGTGCTGAGTCCAGCTACAGCCTTGAGAGGAGCAAGAAAAATGCCACTTGTTAGATATTTTTCTTGTGCCTCCTTTACATTTCTCTCTCTGTTTTCAGACTCACATGTGCTGAAGTAATTTGCAGCCATGTTTTGCATTGCCACTAAGTCCATCAGTTCATGGATTTTTATCTTCTCCCATGGAGTTCCTGCAGTCGCTGATGTCTTGCCAGTTAATTTCTCATGTATTTCCTTTCAAATCTGAATTGAATTAGTGAGCATACGTAATGAGGCGCAGTAGGTAGAAAAAAGGCAGATAAAAGCTGACACAGACCAGATGCCTCTCTCAGCCACTGCCACACTGATAGAGAGTGTGGGTAAATGTCAGGTGAATGAGAGAAACCAGGATATAGACAAACAACTTGCAGCGATTTGATCATCAGCTACTTACATAGGGGTTTCAAAAATTCCCTGCCCTCAGGCCATCAGTGTTTCTCTGAACTTTCCGAGTATTGTGCAGTTCAAAGAAGACATTGAGAAGGGGCTCATTTGCATTAGAAAAATGTTGAATACTGTGGGAACCAATGGTTGAAAGCAGGTCAGCAGAAAAGACAATCCTAAGGGAGCACAGCACATGAACAACAGAAAAAATAACCAAACCCCCTCACACACAAGGTCTCCCTTCATCTCTTCAGTAGGATACCCTGCCCATCCTTGAGATTGCTCATGCTCAGTTACATGCACCTTCATTAGTTAGTGGCTGCCAGTGCTGCAGCACACACCACAGAGCATTCAGTGCCCAGGAGACATTAACTCTCCCCATCAGCATCACCACAAGCTTGTAACTATATCCTCCATCTTCTGCTCCAGCTTCCTACAGAAAGTCAAACAAAGGTCAGAGCCCTTATACTGAAGGCAGCCAGTGGCAGGGATTAATGCATGGGAAGGACCCTGTGAGTGGGACGTGGGATCCACAGATGAGGGAAGCAGGAATATAGAACACATACCTCCAGAGTAGGATGCAGACCCAGAGATTATCCTGAGAGGACAGCTACATCCTCCACAAAAACATTCATCAGGCCCAAAGGGTCCTGTTTGCATGGACTGCATATGCTATTCAGGGCAGAGAGCTGAGTACCCAACTTCGGGGGAGCCATTTGAGCACAGCACTGATCTTAGGGGAATGCCCTACACCTGCCTTTGCCTTTCTGATTTAATCTGCACCAACACAGCTGGTCCTACAAGTAAGCAACACCATGGCCCTTAGCACCTTTAGTGCAAAGTCCCTCATTCTTTATAAGTCTTATTGTAAAATACACAGAAAGGAAAATGTGTGCACAAATCACATGCATGGTAGAAGCATAGATCTTTAAATCGTTCTCATTCTCTTTCTTGCTTCTAAGGCTCAAGGTCCTGCTTACATTTACAATATATGCAAACAAATAAATGTATGTATTTTTCTCCCAGGTGCCGTTCTCCCTGAGCTGTGTGCTGCAGCAAGGGCTCGGCTGGGCACGGCTCCCTTAGCGTTGCCTTGTGCTGCCCAGAGGGGAGCCCAGGGCTGCCAGAGTCAAGCAAGTGGTCACAGCCATCCCACTGCCCACCTGCTGCCTGTGAACCAAATCCATCCTGCACTGGACCTCTCTGATAAACTCAACTGCATTTTTAGATTATTATAGAAGGACTTAGAGAATAAATGTCAAGAGGAATGTACTACCCACACCTTCTCTGCATCCTCATCTTCCCAGCCTTGTTCAAAGGCACTGTGAAATGGTTTGTAGGCTTCTGTGAATGTAGATGTTCATCAGAAATGTCACCCTCACCAAGCAGAGTTTCAGGGCTTCCTCACAGAAACTCCCACAGTGAATGGCTCCACTGGGACCAGCTCTGCTGACTGCAGTGGAAGAGGATTAAAGACCTGTCCCTTCTTTATTTCTTTGAATCTTCATTAAAGTGATGTGAAATTATATTGGAAGAACTGAGGGTTATTGGCTTTTAATGACAAGAAATAAGTCATGAAATATGTGTTCACAGAGTTTTAGCTTATGTGTTTATTTTTCAACTCTCCAAATTTTCGGTCTCCCACGGTGAGCAGAGCCTACAGTCAAATGCTTGTTGAAGAAGTGAAAATACAAAATTTTTAACATAAGTGGTTTTATCACTTCTGTTTGCCAGATATTTTATTAAGTGTTAGGAAAATAAGCAAATTAAACCTCCCACTGGTTTTATTATAAATAGATCAGGCACTTGAAGCCCTGCAGTTGTTTGCAATTTGTTTCACAGAAAATAATCTGCCTTTCAGTTCTGTTGTTCTTCTGCATAGTAACAGAGGAGGAAGGTACAACCCCTTAGTCCTGATTTGTAGCTTGTTTTTTAGATCCACCAGTCTCCTGTGGCAACTGAGAGAGATTTCTCCCTCTCTGGGCATGAAGGAGGAGAGTTGCAGGATTTGTCTGCAGCAGCTTTTGGAGAAGCTGTCCCTCTGGCCGACCCCTCCTCCAGCAGCCACCTGTGTCCATGGTCTCTTCAGGCATCATTTCATCCCTGTGCTATTTCTGGCCTCATCTGAGGTGAGATTCCTACAAACACTGTGTCCCAAAGGCTTTGCAGGAGGCTTCTCTTTCCAGCTCAATGGCAGAGGAAAGATGATGCTTTCAATCCCCCTTGACTGCAGGCTCTCTCATAGTCCCCCAGGGAGGTAAACAGCAGAGACTGTTTATTAACAGAGGATCCAAATGTGAAAGGGCTGCAGAAGGCAAATTGAAGTGAGGCACTCACCGAATGAGCCATGATAGTCCTGCCTGAAAAAACGGTTTTGCAGAAAATAGAAGTCAAAAGTAGGAATACGAATTACGTAGGCAAGCACTTAAAACCAGTCAGAGACATACAGTAGTTCCTCATTTTACCTGTTGCTCATTTTTATGTTATCAGCTTATGAATACTGCACTCCCATTCCCATTAGGGTGATGTGATATCAGGCTGCTTTTATGGCATAGTTTTTTGGGTACTCTGATTTGGTGAGAATTTGAGCTCCTGCTTATGTACCCTGCTCATAAGAGAATTTCCTGGCTAGCTGAGGTACTTCCTTTGCTTTTTAACAACAGCAAAACCCTCCCTTTCCTCACTCCCTGGGGGAAGTACGGTGACTGGAGGTAGCAAGGTTACCATGCCCTGGGAGGGTCCCCACAGGCTCCCACTCTGCACCCCTCTAGCCTTGCTTGTGAATGTGCCCAAGCCCAGAGGTGGGTGGCAGAAGACACTGGGAAATGAAGGAGTCAGAAATAAAGTTAGGCAGAGGAAGTTCAAAAATAGACGACCTTTTCCTGTAAGTCTGGGTTATTTATTTAATTTGTTGTTGTTGGTTTTGGAACTTTTTTTTCCCCTCAATGATAGGGAAACCAGGCAGAAGCTTTGGGAAACAGGCAAAGGAACAAAAGAATCTTTCAAAGCAGATGGAGGGGAAAAAGAGAAAGATTAAAGAGGAATGATATCAAGGATCAGAGCTTCCTCTAGATACTGATCAGATTTTAATTCTGAAGAAAGAACAGAAACCAAGACAGCTGGAAAACTTCCTTCCTGTTCTACCCAGTCTTTCAGCACTGCCATTTGCAGCTGGATTCCTGTAGCCCTCCCTGGTGCACACCCCAGGGCTGAGGTTGCTGTAATCCCCACAGCTAGGCAGGGACACCCTAAGGGGTAGGACCTGGGCTCTGCCCCCCAGAAAACCACATAGCCCTGCTGCCTTAGACACATTCACTGTCCTATTCTGCTTTCCCTGACTCCACCAGCTGCTGCTCTTCTACCCCGTGGGATCCAGCCACAACCCCACAGCTCCATGGGGCAGTGAAGAGCTGGACACAAGCAGGATTCCAACAGCAGAAGAGGAGGGGAGGGGAAGCAAGTCTAAAACCAAGAAAATCAAACTGGTGTATTGCTGACAAAGGATGCATCTACACTGCCAAGAGCTCCTGCAGTGCTGTGTCACCTACTAGCTTTACTTACTTCACTGATTGGGAACTTCACTCAGCTGCAAACCCCTTGGAGAGGCTTACATGTCAGAATAATTACTATCTGGTGTATATGTAACTGTCAGCTGGACCAAATCTGCATCTGAGTCCCCTGAAAGCAGAAAAGCCCTGTACAAACACTGCTGGCTGCATACACCCCTGCATTACTCACACAGAGCTGTCGGGAAGATTTTCAGGGAAGTTTGCTGAGATGCAGAGCACTAACAGGCTATTTTATTAGTAGATTTCATTCGAGGATCTCAGAGTATTTTACATCTCCTCTTGTCAGCTTGACAAACTCGTTTAAATGCTCTACCCATGCCAAAGATGAGATGGAGATGGCAGCGAGTCACAGGGTGGATATGTGCAGGACAGCAAGTGAGAGGCTGGGTACCAGCTCTGACTTCCATGCACAACTTGAGCCCTGGCAGGGGCTGTCTTGGGGAGCCCTCCTGGCTTGAGTGTCCCACACTTGGGACCAGACAGCCCCTCTCCTGGGGCACAGGCTGGCATCATGCTCAGTGTGTGCTTAGTGAGTTAATTAGCAAGGGAAAGAGAGAAGCTTCTCCAACCCTGCCCCCAGCAGAATCTCCAGTGAATTCTACTTTTTCTCCACAGAAAGGGTCATAATCTGGAGAGGGACCATTACCCATCCCCTGCTGCACAAGTCAGTGCTGTGTGAGGGCTGAGGCCTCTCAGCTCCTGCTGTCTCCAAGAGCAGCCCTTCTCAGTGTGCTCCTTGCCTCAGCCCCTGCCCTTCACCCTTGTAAGATGTTGTTTGGTGTGTTCCTGGTTTCCGCTGGCCTCTGTAATATCTGCTCCTATCAGTGACACTGGAAGAGGCCCACACCCTGAGGTCTCACCTCTCTTATTCACAGCCATAAAAGGGAAAGCAAAATGTTTAAATTTGAATGCTTTGAAGTTTTGTAGAATAAACAAACTTCTTCATGAAGATTGCAATAGGGAAAAAATTCACAGAATCTCCATTAGACGTAATAAATCTGGCATCTCTTGCATTATCTGTGCATCCATGGCAAATAATACATTAAAGACCTGAAAACAAAGTGCTTAGGGACACCATGTAACTAAAAACAGGGAATCAGTCTTGATATCTTGGAAGGCAACCAAAGCATCCAAAGCACATGTAAAGATGGGATCAAAACCCACCGAGAGAGCTGCAGGCCTAGTAGAATCATGACATTAATGGCACTCATTTTAAAGGCTCCTAAACTTGTAACGTTTCTTACGTAATGAGAGATGTTCTCATGCACGATGGCCTTGGAGGCCTGAAGTGACTGTAAACATGTACTTAGGGAGTGTTATGGGACTTCTATGCTGTAGAGAAAAAGGGTGTGAAAAATGGAACTACATTTGGGGTGGAGGCAGCTTTGGGCCATTTGTTTGTACTCTGTCTGAATTCCTTGTTGGCCTTGTTTCTAAATCATCATTATCACAGATCCCCAACAGCTGAGTGATGTCCAATAGAAAAATGTCAAGGCAGGCAATGTGTAAGGAAAACATGCTCGTACATTAGGCAGATCTCTCAGGCATAACTTCTAAACAAGCACTGGATGAAAGTAAAGCTCAAATGGATGGATTTCAATGTGTTTTCCAGCCACTTCTTAAAACTTCCTTGGAAAGCTGGTTAAATGAGATTTAGATAAGGCTAAGGCTCGACTGTGCTGCTGTCAAGGGAAAACATCCACACACATATTATTAATGATTGGCTTGGGGAGACATTGCTCACTTTTGTTTGGATAGTGTCTCAGCACATACCAAAATCCTGACAACAATTTTTCAGCTGGCCTGTGCTGTATGGAGAGTTACACCCAACTGCTGGGATCAACAGCCTCGAACATCCAGGGGTGGTGGTATCTGACCATAAGTGATTTGGGTAGGGATCTTCTCACCTCCTTTTAGCTGCTTGGGATTGAGCATCACATGGTTGCTACTGTTCTCCTTCCACCTCCAGCCAAAGGATGCAGAAAGAAGTTGAAGGAGGAGTAAGCAGTCTGTGCCACATGAGGGGTCTGAGGAAGAGGTACCCGATTGTACCACTAAACATCCTATCCCTGGAGCCTACTGATTTGTTCAGTCAGGAATTATTCCTCTTCCTCTAATCCCTGTTTAAAATATCCTGGGCCAAAGACTAAGACAGACAGAACTGGTCAGTCATGGGTTCAATCCCCTGTTTGGGCCATTCACTTAAGAGATGGACTCAGTGATCCTTGTGGGTCCCTTCCAATTCAGAATATTCTGTAATTCCGTGGTTCCTGGCAGGACTGAGCACACCTGCAGCATGGAAAGGAGAGCTATCAGTGACATTGGGAGCACCTCAACTGGCCTTACCTGCCTCTGCCACACGTTCTCCTTCCTGGTGTTTCAGGGCTTGTTGCCCTCTCTGGAAGATGTGACACATGGGCACCCTCAGTGCCCTGTGCTCCAGTCTCGGGGTTCCAGGAGCTTGAGGGGAAGACCATTTTTGGGAAACTCACCACTTCAGTCATCTACTGGCCCACTAAAGGATTTTTTTTTTTTTCTGGAAAAAAAACCCAATAAATATTTTGCAAGACTTGGGACACAGAGATAATCAGGGATAATCAGGTCTGGAATCTGCAAATTTTGGGCAGCCACATTTCTCATATTTAGGTGTAACTTCCTCCAGAGAGTGTGACTTACCTCCTGCCCCCTTATGAATGAGGACTCTTGAAGACTGCCTACTGGGAACTGGAGCAGCGAAGCTGGAAAAAAAAAAAAGACATTTAAGTAACGAAGGCTTTTTTTATTTTTAATGAAAGCCCCGAGTGTCCTTGTGGCAAACCTGGTGCTAGTGGGCGGCAGTGGAGCCTGGCTGCCGGTGAGGGTGCTGCAGTGCCCGTCCCCTGCCCTGGTCCGGGGCCAGTGGGGTCACAGGGTGGCCGTGGCCTTCGTGGCAGACGGTCCGTGATGAGGCTCTCAGCGCGGGCGGGAGCGCAGTAGAAAAGGAGGCTTGTGCCAGTGGCAGCTGCTCTCTGCATTGCCATGGCAACACATCTGCTTCCTCCATTTCCTTGTTCCCTGCCAAGGGAGAGCACCGGCCCTGCAGGCGTCAACACAAGCCCAGGAGAAATTCAAGTTCCAACAAAACACCTTTTCACTGGACCCTTGCTCCCCGGGCCACAGCCCTCTCTTCAGTGGCTGTAAAAACCTTTACTCTCTTTCAAAGAATTTGCCTTCCTACCACAGCCCTGTTCCTGAAAAAGTGACATAACCCGTGAGCCCTTGCAGCATCAGGGCCAGCAGCACCCCAGAACCCCTCTCTGCCCCGGATATCGTCACACCCTGCAGGATGCAGCAGCCCTTGCCTCACCACCTCATCTTTTTCAGGACCTGGAAGCTTATATTTGCCCCCCTCAGAGGCTAGATAAGCACCAAATTTTCCTTTCAGGTCATTTTTCTTTGTGAGATTTAGGACAAAGTTCCGCTTGCAGCAGGTGCAAGCTCAAGCTCCTTCGATGCACAAGTTGGTCATTCACCAGGTCCCAGCCTCACTTCCCTGAAGAAAACACACACAAGTACTTGGGTGCTCCCAGGAGAGTGTGGATTACAGTACTAGGAAAAGCATCCCACAGCTCTGGAGGAGCTGCAAACAGCACAAGCACTGTGGCAGAGCTGGACAATTGATGCCCAAAGTGCCTGGATGCTGGCACTGCCTGGGATGAGCCCCTTGTGCAGCTGCTTTCTGGTATCGGGCACAATCAGCAGTTTGGAAGCAGCACCTCTCTGCTGTCACAACCTCAGCAGAAATATTTGCTGGCAAAGGCAAAGCATGTGCTCGGCAGCTCCTCCGGCAGTTTATCAGGGTATCCATGCCAAGCCCCTGGGAAAGGCTGCTCGGGAGGAACCAGCACGACCTGCTTGGCCAATCTGGAGCAGAACTAGCAGGACCGCTTGGTTGCTCTTCCACTGGGCAAGCGCCAGGCCTTGCAAAGCCATTCCCACCAGCTTTTTTCTTCTATTCTACTAATTCATGCCCCCAGTAAGCTCTCTGATTTGAAAAAGATGTCCAGGTCCTTGGCTTTGCAGAAGCTTTTCAGCTCATTGAAGCAACAGGGCTAAAACCCCCCAAAGATTAGGCCATGTTTTCAAGGAGCATTGTTTGCCACCAGCTGGGAGCATGACTGTAATGGTATGTCTTACCCTGCTCAGGGTCCATGGATGGGTTCTGATGAGCTGGTGGCAACAGTGAGATGAACCAGTGTTCCCAAAATGGCACAGGTTGCCCACTGAAACCTTGCAGTGAGGATGTAGCAATAGATTTCTTACATTTAAAGACAATAATAGATTTTGTCCCTTTGAGCCTGGCCAGTCTTCTACTCAGCACATCCAGCACAGAGATGCTGCAGTCAAGTGGGCAAACAAACTGCCCTGTGGGGAGTATCACCTTCAAAACACAGGTGAGCGGTGCAGCTCTGCTACTTCCAGCTGTCTTGTACCCAACCACAGTGAGCTTGTCCCTCTCACTCTCCACCCTTGCACTACAGAGCATCACATGCCTTGGGAGAGGGCCAGGCAGGGGTAAATGAGGTTGCAGATCTCCCCAGCACTGATCCTGTCTGTATTTGCTCCTCCATTTTGGCTTCCCAAAGTTACTCTTTGCTGAGGGTATTACTTTGCTCTGTGGTTTTGTTTGCAACTTGTTCTGAACTTGTAAAAATCTCATCTAGCTACTAGCTGTAGTCAACTACTTGCTTCTAAGTGTAACCTTTTGACTGTGCTGAAGTTCCGTGCTGCTTTAACTACTTTCTTCTCTCTGCTCACAGCAAGGAAACAGGATGCCAGAGCTTTGCCAAAATATTTTACTGAATAAATAGAACTGCAGGCAGTCTCCACAAGCCAGTGCCACATGATCCCAACTGGCAAGAGACAAGGCTTATATTTAAATTCAATTTTAATTCAGAAAAATATCAACACTTATTTACCACAGTCCATAAATTCATGTGACAAAATTCCTCCAACAGGCAGATCAGTAGCCCTCTTACTCTAGCAACGTAAAAGCACAACAAATCAAGTCAGGCCATGTTCTGGAGTATCACACCAGGCTCGTAGCAACACATGCACTAGGAAGTTACTCCTTGCTGAAAGCTCTGCATGCTCTGGGGCTCTCAGTGCATCTGGAAGCCCTAAATTCCCTTGACAACTCTGTCTGGTTCCAGGGGGACCTTTCAGTTATCTGAAGTAGCTCAGGCTCTGTCTTTAGTATAAACCATAGTTCAGTACATCCACTTTAGTGTATTGCAGCACTGTAAAGGGACGTGGTCAGACCTGTCCCAATTGGCCCACTGACACAGGTTTTGAAGGAAGCATCACCTTGCCATAACCATTCTCAATGTCCATGCCATTGCCACCTTGCCACCTAAAGGATGCTTCTGGATGCGTTTCCTATACCCCCACTTTAGGTGCATCTTCATAAGCCTTGGCAGTAGAGGAGAAGATGGGCTGATAAAATCATGCTTGATAGTAAATGGTTCAAGCTTGCCTGCAGTGGAGGTGTTTTATTCCACACCCTGGGATCACACATCTTGCCAGTGCTGCCCATGGTGGTACCTGGGAATCTGGCCCTGGCCAAAAAGCCACCAAACTCCACCACCCATGACTGTTACTCTCTTTCTGTTGTTAAAAGCACAATCTCTGGACACACTCGGTCTCTCCCTGGCCTGGGCCTGGTTGGGGAAGCATTGCTCTGAAAACCAGCTCCCCTTCAGAGGCCTGTCCACCTGCAGACAGCCCACGTGTGAGGACCCAGCATGGCCCCACAGACCACTATGAGCAGCCTAACAGTTTACCTGCCCGAGCCAAAGCCATCAGCCATATCCCAGTCACAACACAGCCTCATTCGTACTGAGACAGTGATAAAAACAACTTCTCTGACACCACAAGCTCCTTCAAATGTGTGCCTGAAGCCAGAGGACTGGAAGTGAGGTCCTCATGCTGGTCTGGACTTCCTTATGTGGAAGCTCTGGGGCCAGTGCCATCCACCATTCATCTGCCAACCTCATGTCCTCCCATGACATGCCAGTCCTCTTGATCCCAGAGGAAACAGAGCAGGTCCAGCCCAGATTTGTCCATCAGGGTCCTCTGCACCCTGAGGAGCCTCTGAGCCTGGTGTGCACTAACACTCGTGGGTGGAGGTGGATCTGCAGAGAGCTGCTGTGCTGAGCTGCCCTGCCAGGGCTTGTCCAAAGACAAAGCCAACCTGGCCTGCTATGCTTACCTCTCCCCTCCCTCCACTGGGACTACAAGGACCAGAGAGGAGTATTTCTTGCTCCATTTTGGCAGGACAGCGCTGTCTCAGAAAACTGAAACACACTATTGCTCACAACTTAAGAAAGACAGAAATGAGGAAAATGCCCCATACCAAATGCAGGCAGCCCAATAGCCTTTGGACTGATCTCCAAGTCTCATCAGATTTATGGAGGAATATGTCAGATGCAAGGACCAACGGCATCATTTCCCTTGGCAGTGCAGGCATTCAGTGGGGGGAGGAAGGAGCCCCCACACCCCTGGCTGCAGGCCGGGAGGGCTCCCTGCATCCCCCTCAAGCTCTGGCAGAGCACAGGGGCTGGAGCAGGGGGAGCTGCTCCAGCAGGGATGGCTTCTTTCCTGGCCATTGCGCTGGCTTTCAGAGTGAGGGGATGGAAGGAGGTGCACAGGGAGCGAGATTGTGCGACTGTAAATCCTGTCAACTATAACGATGTTTTTTTCGAACATATTTTCCTGATTTCCCTCCCAAGGGACCAAACCCAAAGTCTGATCTTTAGGTAACCCAGAAACAAAATGTTTCCCAAACAAATAATCACATTGCAGTCTGACATGGTCATTATTACAAAAGAGCATTTTATTTCCATTTTTTTCTGGGTGCACTATATTGCAATGTAACACTATGCAGGTCTATTATCATACTAAGATTCTTGCTACAGCATTAAGAAGTTTGTCCATTTGGTCAAATTTCAAAGTTTTTCCTTGGCATTCTTACAGGACTCATCACCACTTAAGCACATGAATTACTGAAGTGCCAGAAATGTGATATGAGACTTGGAACAGGCACTTCTTAATCAGAATTTACAAAAGTTGTTGGGCCGGCTGAATGCCGGAAGTCAGCACAAATGTCCATCCTAATTCTGACAAAGGGGGAGAGGCACATCTCACCAAGTAGATTTATTTTTCAGGCTTAATGTACTATTAAGGTTGTCTTCTTACTTTTGATGCAATCTTTGTCATCTCTGCTTCCATTACCAAGGAAGATTTTTATTATTTTTGAGCAATAGTGAAAAAACACTTTGCTTAAATTCTGGAATTGTCATACTTGTTAGGCACGTGATTAAAGTAAGTAGTTATATAAACTCTTGGTATATATACAAACCATGCCTAAAGTATTATCCACAAAATGTCCATCCATTTTAAGTCAAATACTATCAGTCACAGAAAAGTCTAGTATGAATTGTATGTGAATATACATATGAGCAGTATGTGATTCACTGAGTAAATATGGCACTTTTATATATTTTCCTGGATGTCATACAGAGTTAGGAAACAATCTTCTCTCAGCTGACACATTTCTAAAATACTGCAATATGGGTTTGGAAAATAGATTAGACAGTAAGAACTTTAGAAAAGTCAACAATGCAGCTACCTGAGTTTGTTTCATTAAGAAATTAACAGTAATGTGATATTTTATCATTCACTGCAAGCCTGAGGGTTGTCTACTCACAAAAGCCAAGCTGCCTGACGCTGCTATAGATAAAACAGCACAGCTCTCCAAGCGCGCAGCTCGGCAAGATGATGAACTGACCTAGCACCTCCAAAGTGACTTATCCCGCTTTCTCCTTGCCTAGACCCCAGCTGCAGAGTCCTGTCTCCTTGTTACTCCCACCCTAGTGTCCATCCAATCCTTTGGAGAGCTGATCCAGCAGAAAATTAGTCCCTTTTTTGAACTGGTATAGTTTTCTGCTGGTTTAAAAGGTTGATTTGTCCTGTGGAGGGATCAGAGCAGCACCAGACCTGTAAAGGTACAGGAAAAGCAGCAGGAATGTGTTGGCAGGAACAGGGAACATGGGAGGAGGAGGAAACTGCCCCTTTTTTGTGGCAGTGAGCTGTCAGACTGAGGAAGGTGTCTCAGCAGACCAAACCCTTGGAGAAGATACAGTTATTAGCGCGAAAGTGCTTAGACCGGTATAGTTTATTCCTATCAAAGTGAATAAAGATATGCCAGCACAAGGCACTTTATACTCATGTAACTGTGTCCACATGAGGGGTTGCACTGGTATAAATATAATCAGTAATAAACGAAACTCCCATATCCCCTAAGTGATGTATTTACAACAATGCCATAGAGCAAGTCTCCAAACTTCAGTTATGAGGTGTGCATCACTTCCATTCAGAAAACAGACCACAAACGTCACATGGAACAACATCAGACACAAAATAAATTAGGGATTTAAAATGCTACATCTAGGAATATAAAGACTTTTTAAAAAAACTTTAAATGTAATCCCATATTTCAAATGTAAGTAACAGAATTATACAGCTCCACCAATTACTTGGACATTTCAAACAGTTTACATTCATCAGGGACAACAGCACTTTGGTTAACATAATTAGGTTAATATGAGAAATGAAACGTTTCTCTCCCTCCCATTACATCAAAGTGAAATACATTTAGAATATATACACTGCCAAGCTGTTCCATTAAGTGCATTCCACACAAGGAAGAGTAGCTCTCACGATAGCTACATCAGTTATAGGTCTTCCGACAGAACTAAATCCAACCCCTTTAAAAAAGCTTGATTTGATTCCTTCATGCCTGACCCATTTTTGATTAATCACATGGATCTTCTCCAGAACACATCCAAGCACAAAAAGTAAGCCTGACTTGGTACTGTGGCAAGCCCACATACCAGACTGCACAGCACACCCTGCATTAATGAGGAAATTCTCATTGTAGTTTGTCTCCCCACCTTTGTAAGTCAGGCTCTTAAAACAACAGTATGCTTTTGTTCCAAGCTCAAGAACTCAGATTAACTGTAGCTCAAGACACGCAATGGCAATTAGAAAACATTAAGAGCAACCAATCTGACAACTGTCAATTATTTTACATAACTTCAAACAATCAGCAACTCAACCTCTGCGATTTATGAACAACTGCCTCCTAGAGAAACAAGTACTTATTCCTAGATATTCTTGCAAAACATTTATGCAATGCCTGCATCTGACTCAAATATGTTTTGTATAAGATGAAGAGATCTCCTCCCAGCAAAATATTTTACCCTCATATGGTTATTTTTGATTACCTTAAATTAGCTTGCAAGCAGCACATCCCTGTCAAACCTGACTAAAAGAAATCAAATGGCTGGATTAAATAAACAGCTGAACATGGCTTCAGAGGATAAAGTTCCCAACCTGATGCATAATCATCAGAGATTATTATATTATTTTAAAAAGCAGACTTCCAACTGTATGATTTCCAATTTAATTACTATCTGGAAGATGAAAATACAGCTTTCATCACTGTCCTTGGGTAGGCTGAGACTTGTGAGAAGTTAATATATTCATTTAATCTCATTTTTGCAAATCTGCAAATGTTCCTGTGCTGAGCTTGGTTTCATGATATCCAAGTTCAATTAAGGAGCATATTAGATACTATTTCCTTGTCAGAAGCTTTACAAACTGAACATGATTGCACTTTTTCTGGATCCCATTCCTGCACGGTGCCAAGCAATCTGAGGGGGAAGAGAATTGAGGGGGGCAGAGGGCACTCTCTCTTGCAGGACTGGGTGTTGAGGGAAGGATGGGGTTTTTCAGGATAATGTTTCATCTCGCTGGGTTGACATTTCCAACACAGTGAGTTCATTCCACCCCTTCCATTCAAGTTAGTAGGAATCAGGCAGCCACATCCTTTTGCACTGTTTGGAAAACATTCAGCATGAGTCATTCTGGTGCTGATTCCTCTGTGAACTGTGACCTTACTCTTCCTGCACCAGAGAGGAAATCGCAGTCAGTGCCTCCAGCTCAGTGCAGACTGTGAATGGACAGCTAGACTGAACTTGCCAAAAGGCCCTGAAGGAGTTCTGCACACTCCCTCACACCTATTAAAATACATAAAGAACCTTTTCTACTTGCTTTGACCGTCTGAGAAAACCATGAAATAATACAAAAAGGATTGTCAACCCAGATTTGATCTTGTTAGATGCTGAACACCTTCTACTGCCACTGAAGAAAAGAAGAAACAAGGCATTCAACACCTGCAGCACCACCTGTCGAAGACCATGTCCTAAGGGATTAACAATAACCAGGAAGACAATATAATCATCTATTACTAACTATGCAACCCAAAGCATACAGCTTAAACACAGTTTCCCTGGTGGGATTAGGAAAAGGAAAAAAAAAAATCAGCAGATAAATCCATTTACTTTTACCAGTAAAAATTAAGTTACAGATGCCCTTGTTCTCAGGGCAAAACAAAAATATCTTAAAACAGTGAAAAAATATGAGAAAAATTTATTTAAAAATATATGTACTCCTTACTCCAAATTTGTTTGTACAGAAAGGATTTGAAAAAGAAAAAAATAACGACAAACTAAATGCATATTCAGAGTATGCATTCTCTAGAGCATATTTGGTAGAAGTGTTATTTCTGTAAAACTGAGCAAGAAGAAGTTATTCAGCTTTCATTTGCTCCCTGACATCAGAAGGCAACGTTTCAAACAAGGTGTCCTCTACAGTGAAACCAGTCCGCTTCAGAGCTCTGCACTCACCGAGCTCAGGTGGGAGGATTTCAAAGTGATTGCCTTTAATATCCAAGTAGGAGAGGAACACCAAATTACCAATTTTAGGTGACAGGACCGACAAGTTATTTTTCCCAATTTTCAGAGTCTTAAGTTTTTTGCAAAAGTATAGTTCATCTGGCACGCTCTCCACTTTGTTGCAAGTAATGGAAAAGTACTGTAAACTCTGCAGAACTCCTATTTCAGGTGGGATAAAGCGAATGTCATTGTAAGACAAATCCAAGTATCTGATTTTGTTGCATAGGAATAGGTGGGACGGAAGAACCTCTATTTTGTTATGGCTGAAGGAAAGCCGCTCTAGACTAGTGAGTTTCTTTATATGCTCTGGGATGTACGTTATACTGTTGTACCACAGCTTTAGAATTGTCAATTTCCGCAGATGCTGAAAACTTACTATTTCTTCAATGGATTTGAGGTTGTTTTCCTTCAGATCCAATTCCTGAAGACTGAGGAGGCTGAAGACAGCATGAGGTATGCGCTCTAAATCACAATGAACCAATTCCAGCTGTGTCAGATTGACCATCTTCTTCAAGTTGTTGAGCATCACTAACTTTGTGCCATCATTATGGATGCACAGTTTTTGCAGGTGACTTGAAACATCGACTGCAGATTGTGGGATTTTGGACAAATTACTTTTTATGTAAAGAATTTTCAGGCTTTTAAGTTCCCGAAAAGACTCCAGTGTAATGTTTTTGGAAATATCATGACTTAGGGAGCCAATTAAATGGAGCTCTTCCAAATTTCTGAGGCCATACATCCAATGTGGAAGTTCTCTGATGTCATCAAACTTGACGCTCAAGATCTTGAGATTCTCCTTCAAAAAAGCCAAGGCTGCACTGTGGATCTTCACAGAACACTGGTGCAATGAGAGCTCCTGGAGATTATCCAGCTGTGCAATGGTTGCTGGTATCATTACATTATTAATTATTTCAAGTTTTAATGACTGCAGCTCAGTAATTTCAAAAACTGTGTCCGGTAGTCCAGAAAGCATGAAAAGCTGTAGCTCCAAATGGCTATGGGAGTTTGTCTGTAGCCTCTGTCGCAGTTTATCTGCAGTCCACTCGTTGTTTAGGTTCAGCTGTTTCAGCTTATTTTCACTGACTTCAGACAGGAAGACAGCAAACCGCTTGGAGTAGAGAGGATCATACTGATCAATCATGTGAAGCATAAAAGCGAAGTCATTCTTGACATCTGGGATGTCATCAATTCCCGTCTCTTGCCGCACATATTCAAAAGAATATTCTTTCAGGGAACGGTAGAACAGCCAGTACAGCGTATAAAGGCATGTGAGGCCATAGATGCTTACAAAGCACAGGTAGCAGTAAGAAAGTTTAGAGAACAGATGTGCCATCGTGTGATTACAGCAAAAATTCTTATATCCTGTCATGTCTTCAATATCAACATTACAGACTACTGTAAAATTAACTTCTGAGACAAGTGCTGTGTTGTAAGCAATAATAATAAGGAATTTAATTACCTTAAGTACAGTCTGGCGAACGTACATGACATAGAGTATATCACCCTCCTCGACATGCAGTCTAAACTTCTTCACCTTTTCAAACAGTGCTTTGGCCTGTTCACCTTCTTTCTTATCTAATGCCCCGGGTGTTCCCTTATCCACAACTAACTTCTCAGGGATTGATTTTAAAGACTGTGTCTTGACCAAAGTGCCTTCAGTGCTTGGCTGAGTAGTATTAGACTTGTTTATGTTGTTCTTCCTGTTATCTTTCTCTTCAGAGTCTTCCCCCGACACTTCGGATAAAGCTCTTGTTGTCCAGGGAGAATCAAAACATTTCCCAAGTATTGAAATGAAGTGTTCAATTTTGGAGCTTGATCCAGGGAATTTGAACCAAAAGTTACTACACAGCATGAAGACCAGTGTGTGTATAAGGACAAGGTAAGGGAAGTACTTGGCATACCAGTGCAGAGCCCGTTCATAACACACCTGATTTATAAAGCTGTATTGCTGAAGGTCCAAATCAGTCTTCAGTCCTTTCATTTCAATTGTAGCTGGCGGGGTGGATGGCTTCAGTGGTGGAATGGGGGTTGTATCTGGGATGGTGTTAAACACATTTGAACTATTAGATTGGTTCTGGCAAGGCTGTAGGCGCTTTGGAAGGCATATTATCTTGTCTTGCATGACCTGAAACACACAAAAAGGTATCTTTTGAACTGATGTACAAACAATGGTGGCAGCACAAATGGGTAGCTCTCCTTGGACCTCCTCCACCTGTCAGGCATTCTTCCTCACAGCCTGCTACTTGGCCCCACAGGCTGTGCTATTATTATTTCCAAAAAGACACTTGTTCCATATGCTCAAAACTAGGTCACCCCTTTTTATCTACGGTTAGCTTTCCATAATTTGAATAAGAGCGCACTGAGACAATCCAGAAAAAGGACAAGTGTGGGTAATGATTCCAGAAAAGACCAGAGATCTCCTGCATTGCTCTGCCCAGAGACAGACTGCTATTGCCAGGTGTATTCACCCTGGCTACACAATGTTCTGAGACAGCTTAGGCTTGAAAACAGCACAACTGTATTCCTGTGGCCGTACTCTCCCACTGCAATGACTCATCACACCAAAAAATGGCTGACAAGGGGCTAATGTGGGCATATCTATGCTGGATAATTACTGAACTTCAGTCTCAATAAAGACAGGTAGGGATAATTCTTTGATGGCATTGGCACGTGCATGGACATAAATTTTATTCAGTTTCTCATACATATACAATAGAGTCCTCATAGACTCATAAATGATCTGGGTTGGAAGGGACCTTAAAGATCATCTAGTTCCAACCTCCCTGCCATGGGCAGGGACACCTTCCACTAGACTGCACTGCTCAAAGCCCCATCAACCTGGCCCTGGGCACTTCCAAGTATGGGGTGTCACCAACTTCTCTGGGAACTTTACCCTGTTCCAGTGCCTCAACAACCTCACAGTGAAGAATTTCTTCCTAATATCTTGGCAGTCCTACCACTACATGCTCTTGTAAAAAATTCCTCTCTATTGGGGACTTTTGTAGGATGGACTACACACCCAGGCAGAAAATGTAGCTCTGTCCTTTAGTCTGTCTATAAACAAAAAAGGCAAATTTCCCGATTTAGGCTGGTCATCCATGTTGACAAATGGAGGTCAGAGCACCTTATGGGACCAATCATCCTTGGTTTAATTTGGGGTAACAGATCTGCATTCAATGCAAGGTCTGAATTTACAATGCTAATCCGATAACGAGCTCTGTTTCTTGCCTTGAATGACTAACTCGGACTGGCCCAAACTAAGAATGTGTGTGTAGTGTAGATGTATTTTTTGACATTGTGGTTGTTGGAAGCACTAAATATAAGGTATGCAACAAGAGCTACCAAAATCAGATCCTCTTGGATGATCCACCCTGGTGCAGAGATGCTGAGATAAGACTACATGTGATTTAAACAATATCAGTGCTGTAACTGTTGACACATCAAAAACTCCTGTAGTTTATCTTTGTCTGTAAACACTATTGTGATACACATCCTTACTTACTCCTTGGATTTGTGGATCTGGCAATAAGTTGGAATAAAAAACCCCTTTATATTATTTCAGTGTTTCCACACATTATTTTCCAGTGTGCTTTATCCAATCAAGCAGGTAAACTTAAAAATAACAGATGATTTACTTCATGTGGTTAAGCAAACATGCAACAAGAATGCAAAACTCAGCCCTATATAAAGAGATTTTTAACCATGAACATTGTATCTTAAAACTGAAAATACTTGTAAATGGAGAATACAGGCAAAACTACAGTTGATTTTGTGTGAAAAATCCTGGGTCATATAAGTGAGAAAATTCCTCTGAAATAAGAGCTCTGTCAATGTGTCCCTTTAGTTCTGTTTCAAAGTCATGCCAAGAAACGTTAGATCCATGTTTGAACCAGTTTGTAACTTTATCTTTTTGTGGATTCAACCCAAACAGTATTTTTTTTTTCTTTTCTGCTTTTGTCTCTTTAGCAAAATGTAACTAACAGTGATTGACAGTAATGTCAACTGTTTACTTTTAAGCATCCTCAGAAATGTTTTGGGATGGAAGAGATATAGTATTAGCTGTGTGTGGTGTTAACAAAATAAGCACATTTATTTCAAATCTTATGCTTCAAAGCATAAGGGCAGAAAGAATATTAACATTTGCCAAATAAAGAAAAACAGAAATTACAAAATTGTTTTTCAAATAGCAAAATGATAACAAATAGAACTTAAGTTGATTAAGTTGTTATGCCAAACTGTGGTGAAAACACTGATCTAGGCACCAGCCAAACCAATAGCTCTTATCTTAGCTGGCACGACTCCATTCACTCTAGTGCAATTCTGCTGACTTACAGCTGCTAAAAGTCTGGTCTGTGTTATTTGAGGTTGCTACCTAAACAGCTTTAATCTTGGGACCAGCAAATTTTTGCTTTGTTCATGGGGCACCCAAGAGATCAAACAAGATGGGACACCATCCTTCCCAGGTCCTTCCTCATTTGTGGTGTTCTTTCACCACTGCTGAGCACCCGCCACGCCTCCGTCCCGCTTGATTTACCTGTAACGTGCACCCAAACACACCGATCATCAGCATGGCGACAGACAGATAGTCCGTGAACACATCCCACCAGGGCTTCAGCACCCTGAACGCCGGCTGCTGCTCCGAGAACTGACGGAACTCGGTCACAGGAATCATCGTCCTGCAAAAGAGCAAAGCCAGCGCTCAGTCTCCTGCAGCTCGTACCCCTCACACTGTGAGAACAAGTACTCTCTGAGGTTTGAAAAAACCCCCTCTGTAAACGAAAGTCCCAGGAACTGGCACAAAAGTTTCCAGCTACTGCCCAAGCAGTCCCCTGGACACCCCACCTCAGAAGAGCTCATGCTGCCCCTATGCAGCTCCTGTGAGGAAGGGAGAGGACTGGGCTCCTGTCTATGCAGGCAGGCAATTCCCCCTCTGCATTGACTCAGCCATCTCTCACGGGTCAGGCCTTCTGCATCCCTGAAAATCAGCCCATTCTGTAGACAGAGATGTTCAGCTTTGTACACATGAGCCTTGATCTCAAAGGTCTGGCTAAGATGCTTGTCACGCATTCAAATTTCACAGGTCCTTTTAGCTATCATGTTTCATTCACTTCCATTTTATTCATAGTGGTTTCAGGGAGGCTTTGGAACATTGTTGTGCATACTCACTGCAATTTTAAATCTACTGTGTTTTGAGTGCAAGTTGCTAAAGTGCTTTAGGTAACCAAAATACAGACAGATCAAGGGCTTTATCTTCGCTTCAGATGTCTAGGTTTACATCATCACCTCCTCTGAAAAATCAGCTAGCACATGAGCATGTACAGGCAAAGCAACTGATTTTAAAGCCTACAGCATATTGTGTAACTGAATCCCTGAGATCAAACCAGTACTGAAACTCCCTAGGAAGTTACAATGGAAAGATAAAGTCGCATGGAAATGTAACAAAAATACTCCCAAGGGCAATTTACAAAATTTAACTAACATCATCCATTAACTAACATCATAAATGCCCACCACAATCACTTCATATCACAGTAATATTAGATGTCTATAATCCTGATTCAGCTGCACACTGGGACCCATTAATGTCGGTTTGATGACATCCACCCGTGCAAGGATTCAAGCCCTAATGGTTGCAATTCACCACAAGTGTACAGCCATCCTAAGAATTAATAACTGACCACCACTACATTGGCCATACTTGGTGGAAGGATGTTCACTTTAGCACCTTCTCAGGAACTGCTGCATCTCTTCTTGCCCAGCTGATCCTCAGGAGATACTGTAGTTCCCAAAGGCATAAGGTGATATCTGTAAATATCCTGGGGAAATAGCAAGGCTGAGGCTTTGCAGCTCTCTGAATGAGTAGCATAAAAACTTTGCAGCTCTCTGAATGAGTAGCATAATAACCTTTATTCCTTTCCCCCTCTCCTCTTGCAACCTTCCCGTGTTGCTTTAAGCACTGCTTGGCCAGACAGGAGAATCTCGCTCTCAGCCTGCTGTCCTTCTAAAAGCTGTGCCCAGGATGCATGCTATGATGCCAATGGAATTGCACACACCTTTTGCACAACTGGCAATCCTCAAGAGGAAAGTAGACTGTCCTCCACAGATTAACAGACCATCACTGCAAATGATGGCAATGCAGGCCTGACTCCACACAGCCAGGTCAGGGGCTCGGCATCATCCATGCCAACAGGCCTGAATTGCTGCAGTGCTGGCAGAGGAATGCAACATTCGTTATCAAATGGCAGGCAGCCAGGAGCCACAATTCTGCTTTTTGTGTGCTTGTCTTGCAAATGTTAGCAGATGTATTAGGGAAGATATAACTCTACAGCAGAGAACAGCTGAGGTAGCTGCTGGGACAAATCTTTGTTGCCTTTCATTTTTCTTTTAGAAATAGTGGTAGAAAAAATGGATCCCGTAAATTAGAGATGCATCATGTAGCTTTAAGTACATGCCCAGCACTCGTTCAGCTGAACCTCTGCTGGCAGCTCCCAGTGGCACATGAGCTGAAGAACATCACGCATGATCTCTCTTTCATTCCTGTATGCATTTTACTGCCACTGGTAAGGAATTACTCTTCTCTTTTTTATTTCCATATAAAATGCAGGTGACTGAATAGCTGCTGGTAAGCTTTACATTTTTATTTTTTTTTCCTATCAAGTATTGAAAAACTTAGAAAATTGTCAAAGCAATACACTAATGCAAATGTTAGCTAAGCAGTTGCCATGCAACATTCCTGCTCAAAGTTTGTAACACATATACCACTGTTGGCTCCGGTTTTGAGGCCAGCTGGTTGACTGAAATGCCATCAGTACACCCAAGAATACCTATCAACAGATTGCTTTAAAATCACAACACTTTCTTCCCACCCCTGCAATAATGGCTTATGAGTGCTTTTTCGTATTCTGATGCCATAGCCTCTAGAGACCCTATTTGTAAGATTTTTTTCAAAAGTATAAACAATTTGAGTGTCAGGTAAAGATAGAATTATGTTCCTTAGAGTGGAGATTCTCGAGAAAACACAAGTGCTCACATGCACTAAAAGCATGTGGAGACCCAGGCCATGCTGTTTAGACATCTAAGCAGCTGTGGATCTGAGCCACAGCATTAGGAAAGTCAGCAAGACTGAAACGGGGCAGCGCCTGACAGCAGATGGGACTGGAAACTATCCTGCGAAATACTGTGCAGGGACAGCTTTAAAGACCAAAAATTATTTTGGCTGTTGGTTTTTATAGATTTTATGATCTATTTTAGCGGTCTTTGTCGTATTATATATTTACTTTATTTCTTCTAAGTGATATGTGGGGAATTGAGATGAAGGAAGATAGTTTTTGGTAGCACAAACATATGGCGCCTTGATCCTTGCATAGTGTGACTCCTCATTAGTAGAGTGCACATACTGTTACCCTGATTAATGGGCCAAGCAGAAGGAGAGCTGCATCCATTCTAGAAAACCTGTCTCTGAGAGTGGAAGGTTTGCAGTTCAACACCAGACATCAAAACCCATCTGCCACTAACGTTTTCCCCTACTGCTAAAGAAAGAAAACAAATGTTACTGAATGATGGCAATAGTACTGCACATAATAACAGTAAATAAACTGACAGTGTCTAATGACAGACAATATTTTTTAGCTTCAGGGAAAACAGACATTTACGAGAAGGTTTAAACAGAGACTGGATGCGAATAAGTAGGACAGCCATTTCCCAGCATTCACTGGAGGAACCCTATTGCTTCTCCCTTTGCTGCACTAACAGTCCAGAGAAAACACTGGAAAGCAGTGCAGAGCAGCCTAGGCTTACCAGCATTGCTGGCATCTGCACACAGAACAAAATGACACCAAATCACTTTTCATTTGTCTCCCACTTCCCTCTAGCTTCTTTTCCATTCTGGCCTGTCCAGTGACTGAAAGAACATCTATTAGCAGCATCTCTGAGGCCTCAGAAAATACACAGCAGGTCCACATAGCTCAGAGCAATCCTGAAAAACCCCTCCTGGCCATGTCCAGAGTCCGGCTCTTCCTCACTGCGACACCCAAAGCTGCATCACTGCCACACTTATTTATAATCACGCGCAGAACTGGTCTGCATGAAATAAAGTGGTTCAGTCAATTGCCCTGACTTGCAGTTTCAGCAAACCAAAACAGGGATGCTAATAAGTCACACTGCAGTCCAAGTCACAGCAATCTCTGGGAAAGCACACCATCTACTGTAGTTTCTCGTCTCTTCTTGTAACAAGGAGATAGAAGTTCAACATTTCAGCTGGTGAAAACCACGACAGCATTACTAATTTCAGTTCAGTCCAGTCACATTCAAAATGTTATTTAATTGCTCAATACATTGTAGATGAAATGTGGAGTCTGACATTGTTAAATATTATTCTAACCTTCTTTACTAGAGTTGGATTTTTTTCAATTAAAATCAGAACTTTTTTTTTTCTCTTGCATTTCTAGTAATTCTCAGTCTCTAGAAGAAAGAAAACCGTACATGAGATAAATCATCTGGTATTCAGCTACCAGAAGGAAATAAAAAAGGAACTTGGATTAAAAAACAGTTGGACTGGCTGTTAAGCAATGCTGCAGAAAAGAGGTGTGGGTTTGCCAAATCAAAAAACCACCAAAACCAAACCAAACAAACAAAAAATAACAACAAAAACCCCCAAACAAAAAAAAATGAGAGGAGAGAAATTAGTAGTGTTTTTTACTCTAATTTTAAAATTTCTATGAAATGTAGAAAATTTGATGAGTGAAAATGAATATGTCATAATAAGATGAAATATCTGAATCCAGGTGCAACTGTGATACCTATTCCATCAGAAAACCTATCCTGTAGGAAGAAGCTAATGCATGGACAATTAGGAGCAAGACACAACAAATTAATGTGACCTAAGAGAGCTAACAAGAATAAATAGATCCAAGTCAAAGAGAAAAGTATTGGAAAAAAATTAGACAATAAATCAAGAGACTGAGTCAAAGGATGACTGTGAAACGGCTGCACAGAAGTAAACCAGCTTCTCACCGATTGCTTTACATCAGAGGGAATCAAGGAAAGCAGTGAGGACAGTTCAGAAGTAATGACAACTCTTGCCAGTGCAGCTACAGAGAAAAACGAGGCACCAGGCAATCCACATGATGTGCACTGCAGAATACAAAGGAAATCAATTCATGAGCTTCCTGCCCACTGGGAGCTCAGAGGGTGCTCGGGCACAGAGCCCGGGGGTTTCTGGGCAGGGACCGCCTTTGCAGCGCTGGTGCCAGAGGGACCGAGCGGCAGGGCTGGGGTCAGCGCGGTGTCAGCAGGGCCTCTGTGCCACAGCCCCACAGCCACCAGCGACAGCAACCCAAGGGCCCTGCCCAGCCACGGCACAGTGTGCCAGGCTGGCACTGCTCACTGCTGGGGCTCTTCAGTGCTGTCCCAGCACAGCCAGCAAAGCCCCGGGGACAAACCCTGGCCTTGGCTTAACGCTTCATAGGTGGGCACTGTGAGCTGCTCACCACGGCTCCGGGTCCACCCAGGTTCTGGGCCCTGCCTTGCAGCAGGGCACAAGGGACCCCAGTCAGAGAGAGGGCCGACCGTGCCAGGAGGGGAAACACTCAAGGACGTGAAAGTTGATACACCACATACATCAAGCTATATTCATCTTGCATCGTGGGAGACACTTCACAAAGCAAAAACATTAATGCTCATAGAAGTGCCCCTGCGGTACTACCGTGAGCAAAACCATTTCTGGTTTCTAGTATCTTCCAGGCCCCAGGCTTGAACTATTGCTAGGTGACGGTTGCTATTTTTAAGTGGATTCTCAGAGAGTAACTTCATTCATTTTATGGAGCATAGCTGTGTGGACTGGCACCAGCCCCCAGCAGAATTAGAGGGTACATGCTGCTGGAGCCCTCCGTCACTGGTGAACAGCACCGTGCCGCTCCCTCTCTGCCCCACCTCAGCTTTCAAGGTATAGACTGTAGAGACATGGAATTAAAAAAACACACTGAGCAAAACAGAAGGGAATAACTGGGAGGCCTTGCCTTTATCTCACCTGCAGCACATCTGACAGCACACATTCCTCACTGAGGCAGACTCTCAGCAGCTCCTACCACCGCTCCCAAACACGGCAAGCTGACCATCAGGCTGCCTGTGCCATGCTGCCAGAGAGCTGCCAACTGGTCTGAGCCCTTCCATAGGCAATGTTCGGTATCACCTGTGGGCACAGGCAGACAATGCCCTGGCTATGGCCTCCTTGCCCAGCAAAACCAAAGGGCCTCTCTCTGTGCCTTGCTGACCCTCACGTCACAGATGCAGAATCACTGCTGCTTCATGTGCTCAGGCAGGAGACTAGGACTTACCAGAGCTGTGTTTTCCAAGCTACAGGTATTTTCATCAGAAGTCAAGCCCTTTGCTATTTTGTTCTTCCAGTAGTCAGGTTACTCAAGCATGTCACCACGCATTGAAGTGATCAGTGTCATCCATTGCTTGTTTTAGGGGAACGACCAAAGCTACGCACCAGAATCGGGGCCCCTGAATGTTGGACAGGCAATTAACATCCAGAAGGTACTGGTTTGGCCAGGGCAGGGTATGAATTACACATCAGAGGGAAAAATGAGGAGTAATATAGCTGGAGGAGAGAGAAACAGCAACGTTTCAACTGTGAAGCACAAAAACTTGGTGAGATTTCTAAAGCTAACTAGAAAAGATGTTTAAATTATTAGTCAGCTGACACTTAACCATATTTTCCTTACATCCCATCAATCCTCTTCAGATGTAGGATCAGCACCACCACCTCTGAAGAGCAGCATACAGTCCAACCAAGCTCCAGATGATGTGGACACAGTCTTGACCCCCTTGGCATGAGGAAGAAACTTTCCCCTTGTAATGAGGAGCTTTGGGCTGGTGGCTGCAGGACCACAACCGCAGTCCAGTTGAGTACAAGAGGAAGGGTCAAGGCTGAAATGTCCTCAAAAGCAAATTCAGACTGGGGCTGCTTGGTCTTTTATACCAGAGATCTACTGAAAGGAGAAAAGGCTAGGCAAACCCTGCCCTCCTGGCTGTTTAAACATACTGCATACATGAGGATAAATTATGAAATGCCTTTTGGGAACAGCACTGCAGGAAGGTCTCTGGGTTGGTTCCCATACATGATTTATTGCATATTCATCTTCATTACAGGAAGAGAGCACAGCACATATTTAACATACAACTGACTTGTGACCTGGCAGTAGGGCCTCAGCCCAGCTGAAGCGCTGCGGCTGCATGTGCAGGGGCTGCATGCCACTGGGTTTTGTTTTACACAGGACATGGCACTGTACACCCTGAACACCAGAGCCCACTGTCCTTGGTTGTGAACATTTGTTACTCTGCACAAATACCCTAAAGTCACCTTTCAAGTGTTCTGTGCTGTTTGGCCTCGGCCGCCGTGGGCCAGGAGGTGAAATCAAGCTAGAGTGCTTCTCAGCATGGGGCCTGAGGCTGCCCTGAAACACAGAATTTTCCATTCCTATTTTACCTGATTTGGAACTGCACACTGAGACAGGCAAATATGCAGGGGTGAGTGAGTTTTGCAGTCAGGTTCGTGGTGATGTATTCTCCACTAGGCTATTTAAACAAAATCACTGGTCTCTACAGAGCCTCAGAGCTTAGAGCCATAGTCTCTTCTAGCCAGAGCTGATAGGCACAGCCTGGCGTGAAAATGGCTTGGTGCTACTATCATCAGTCATATATTCTGTTGATTTTATCTTTTCCAAATTAGGTGTGACTGGGTCCCCAAAATGACCATAAGGAAAAACCTGTCTAATTTTAAAAAAATTTGAACAAAGATCTAGTCAGCAATTGTTCAAACCATTCTAGAGACAAGATTAGGGGAACAAGATTAGGAACCGGATGTGCACACTACAAAACTTGTGGTATCTTATTTAAAACTTCCCAGACCCCCCATGCCCCAAAATTAAGCCTGTGCACCAGGAACACAGTTTTTACTGCTGTGTGAACAGCTGCCTATAGCCAGATAATTTACAAACCTTTGGAAACTGTGGGTCTGCATGTGTCCTTTGATCTTAGCAGCTGAACACTTCATTTTCAGCATGTGTCCAGGAGCCCCTCGCAGCTCCTGGCACTGCCCATGCTGGCACTACAGATGACAGACAGCAAGCCTGCTTCACTTCATCACCTAACCAGGAGAGGACTAAAAGCGGACCCAGGGACAAGATACCAGGTCTGGGAAACTGAGATTAGACTAAGGGGGAAACACAATGATAAGGGCTGGAATTAGTAACTCCTAATTCCCAAGAGGTTGATGTTCCTTCCTTATCTGTGTATTCTCACACACATTGTACATGCAGTGAAATAACTTCTGAACTACCCTGACATTCAGTTTTGGTAATTATCGTGCTATATGGTTGTCCTGGCCAAAATGCCCAGCATTTTGCTAAGTGTAGATGCTTGGTCAGTTCCCATGTAACATTCAATAATACCTCTGCTACTGACTTCTCCCTGTATTCGAGGCATTCTAGGAGAACAATTCCCCTGCTAGGCTTTATTGCCATTGGTGTTCCCTGTAACATAAAATTTAATTTAAAATATAATTTATAAAAATGTAAAAATTTTTTGCCTGGAAAAACTACTTTCAACACTGGCTCCTGTTGCCTCTATTTCAAACATGATGGCTTACTTTTTGTTCCATTGACTGCACCCAAGATTTTCGTAGGAAGAAATACCATCATTCTGAAGTAAGAAATACAAACAAATGATGCTGTTGCCTAAACATAAATCCCACGTTAAGGAATTGGAACAACATTAAAAACAAACCATTTTCATCCAAACAGTTATTTTTAAAAGTCCATGTGTTTACTGTATTTTCAAACAAATTCATCTCCTCGAGGCTGAAGCTGGTGAGGAAATGTGACCTGGAGGAACAACAGAGCGTGAGTCAGGAGTCCCTACTGGGACATGGCCACGGACAGCCTGTGCACGCCACATCCACCAGCCATGCCATCATTCTCCAGCGGCAAAACAGAAAGGTATCAACTTTCTTTAATACCTTTGATGGGAAATATGAAATGAATAGTACTATAAAATCATAGCATAATGCTTTTTTCCAATTTTCTGCAGTGGCTGAGTCTAAACTGATAGCATGTCAAAACTTCCCTGTGAAGCCACTGAAGTTAATTTGATTTCATACTACACATTACCAAAATTAAATGTCCCAGGTGGTATTAGTTTACAATCTGGGGAACAGACTAAATATAATTAGCTCACAGAAGACATTATTTCAGTACCCATAATTTGGTGGTCCTGCAAAACCTGTGCAACCCATGCAGTGTTCACAAGGGCTGCACATGCCCTGATGATGATGAAAGCAGGCTGGCCACGATCAGACTGTCTGCTGCATGACAGCCACTCAGCACAGCAATGGGTTTTTCTTGCCAGGTGCACTGACAGGAGACAGCTAGGTTGTGCCACCTGAACTCCAGCAGAATCACAACCCTTCTACTGGAAAACTGCCCTCCGTTATGCCATCTGCCACAGCTGAGCTTCCCCAGAGCCCCAGCTCCACAGGACCACAACCGTGGGCAAGATGTCAACGAATCACCGGGGATTTAGTGCTTGAGGAAACTGGAAAGGGTCTAACTTTCAGAAACTAGCTGAATATCTAGTCCACTCTTTTCCCTCTGAGTTACTGAGGCACACACTACAAGCATCAGGTATGGATGTAGGTTTCAGCTGCCCCTCTGCCGAACAGCCAGGAGAGAGCGTAGTGGACTCAGAGGCAGCAGTGAATCCCCTCTGCTCTGCTCTTGGCACCATCTGCTGTGGCAGCGGAAGCTCAAAGACCTGAATCAGAACTTGGAGGAGACATAAAGGACATAAAGAGGAAGTACCTTTAATAAACTGCATTTCAAAATATATGCTGCAATTTCCACCTACATATACAGTAAGTGCTGCTTTGGCAACGAATCCCAGACAATAACCTTGTTTGTTCCAACTGAGTCATAGCACTTTTTCACGTATTAAACACCAAAAAGACTTCCTATTGTCAGCAGCTCTTTGACTTCAACTTGGTTGGACTGAAGACAAAAAAATATCCAGGGCTAGATTCTGCCAGATAAAATCTCAGAGAAATTGAGAGGAATTCTTTCCGTACCAAGAACATGGGCCTGTGTGGAGATTTGGCTTTGCTGAGCTATTTGTCCAAAACTAAAGTACACTCCATGCATTTCTATGTCAAAGACTACTTCAAAGGCAACACTTACCATTTTTCATCTCTGGGAGTAACATTCTTAGTTTATCAGGGCTATCGCTCAAGCTGCCAGCCCTCTTTCCAGAGCTGCAAAATGGTTTTAATGCGAGTGTAAACCTTTAACAGCAAACCAAAGCACTGAGCAAGAAACTATCCAGTAAGTGATATTTTAGTACTCCTGAAATATGCCTAAATGTTTGAGAAAAGTAAATTCACATCAAGTTTTAATCAAAGTTACACCATGTTTTCCACAATTTTCCAGTATTTAACATACGCAGATAATGAAAACAGAAATAATGCCATAAAATATCATAGGACAGACAATATTACACAAATCAGTGCCATTCATCAACAAAGGAATAGTCAGGCGCCTCAGGCTAATACAAGTGCTCATGTTAAAAAAGTTCAGCTGATATAATTAAAAATTAATTCCTAATTGGGACAGGAAGCACAAAAGCTCCATTCTGAGTCTTAAGCAGCTCAACCATCTGACAAGTTAGTTAAAAACATTTTATGCAGTGATTGAGCCAAAAACACTAAAGAAACGCCTGTTTTCGTGATTTGTGAGACTTTTCATATAAAGAATCTTTTCTGCTCCCACTTGCATGCAACACAAAAGAGCTTTCTAAACGTCACGATGGTCTCATAATACACATGTTCCTCTCAAAATGCCTGGATAAACATACAGGTATTCTTAGCCTGAAATAGCTGATGGATTTTCTTCCCCCAAAACCATCCTTTGTGACAATGAAAATAAAGTTCATGGTCTCACCCACACTCCTGAAAGAGTAAGAGAGACTAACGTAGATAAACTCAAGTAAATCAACTGGATGTGACATATGCATACTCAAACACTAACAGCAACAGAAACAGAACTGCTCTTCATAGAAGACGACTTTTAAAGATCATGGACTGGAAAACCAGAACTATCTAACTAAATTCTATATTGAACTTTTTCAGGACAGTGTCCAGATATAGACCACCAAAAAGGGATTAGCTCTAACCTCGTTCCACCAAAGAGTCTATTGATGCATAATAAAACAGAAAGAAAGGCTGTTTCCATCAAGCCTAAACTTTGTGAGATCAAAGCAGTTGCTGGGGGGGATTCTGACAACACAGGTGTACAGATCTTTGAAATTATGTGATCATGGATAAACGACTGCAAAAAACAAATACTCTTTTAAATCACATTACACTTAACAAAGGGTTTTTCTGAGAATACTGTCTGTGAACACTGGTGAAACCTATCTACCTCTGAGACAGCTCATCAAACATTCACATCAACTGGAAAATGAGATCTCTAATGGTCCTTGCTCAGAGCACCAAATCTACTTTCTGACAGCCACCTGCACTTCTGAGCTGTTGCATTCTGCTGTAAGTCACACGTGTATCGGGATCTTACACTGCTGCATGCTCAGGGCAGGGCCTGACCTGTGCTCTGCTTTACCATGTGCTCCAGAGCAAGCAATCAGTCCAAACTCCCACCTTCCTTTCAGTGATGAGTAAATAAAACAGGAAATGTTCTCAGCACTTCAGCAGTCCTATTGCTGGCTTATTGAAGTTAGTATTCCCTTCAGTACAAAATCACTATGTACTACTGCCACTGAAGGGAGATGTGAGCTAGCCACCTCCATTTTCAGCAGATCATAGGTTAAGCCAGGATTTGAAATTGATATAAAAGACTGGATTGTGCTCACCTAGAAGTCAATGGAAAAGCTAAAGTTTACTTTGACAGAGAGAAAAATGGATTTTTAATAGTACTGTACAGGACCAAATGTTTTTTACATATTCCGGCTCAAATATAGTAGCACTTTATACACTCGCTGTAACAGCAGTGCTAGCAAATTTCCATGGAGAACTGTGCCATCCTACTCTTCGGGGGAGGCCTTTGTTTTACCTTAAAACCAAGAAAAAACATGTACTGTATCTTAAGGCAGGATGCTTCCAAACAAATGGAAAATATGCAAAGCACATGCATGGCACTACTTTTTAAAGATCTGACCAGATCAAACACTAGATTGCAAATCAGTTCTTCATGGGAGGAGGAGACAGTGTACTCAACCTCCATATTGGAAAAAAATTCTGAAACAAATCTCATCCTGGTCCAAACCTACAACTCTCTGGATGATATGGCTGTAAACTTAATGCTCTGTCTGATTAGCTGCTTGTGTCAGGCACTAAGATGTAAAAAGAAGACAGTGCAGGAAAGCTGATCCAGGGTCTGCCAGGTTTAAAGACAGCTCTAAGACCCTTTGCCTGCCTGGGAAATGGGACTGCCCTGTGTTATGAATGAAAGCAGTGGAAAAAATGGCATACTCACACGTGGCTAAGAGGCTGAATCAAACCTAGTATCTTCCTAGTGGAAAAGAGATCCCAGAAACACAAACCCCAACAAAAGTCATTTCACTATTGCTTGAATTTGCATCAGAGTTTTGCTGCACAAAATCCCTGGGCAAACAGCTAAAGGATGAAGAGGAGAGGAAAGTTTCCATTTTGTTGAGCATGTGAAATCCAACACTTGTTAAGATTCTTCTGACAAGTCATTTTGGAAGGAGAATGGCTTCTTTGCTTTACTACGTAAAGTTTTAAAGCATTTTGAGGTTGTCTTTTTTTTTCTTCTGAGAACAATTGTTTAATTTTCAGTGTTTTCTTTACTATATATCCTCTCCCCTGCCCTTCACAACTCTGTGACAATGAGGACAACATCTTTTCAATAAATTTTCTCCAAGAGGAAAAAACTATATAATTAAACTCTAGCTCCTGTTATTGTGAATTGTTTGGGTGGTAACAGATTTTTTTTTTTACTTCCCGCAGCACTCAAAAAGCCTTGGGCTGGGAAGTGCCTTTCTGATGGTGAATAGGGGCCACTTCAACCAGTTGCAACTGAGGTCAATGGACAATCAGGGGAACTGCTCCTCCCAGCACTCTGACCCAGTTCATTATTTTGGGTCTCACTGTGTTGTCACTCTGGCGCTAAGGCCACCTGAGTATTGTTTAACCCTCGGTACTGCCCAGCCCGGATGCCTCCCCCCTCTTGGTCGGAGCTCCTTATTGTGGGCCTCAAAAGCCAGACACCGAGGTGGGATGAGGCTGCCTTAGGAAATCAGCTCGAACTGGTACAGGAACTGACTGTAAGATAGCACCAAGCACCGAGGCAAGGAACTTGTCAGAAGAATTCAGCAGTCTCTGGTTTTGTTTTCCGCTGAAAACCAGCACCAGCCATTTCCAATACTGGGCATACAAAGCAACTAGATTTTTAGGTTTTCCGTCAGAAAGCTTCTTTCTAAAAATGCGTACAAGAGTAAATAATAACAAATAAAGCACACAGAGTTATATTATGGTAAAACCTCTAGCAGGGCCTGTTAGTATTCAGAGTGGAAGAAAACAGCATCAGGGGTGCCACAAATTTAGCAAACTCATAAAGCAACTGGAAAAGGAAATGATTCAGAAACCACAGGTGCTCAGCACCAGGCTGCTGCGCCTTGCTGGCAGCCCTGGGACACGGGCACTTCTGAGACAGCAGGAATCCAAGGCCAGGTTAAAATTAGGGATCAACTCGGAATTGTGCTCAGTCCAGCTCTCCATGCTGATCTGCACCACAGAGAAAAACAGGTTTTTCCAGGAGAAAAATTCTAGGGGAGTGAGTGCTACCCTCCTGACTGCTTTCATCATGCCAAAAAGAAAAGTAAAAGCAGGTCTAATATAGCCAGAGGGGAGAGAGGAAATATACTTAGCTGAATTGGGAAGGGAGATTTTTTATTATTATTATTTCCAATGTTGCCATGTTTTTCTTCACTACCTTGCAAAGCACCTTTCTTTCTGCCAGTCCAATCTTTTACACCATCATTCAAGCCTACAGTGCTCTGTGGGAACAAACATGTACATGGGGCTCTTCCAATAGTGGTCTCTCCTAATTGGAAGTACTTATTCCAAGAGTAAAGAAAATTAAAAAGCCAAGCCATAACTAACATTCTTATCTGAGCAACAAAATTCCTCATTTTTAAACACTTTCATCCTCGTGAAATACTGGTAGGATACATTCATCAGTCTTTCATAAGCCTCTCATTTTGCTTGGTCAACTGTTTCCAGTGAACTGGACAAACCGCATTTCGTGAATAATGAACAAAACTGCCCATCACTCCGCGACAACGCAGAGCCGGTTTCAAACCGATTAAAAATCAGGGCTTTTTTATTTATTTAAATCTCTTCACCAGCAGAGCCATGGACGCCGAAGCCTCGCAGCTTCGCCGGGGCTGCGCTCCCCTCTCGGACCCGCCAGGACCCTCCGCTCTCGGACACGCTGCGCAGTCCCCGCGGTCCCCGCAGCCGCTGTGCCCGCGGCTGGACCGCCTCCTCACAGCGCTGCTCGCATCCTCCCCGTAACGCGGCTTGGTATGGGGCTTTTCTTCGGGGAAAACACGGCCAAGGGCTTTCCCCGAGCCGCCCGTCTCCACGGCGACTGCCTCCCTTCGCCACCGCCCCCTTGCCGGCCCCGCTCGGCCCCGGGCCACCGCCCCGCGGGGCACCCCGGGGCCGCCCGGCAGCGGAGCGGCCCTACCCGTTAGGGATGGGGTGGGATGCTTGCGGCGTGTGGGGCTGCCCGGCCGCTTCCCTGCACCCCTTGGCGAGGGAGAAGACGGCGGTGATCCCAGATAAAGTTTGGCTCCCCCGGCGCTGCCCGGGGATGGGGGCGGCACCGCCGATGCCGCCGCGGGCAAAGCGGCGCCCCGGCAGCCGCGGGCCAGGCCGAGCCGGCTCGGTCTCTTCTCCCCGCGGGGCGGCTCGGTCCCCGTGCGGCGCCCCGGGGCCCCCTCCCCGCAGCGATGCCCCGTCCCCGGGCGGGCAGCGCAGCGCCCCAGGAGGGACAGCGGGGCTCGGCAGCGCTTACCTGGTGCGCGGCCGGGCGCGGGGTCACGGGCGGCGGTCGGGCGGGAGCGCGAACATCCCGCGGCGCCGTGCGGTGCCGAGCGCGGCGGGCAGGGCCGGGCAGGGCCGGGCCGTGCCGGGCGGGGCGGGGAGGCCGCCCGCCCGCAGCCGCGCTCCGCCCGCCGCGCTCCGCCCCCGCCGCCGCGGGGCCACGTCTCCGGTGTGACGCACGCGGCGGGGCCGGGGGGCGCCGGCCGGGCTGGGCCGGGCGGGGCCGGGCACCCCCGCAGGCGGGACGGCCGCGCTCCGCCCGCACCCGCTACCCGGGGTGCTGCTAACGCGGCCCGGGAGCCGCGGCCTCGGGGAGCGCCCGCGGCATCCCCGGGCGGGGGAGCCTTGGCACGGACGGGCTGGGCCGGGGGTGGTGCCGTGGGAAGCAGCGCCGGGCGCGGGGAGGGAGCCGCGAGTGGCCGTCCCCGCGCGGGCGGGACGGTGACAGCAGAAATTGTGATGGAAAGATCTCGACCTCAACACGCAGGGCCGTGGAACGACTATAAAGAGACCAGGCTGTAAAGCACCCGGGATTGCATTAACAATGGAAAAGTGTCTCAGAGAGTGACAATTGGAAACACAAACTTCTGGCCCAGCAATTCAAAAAGCGCAGTCTGAAAACTGCTGCTGAAAGAAACCACATGTTTAAAGAGACTTTTGCCCAGCATTTCCAGAAAGATTTACGTCTCTAGCAGACTGAAGAGACAGGACAAATTCTGCATCAGAGGGACATACTTGCCCTCCAGTAACTTGCCTCTAACCTTAGGGGTAGCATGAGTATCCCCTTAGGGACAGTACAAATATGTAAACAAGGAAATACAAATATATAAGCCCACTGGGGAGGAGTTAATGAAAACAAACACAACATGAGGCATCACAGCTGTTTTGCTGCAAAAATATTAACTGGGTTGGGATGTGAACCGAAGGTCTGCCAGGGATAGCTGTGGGTAATTCTGACTTCATGTACTTTCTGGCCCATCCGCTTCAGGGACTGCTGAGGGCAGACTCAGGTTCCTCATTTGGGAATCGTGGATGTGATTTATATCTGTGGGAGTTCAGCTCATCGTTTTCCTAAAGTGTTTGCTTAAGTGCTTTGCTGTGCAGAGCTGCTTTTCTCAGCTGAAGCCTCAAGGCTTTCTGAGGACCCTGAAGAAGTGAGGTTCTGAGTCTGACAGGAGCTGGAAGGGGTTGTCATCGCAGCTCCCTCACAGTCCTTCAGAGCTGCCAACCTAAAAGATTTCAGCAATATTGCACCATTATGTAATTTTAAGTGTTAGCCCCATGCTTTGTGGGATTTGGCTAAAGAATAAAACAGGGCAAATAAGCACGGTTTCCACATGGATAAAAGCACTGGGTTTCTTTTTTTTTTGAGCTAAAGGAATAGTTATGGTGACTGCTGTGTTCATTTTATTGGTTTCTTTCCATTACTCTTAACTCCTGGCTGCAGCTTAAAGAATTCCTCCCTCTCCTGGATGGTTTCTTCTTTCAAACATTTGGAGGCAGTCATTCCTTTCACCCTTTCGTCATCGCTTAGCTCATTTAATCTTTTCTCATAAGTCAGTCCCTCCCGTTACCTAATCATGGTGCTGCTTTTCCCTGAACTCCCCCTCAGTTGCTCGTTTATTTTACAGTGATACAGTGGTCAGTAATCCTGCCATTGTTAACGTTTCCTGTTGTGGACTTTTGGGTTATTTTTGTTCAGAGTTGCTGCAGGAGTTGGAGGACTGAGCTAAGCTTCCCCTGTGAAGAATAATTACAGGCAAGGTCACTGATACTGCAGTAGGAAACATGGTCCATGGATAATTATAGCTGGTGGGTCTGGGGATGGAGACTTAGTGCAGTTCTGGTATGTGAGCTTCTGGTGGAAGAAGGCCCAAAAATACATGTTTGATAGTAAACACACAATTGCAGCTCCAAATACCTTTGCTCTAGTGGAAAAAATCTGCTGTCTACAGAAAACTGTAATTTATTTGTGAATTTCTGCATTATTTTCTTTAAGACCATCTAGGCAGGTGAAATCGGAAGTAATTTGCGGGTGTTTATTTTACTAAAATGGTAGGCAACAGTAACTGGATTCAACCTCCTGTTTGACTGCAGGTTTTTGATTTTGTTGTTGCCTCTTTTTCATTGACTGCAGAAAAATGTGGGACAGGTCACATAAGAAATGTCATTGTGACAAACTTAAGACATTTGCTTTAGTGTCAATTGGCCTGTTTAGTCATTTGTAACTTACAAATTCTACAAGTGTTATTGCTGCTACCGAGTGCTACCTTGCAGTACTCACTGCAACAGAACCAAGATCAGTGTTTGATTTCCACGCAAGTTAAAACTATCACAGACCAGCCTCCAAACTCAGTTTGGCACAGGAACAGATCACACTGCAATGCTTACTTACATTGCAGTTATCCTCTGTTCATGTAGCCATGGGCTGAAACTCAAGTGTAATCCAGGTTCTGGATGCCTAATCCTGAAGTCCTTACTCAGAACCAACACAGCACCTGCCAGGATACAGCCTCCACCTGCTGCTGATTCCTGCTCAGTTTTCTTTTTTTTTGTGTGTGTGTGTGTCTCTAATCCTTTTGTAATTTGAGGATGCCCTCTGAAAAAACTCAATCCCGTTCCATACCCTGAGGTTTGGGGTCCCAAGAGTGGCATTGAAGCTGGATCTGAGGGGATGGTCTGCACAGAGCTCGGCAGACCACTTACCCTCAGCTTCAGGAGAGATCAGGGCAACAAACCCAGGGTTTGAGTGCCAGAGCTCTGTCTATACTTGGAAACACACCCACAATGAAAATGCTTTTCATCAGTCATCTCTCCAACAACTGTTGAAAACAGCATAATCTGCTAACACAGAAAAGCTAAATTGCTTTCAGACGAAGCACTGAAAAACTGCTTCTGTGATTTGCTTCAACTCAAATCCAAAATGCATGATTTGACAGCTCTAGTGCTTCTTATCTGTTTGAAGTTTGTCAGAATTTATCATTTTCCATAGTTTGCTTTTCTCTAGTTTTACATTTTAACCCCTCTCTCCCTAGATTAATGTTTGAAATATAAATTTTAAGTGCACCAGATGTTTACATAATAGCAGTACACTGGAAATACAGACTTTTAAAATAAATTGCATGGATGCTATGGGCTGACTCTGGGAAGGAGAAGCAAAGCTTCAGAGGAGGGTGAAGAATACAGTTATTTCGTAAGCCTGCAGCATTTTCTAAGTACTAAAACTTGCTTTAATCAGAAGGAAAACACTGAAGGGTTGTTTAGATCATGAGCTCTTTTGTTGTTCCTAATAAAGAGGAGCCACATTCTGGTATGGTTACAATGAAAGCAGTGCAATTACATCAGGGAAGAATTTGGGCCAACTTTCTCTCTCTACAGAGGCTATTGACAGCTGTCCCCACATATTGATGAGAAAACAGAGCTAAAGACATAACAAAAGAAATAGGACTAGCTCCCGTTTTTCTGACCTTTGGCTGAACTGGAGCTCCTGGATTTGAAGGATGCTTTACCTCTGTTACACTTCTGATCATCATTAGGTTTTCTTCAGCGACCTGTCTGAAAACATCTTCCTAAGTGAGAAGCTGCGCAGCTGTGCTTGGTGTGGCTCTGGTAGCTCCGAGCCACTGAGCCGTGTGCTTCATGGGATACGGCATCTTATCTAATTTTAGATGTGATGCAATGAGTGGGGGTAGCTCATGTGAGGCAGGAGGGATGGAGCGCAGCAGCTCGAGCTCAGAGCAAATACTTTATAATTACTAAATGCTACTTTCAAAATAACAGAGGCTTTTATTACTACCAATGCACAGTTATGGGTGTGATCGAATAAACAAACAAGCGGTAGCAAGGACAAACAGTTCTGGGGGAGGATATTAGGACAGGAGTCAGTCAGCAGGCTTGCTGTCAGGTGGCAGCTGAGGTTGCCCCAGTCCTGCCTCCCAGCCTTCCCCCTCTGCTGTTCTCTACTGAAATGCTGTAGCTGGTCTGACATACATACAGGCTTTCTTCTACATGGGCACCATCTCTTAGCCTCACTCAGGCACTCACAGAGGAGATGGCTTAATTCAAGTGTTCGGTTTTCTATCACACTTGGTTTTCTCAACAGCTCTCTGCTCCTCGCCAAGTTAGTCTGCCCACAACCAAATTCACACACAGAATCATTATTACAAAGAAGCTCTACTTTTAGGGAAGTCTTTACTTGCCAGAGCAGTGACCTATCCTGACCAGTTTCCTGGCTCCAGTGCTGTGCTGGGCTGAGTCGCTGGTTACACGGCGTGCTCCCCTGGCTGACATCCTGCTGAGAGATAACAGACTGCCACTGGTGGTCCCCTTTGCATCATGCTTTGGGCTTGGATGTTTCAAAGAGGATTCAAGTCTTGCACTGTCATTAGACCTCAGCTTGGAATGTTTTTCCCTAGTTCCCCCCCATGAAATTCCACCGTTGAATTACCCACCTTTTTGTCCCCTGTTTTTAAACAGTTAGTTGCAGATCTTTTACTGCTAGCAAACCTGTGTCCATAAATCATGTTCCAAAAAGCACAAACAGCACATTCTTAATGAAAATATCCTTTTACACATCTAAATGATAAAGTAAATGTTTGAGAAAATGGCCCCTATGTTTTTTTTATGGTATTTTAAAACAGTCATCTCAAAATAAACAAAAAGAAATGTTTTTTAATCATCTGGAATTTTTAATTTCCTATTTTGCATGGGAACCTGAGTAATCAGACATATGGTATGCTTGTTAACTGGGAGAGGGTCAGGATTAGAATAGATTCTCAAAATTAGAAAGCACTAAAATATAGCAGCAATCTTGGCTGCCTAAACTTAAACAATGTTTTGTGCTAATTGCTGGAACAGATCAACACTGAAAAAAACCCACATATCTAAATGATTCTCTGAAATGTGCTGCTTGGCAGGAGAGAGGAAGCCTCAGGGGGATAAGGACGAGCTAGTCCATAATGTACCTGCAAAGGGGATGATCTGATGCAGACACAGCTGATAAGGTGCAAAAAGTGAAGTATTGTTTGGTGGCTTCTGTATGAGCTCAGTAGCTTTAAGAGTTGTAGGACTCCTAACACAGAAGAGTTGGTCAGGTAAAAGTAATACTGTTTTTGGATTTATAGTGCTAGGCATCACTGAGCCAGTCAGCAGTAAAAGCACATCCCGGTATGAGCTTTCCTGCCCGCTGTGCAAGCGCAGTTCATCGGCCGTACAGCTGCCATCGGTGCAGGCGTGGTGGCACAAACACCACACCACCATTCTAGTTTGGTACTGGTGTAGTGCTTTAGATCAGTGGGCTAATGGCAGGAGACAGCTCCCAGTGTTTCCATGTGCCATTACACTGGGCCCACGCAGGGGGTGAATGGGTGCATGTTTTGCTGCTTATACACGACACAGATCCAGGCCAGCTGTACTTCCGGCAGGGGAAGTCGGCACGCATCCTGCACTGGGCTCATTCGTCACTTCATGTGGAATGTATCTGACCCCACTGCAATTACATCTGCTATGTTCAGACTTGCCCCCATTTCAGTACACACAGGTAGAAGAGTTTTTTCTTCTGTTGTTTTTCAGTCATGTATTTGCACCTTGCACTTCACCGGGAAATCAATTTGAATCCAGCTATTGGAAAAATATCTCACCAAAAAAAACTTAGGGATAGTTTACAGTTCCAGCTCTGGCTGGCTACTTCATACCTCTTCAGTGAGGGAACAACCCAAAAGACCATGTATCTCACTGCAGTGTTTGGGAAGACTGCTTGGAACAGTCTTTTGTGATTAGGGGGCATAAATGACAGCAGTCTGTGGCCTGCACTAATTGCCAGTCCAACTATTCAGGCATCATACACATAGCACACACCTGATATTTTCATTTTCACTTTCCCCTTTCCTAGGTTGTCACTGGTTGGCTCTCCACTGGGACTACATTAAATTCAGCTAGTTCAGTGATTCCACATTTAAAAGTCTTTGTCTTCTAGAAATGCTTTTGTATCCTCCAAACTGTGGCTCTGAGCCATTCACACAGGCATAGGATGATAGTCTAAGTGCTCTAATCTTCCCTTCTCACAACTGTAGGTGTTTCTGGTGAATGTGATTTGCAGAGTTGTCCAAGCATTCCAGGCTGCATTGCCAGAAATTTCTATCAGTATGAACAACTATCAGGCTAAAGTTTTTAGAAATAAGGCTGTGTATATTTCCATATACATACACATATGCTAACATACTATAACATGTCTGCATGCAGCAGAGATTAAAGATAGGATTGTTTATTATAGCAAAACCTAAGCTGTTTGGTCTAGCTGTTGGTTGAACTCTATGTGGTACACTGACTCTTCGTTCAAGAGGTTAAAGACTCTTGCTTACACTTGAGACATTTAAGACTAAATGATGCAGCAGAAAACTTCCCCTTTAGACTGGCTGATAATAATTGAAGAGACAGAACTGTGCATTTTTATATGCCTAGCTTCATCTGCTGCATTGCATTTTTAGAGCACTGTATGTGACAAACCTTCCAGGAATCCCAAACACAAATGGAAGTTCCACTGAATCACTTGAAGCAGCTGAAGGACACCATCAGTGAGGCCACACAGCTGCATGGAATGTGATGAATTTCCAGGAATAGGATTGTTTCCTGGAGATTATTGTGTAAAATACAAGTATAAAGAAGGAACAAAGGTAATGCTGGCAGTCTGGGCACCACTAGGCTATTTTAGTTTGTGAAAAGAAGAATGAAGAAAACAAGTCATGCTGTAAGACCTTTGCTAGGCTAACAGGAAGCCTACGTGTCAAGAGCAAATCCTGAAACAAAGCAGTACAGAATTGTCTTAGCATAAAATAAAGTTCTCCATGATTTTATCTTACAAAGCCAAATCCACTTTTAACTTGAATGCAGTGCTAATGAAGAGGTAAAGAGCTCCATGTCCATACTTTCATCTAGCAAGAATAAAGGAATGACTACGTAAAAGGCAATAATAATAGAGGTTAACTCTGCAGTTCTGAGGGGAAAGGAGAGCATTGTATTTGGGAGCTCAAAAGCAATAGGAAACCTGACCATTATGTACATTAAGAAATCAGTGCTGCTGACTAGAACCTACTCTGGAGCAGAGGTTAAGCAGAGTACTTTCAAAGGAAAGTACTACATAGCATGTGCAAAAGTTTGACCTCTGCATGCATGCAATGAAAGCCTTCTGCTCTTTTCTTTCAGAGAGCCTCTGCTCCAAGACGCTGGAGGAAGACTTACTTAGAAATAAGTGGTTTCTTAGAGGTGCAAAATCTGGTATGGTTTCCATCGTGGATATGTTTGCTTCTCAGCTTTATCAAGCAGAGCTCAGGTGTTGACACTGGCTGATAGTGACTCAAGTCTGCACCTTCTAATAAGACATCAGGTCTCAAAATCAGGTGATATCATAGTTATTGTTCAGTGTCCGCATTCTTCCAATTTCAGGTGGTCTTTCTACCATATAAAAAGATGCTTGAATAGAACACAAAAACTAGGAATAGCATTTCATGAAACAGGTTTTCTAATGCTTTCATATTTCTGCTACTTATTTATTTTTTAGTCCAGCAAAGAGAGAGAAGCAAAAATATGAAAAACCCACTTATGTGCATCCAAGAATAAGCAACTAGACATGGTCAGCTTATCAAAATTTAAAGAACAATTATATGATACTACAGTTACTTTTCACATCTACTTATTGCAAAGAACAGCCTGTATCCATACAGCTGAACTCCCTCATTGCCACCAACAGGGCTGGATCCAAACTGGAAACAGTCACTGGCCTCTGCCACCCTGAGCACTGCAGGAAGGGTGCTGACCAGCCCAGAGATGCTCCATGGATCCACCACAACATGCAGCATCCACAGAGAGCAGGCTTGTGCCCAGCTCTCCACCCAGGGCCTGCTCAGCTTGCCTGTGCAGGCATTTTCTGCACAGCTGCAGAAATATTTGCACACATGGAGGGGGAAGAAGGGAGGAGAGGAGAGGGCAGCAGAGCCATCTCCCTCAGCAGTACCATCAGTCTGTGCCAGCTCACGCTATTTATGGAATTTCAGCTTAGCCCTGACAACAGCGCTGTATACCAGACAGACAGACCTCCTCCAGGCTTCCACTGGGAAAGCAGGCAGCAATGTCAGCCCACAAAAAGTGATACACCAGCTTTGAACAGAACACAAGAACAGAATTGTTTTGCCCTGCACCTGTATTTTGCCATTATCTTCACAACATCTCAGTGGTGTGGCCCCTACTCTCTGCATCACAGTATGACTCCCCCACACAAGGCACCATGGTGAAGAGATCATGAGCTGGGAGAGCTGCCTGGCACAGCCCACGGGCCTTAGCTTATAACCCAGAAGCAGTGAAGCTGCATTAGCTGAAAAGGAGACAGCAATGCGTGGCAGCTCAGCCAGAACAGAGTGCAGTCTGCATTCCCTCTCCTGGCGAGTATCTTGACAGCAATTGAGAACTCCTACAGGGAAGAAAAAACAAAAAACAGCAACAAAAAAAACCCCAAACAAACAAAAAAGAGAAGGTAAATAACTGTTTCGTTTTTTCTTCCAGTCTAACTAATAAAACAGTACTACTGGCTCAGATTCTAGGAATTTGACAAGAACAGTATGTCATTATGAAGAACCAGAAAGACAGGAAATGATGAGGAACTTTCCAACAGAAGCAACAGCGAAAACCCTGACTAGTTAAAGCCTTGATAATTACACCCAGGATCACCCAGGCAGTCTTGTTCTGTGCCTTTGGATAGGTCCATCTTCCCTTCCTCTCTCCCATCTTAAGTGTTCCTCTTAGACCTAGCAGATAAAGTTAAAAGCTGAAAGGAGATTTGATGTATATACAGAAGCACACTTGAAACTGATCCATGCCCTCACTTCAACTCTTTCAAAGGTTATTAAATGTGGAATGGATGAATTAGCCCAGAGGATACTGTATTCATAGTCACAAATATGGTTTCTGCAGATTTCATAGGATGAAGAATACTTGCATCATATTCCCACAGGAAATTAGGCAAAGAACAAACATTAAAGTAATGATGTGATACATCATTTTCCTAGTAAATACTGAATGTGCTGGTTGATTTCAAACAAATGTAACAAAAGAAGTATCAGATAAACAGAATTCCTTCAAGTTGCATGAAAAGAGGTAACTGGCTACCTAGGGGAAGAAGATAGTGATTGCAAACGTTCCCCAGCCAAGAGAAAGCCTCCAAGATTAAGTTAAAACAACAGAAAATCTGTAAAAGGGAGGTCACTTTTAAATACCCCAGGCATGAGGAAATCTTCAGGGACACTGATCTGTAGGCCAGGCTTCATTCCTTCAGCTGCTTATGAAATGTTGCAGTGTTAGGCTTTTCTTCCCTGGTTTCAGTTTTCTCAACTTCCAGTTATGAGATGGTTTGTTAGAGACTTCAGATTGACTGCGTGCTTGTCCAAGCTAGAATCAGTAAAAACCATCTCCAAGTAGGAATGCAAAGATAATGCCTGTGTGTCTTGAAAATCCTAGGAATCCCCAAGTGTTATGACACTGATGAAGTGCATGTTAAACTGACAGGAGTCCCTGGCTGCACACATTAGCTGGAAGACCTACAATGCTGACACATGGCAATGGCTCCAGAAAGTTTTATTGCTCTACCTTCTTGGCTTTGCCACTGTTCCCCAAGGTACTCACCAAAAGCTGCCTCAGGCACAGAAAGGCAAAGGCCTTCAGATTTTTTATTTTCTTGCTCCTGGTACCTTTAAAAAGCACACACTGAGAAAGTACTAACCCCTGTCTTTTATCTTCTGTCCTCCTAACCTTGGACAGTGGCAGGATCGGTAACATCCCATCAAAGCGTTTGCAGTCATGGTCTCCTACAAGTAAGAGACTATCCCATCATTATGTGGTAGCTAGTGCTCCAGTAAAAGATGATGTTGACCTCTAGTGACTAGTCCGGGGATACCTGGTGGCATGATCACAGTGAAAGGTTTCTGTACACAGCCAGCCAAAAATGTCACTGAAGCTGGCACATGAGGAGTCACCCTCCTCATGGGGGTATGCAGTTACACAGCCCTTTCATGGAACAGAAACACCCAGCTGAAACAAAGACCACAAAAAGCTAAATTATGCATGCAGAGAGATTTAAATAGAGGACAACTGCACAGTGACTGCAACCTCAAGAGAAAAAATGCACCCCGAGTAAAAGGACTGGACAGAGCAGCCCATGTAGATAGACATCATGGTATAATCCAGGAAAAAATCAGAGGGTGAGGAGTCAGGTAAGGAACGATCTGAGCTGGAAGCAATGAATTAAATAGATTTCTCAAAACACAGAAATGAAGCAAGAGGAGACAATTGTGATTCATTGCAAATAAGCAAAACAGCAAAGGAACACCCCAAGCAATCCACTGTCTATTTCTTTGCTGACATAACCCAATAGAATCAACATTTTGCCAGATTATTAGTAATGGAAAATATTGTTAGACATTTAAATGCTTGCCATCAGCAAGTTATGCATTTGATTTTTAAATCTCATTCATTCTACATAATGAAAGCATTTCTTCAATTATGTTTGAAAATCATGTAGAATATGTTATATTTCACAATCACAGAATAAAACCAGAAGACAATACATGATGCCTTAGGAAGTTATTCAGAACTTATGCACAGATCCAAAATAACAAGTGTTTTATTTTCCCACTTATTTAAAAGAAATTAAGAAAAAACTCTTCCCAGCAGAGCCACTCAAGACACCTGAAGAAACTAACAGATATTCAAGAAAAGGTTAAACAACAAAACTGACTTGAGGATTGGGAAGGAGAGTAAATTCCAGTCTAATGACACAGCTCAAGCGATGTAGTGACTACAGTGCCCCATATGGAGATACCAGCAAAAGGGAAAGTAGGTGAACAGAGGATGCTTCCAGGTAACTATTCTGACATGGACTGGAAATGGGAAGAAAATGAACAGAATTTCTATTTCCTCCAGAACTAAGCAATGGTAGCTCTTTCTCAGTGGAAAAGGACCTTTCTCATTTCCAAACTGTTTCCATTTAATAAAACTTTTGTAATAGTAACATCCATTTTGATAACCCTTCTTACTTGTCAGCTTGGACCAATTAGCATCAAAACTGGGATGACAACCCAGCAGCAAAAAGTAAGCTAAAAATGCACATTTTGCATTCAAATACATAATTTAAAGCAAGGAAATCACTTAAGGTTTTGCTATTGGGGTAGTGCATTTGCTTTGCACACAGAAAAGACAAACCAGTACTGCTGCCCCCCATTTGTTTTCCATTCCTGGTCTCCAGGGCATTGCTCCATACTGCAGAGACTGGAACTCAAGTGTGTGTTTACAACCAAACTTCAAAGAGCTTAATTTTTTTTTTTTTTTTTTTTTTTTTAAGCTGTCTTTGCAAAGCAGATGTCGGTACCTGAAATCCTGGCACGGCACCCACCGAATCAGGCAATAAGTGCCGTCAGGGGGAGATGGAGAGCACAACTGCCTGAGGCGGCGTGGAGCACAAGTAGGGTAACGTAGTAGAAATACCTTACGCAAGGTCTTGGAGCGTTTAAAAGCTGAAATAAATTGGCATGCCAATAGGAGATTAAAAAAAAAAAAGTAAAACAAATGAAAAACAAAATACTGTGGAGCTTCACAAATGCTCGCTTTAGCTTCCTGGGTAATAGCTGATTATTTCTGAACACTTAGCTGGTAGATTAATTTTTGAATCTTTAATTATCATACACACATACCTTTTATATTTGTGCAGCTGTCTGTAATGACTGCAGTAATTCCTCAGCATATATTCTCTCTCTCTCTCACCTGGAGATGGTCTCAGGGCACATTATCATTTTGGGAGGGAAAGGCAAAGACATAATTAAGCATATCCAAATGTGTCAGGTACCCAGCTGCACAGGATGCATTTTCCATGCTTCAATGGCAATCTGATTCAATATCAGTATATTCAGCTTATACCAAAAAACCTCTCTGATTTTTGGTTTATTACTTTGCCTGAGAAAAAAAAAATCAGGTAAATGCTACTCCCTCCCCACTGACTTAGGGATGTAACTGTCAAAAAAGCCACTGACTTAACTCTATGAAGATGGCAAAAATACAGCTGCGAGCTAAATGAACACTAAGGATGCAAACAGAAATGTTCATAAGGAGAGAAACACAGACCTACAACCAAAGCTTTCCCTACCAAATAGTACTTTTTTCAGTACTCTTTGCTTCAATTCTTCAATTCTTTCACCATACAGCAAGGACAGCCTCTAGAGTTACTGAGTTTGCCTCCAAATCAGTGTGTTTTTTACTCTGTGTTCTACAGTTGGCTGTGACTACTATTTAGGTCACATTTCTATCTATGAATGATCAAAAGTGGTACAGCCACTGAAATAAACAGCTCTGTTGTGCCCCTCCCAGCTCTTACTGTCATGCCAGCACAAGCCTGAATTCTCCTACCATAGCAGGCTGTAATTTTATCATCAGCTGGACCCTGAGGGAGAGGCAGCAACCACAGTGATTTAGCATCTCCCTGACCTCAATACAGGAACGGAAGGAATGTTTACCTAGACACAGAGGAAATAATTTTCACTGTATCTAGAAGCTTTAGGGGACTCCTTTGCCCTACAGAATTATTCCTACCATTAAAACTTACTTAAGGGTGGGCTGTTAATGAGAAAAGGCAGAACTAAAATCAACTGGCACAAAGTTAAAGAGAGAAAATTCTGAAAAATGTGGGATTTTGCAACTTAATGGAGCTCAAAGCCTTATTAACCATGGTAGACTTCTGCAGCACAGCCTTGTTATTTCCCTTTAAAAAGTCCCGCAACAAAACAGCAGCTTTTTTCAGGGGAAAAAAAAAATAAATCCCAAAACTCGACTTGTATTCTCCTCCAGTTTTGTTTTGAGTGTGCTGGGTCATGGAGCAATATTCCAAGGGAAGTAAATGACTGAGATCAGAACTGATTAAGCCTGAAGTCTTAAAAGACAAGTTGTCATGCACTATTTGCTACTTCACTGCTGACTCAAGAACATTCAGCTCGTGTGCATATTCCACTTCCCCATCTGCCCACTGCTTCAGCTTCTCTCTGACAGTTGCACATTTATAGCACAAACATCTTTGATATATTAAGAACGAAGTGCAGGGCAGCATAAAACATGCAGTGCTTTTCATCAAGATATCAGAAGTACTACTCTATTGACTATTAATCTTTATCTGTGAGCTTAACTTATTAAAAGACTCAATTTTAACATAATAAATAATGTAACTATGTACGGTGACCTACTGCAATGTAGAATTTCAGTCTCTTTTGCTATGGAATATTAGGCTTTGTTTATACTCCTGATGGATCTGTATAAATCTATGGGAATGAAAATCAATCTGTCTTTATAAGCTGCTACCACTACTAAATGCAGAAAACCAGGCAGCTCTAGTGAAAAGGAAGACTCAGTAAATTTAAAACTTTGTACTTAGAGTTTATCAGTTTCCTCTGAAGCAATGCAGGTAAGAATAGTTATCAGTTCAGACTATTCAGTGGATTTATTTCTCAAGCTAGCAAAACCACATACACTTGGCATAAAAACAGATTTAAATCAAATAAGATTCTGATGTACTTGCCTTTGACATTGTTGCTTGTGTCTAGCCATTTCTTAAAACAGAAAACTTGGCTTTTCTCGCATATATTATGATTTATATCCACAGAAGAAAACAAATCTTTGTTTTACAAGATCCTTTTATCAATACATCTGTAAGAATAAAAAGGGTTATTTGGAATGGTATGAATACCCTTAACTCCCACTGGCTTTGGGTGGGATCCAAGCACATTCACTAAGCAGTTACTCAGAAACTCAGCACCTTACTGAATTGGTCCCTGCACAGCTCCCAAGTTACTTTACCAGGTTTCTTTAGTGAGACAGACTGCTTTGAAGGAAAAATTAGCGGTACCTCTCATCAACCAGATTAAGGAACTGATTCAGGAGTGAAAATGGCTTGCTCTACAACAGTTGGACTGGCTCCTCCTCTAGCTTTTCTCCCCTCTGCAGTTTTTCATCTCCACTCCAGGAGTGGCTCTGTTGCTTTGACATAGCCACTTAACTTTGCCTACCTCATAAAAAGCAACGCCAGCTTTGGGTTGCCTTAATAACACATGCTGAAATACAACAGTTCAGCAACTGCTGCTGGAGAACCTGAGTCATCCCTAAGCAGCAGAAAACTCTCTGTGGAGCACAGAAACCGCTATCACTGCTCCATAATAGAGCACTAATCTAGATAAAACATAGGCAACCTGAGGAAAGCTGACAGTGTTAGAGATTAATGAGCCCACGCAGTCATCAGTTATCAAGGGTTATGCATCGCAGAATTCTGATTAGTTTCCCTTCTATTCCTAAATTTCCAGACAACCATCGCAGCCACAGCAACTGAGCATATCTGTTTTCTGATAACAAGACATGCTATTTATGTGCTCTCAGATTTTTTTTTTTAGATCTTTCTATCCTTACACTTCCTACTTATTCTTATTTTAGATAAATATATTTAGTATGGATCCTAAGCCTGTTTAACACCAGATCTGGATTCCATACCCATGTATGTGCATATATGTAGCTATATACATATTTATTACAACCCATGTAAAGAAGTCTTGGCCATTTGGTTGTAATAATGTACTACAATAAAAAAAAAAACCAAACCAAAACCTGAGAGGCAGCCAAGGCTAATTATTTTGCAAGCAAATTCAAAGTTACACCCTGAGCAGTCATCATAAGAGGAGAGACTGTTCTTTGTCCCATTTTCCTACTGACTCTGGTACTTGTCAGACTGTATTGAACTAATTCAGCTTGTTAAACCAGCAGAAAACTAGTACACTAGTGTTTCGCCAGGCTTTTGCGTCGAATCAGCTCAGCATAAGCTCCAGCAAAAGCCAAAACAATGGTTAGACCACAGGACCAAGGCACAGGGGGCAGAGGATTGGGACCTCCCCTATGATGATGAACACCTTTAGCTATAATGAACAACTTCACTCAACCCCCCCCCACCAAACTGTTTCATGCACAATTTTATGCAGTTTTGCTACTGAGCAAGGCCGATTTAAAATGATGCATCAATTCACTATTTCCTTGCAGGTTAGCTATGTTTTCAATGAAGAGTAGTGAGCCATGTTCCTCCTTTTTCCCTTATATCAAGCCTGAACCCTGGCTCCAGAGATTTTCACATTGCACTGCCAATAAGATTGCAGTGACTGGCTTTTTCACATACCTCCTGCTACGGTTTTCATCCTTTCACACTTTTTAAATAATAATCACATTAGTTGCTTTGCAATGTCTTTTGACAAGAGTATTGGTTCCACAATGCATAGGTATGCAAGTAGAGGGAGCAGAAAAGAAGTAACTTCTATTCAGTGTTTTATAATTAAGATTTATAAATAGTATTGGTAAATTTAAAATTAGCATTTCTACAACAGGAAAAAGCAACAGCAAGTAATAAATGTACCCGTTTAACAGCAGGCCCACAAGCACTACAGCCTAACCCCTCACTGTGTTAAGCACCATGCTGTCACAGCTGCCTACTAGCATGTAATACTTCCCAACAGCCTTGCTGGGCTAAGTAGTAATAATGATCTTTTAGATCTCTCCTGGCACTTTGAGCAATTATTCCTTTCCCCTCAGTCTGCAGGTAGACCCATTTTCATCCTCTATTTTCCACCCCTCCATGTGTTAAAGGCATATGGCTTGCATACCTCTACCACCTGAAAGACTTTTAGGCAGCTCCTGCCAAGCACAGAGCACACTTGTACAAAATAATAGCTGATTATATAGTTATTAGAAGCTGGAAAACAAGAGGATGGATATTCACATAAATGGGTAACATAAAGAAGCAACAAAAACAGATGTAATGGTTCATTTACTAAACAGGAGTTAATGGAGTTAATGCCTGAACCCTTTCAGATGCCAATCCAGCCCCGGAGTGGGTTGCTACTCTCCCCTCCTATGTGCCCTAGAAATGGAGGAGACTGGCATAAACTCTTCATGTACTACCAGGATGGAGACTTCTCCAAACACAGGAATTCCTAAGACATTGATGTGTCCTGCAATGTATAGGAGTGTAATATGACTTCTTGCTTCTTCCTACATCACCTGTCAGCTCCATCATGACAGCAAGTGAACTGCAGTCTCTGCACTCCCTCTGGGAAATGCATTACCATGCTTGCACATTTGAGGGCAAGGCCAAATGAAGCATGAGAGCTCGATCAATTCCTGATCTCCAGAAAGACCTAAAGTTCTCCAAAATCCTTACCAGAAACAATCCATAGGATGACGTGCACTGCCTCCTGCTTTCAGGATTTGCTCCTATATACATTTGTGATTTACTACAACAGCATTATTTATGACAGTTTAGCCACATGATAGCTGTACGTGCCAATCTGGGAAGAGAATCGTTGCTAACCCACTTCTCCCAGTACAATTCCAGGCTGCATTTGATACTTACCCAGCTCACAAAAATTAGAGTGGGAGACTTGGAAAAGGTTCTGTAACAACAATTAAGATGGAAGCTTAGTTCTAAGTCAACACAGGAACTTCTCTCCTAGTCCAGAATACAAAAACTGTTTTGACACGGAGCATAATATTTATTTCCGCCTGCTGTTCATTATCTTCACACTTTCCTGTGGAAGACAGACCTGCTTGCACATAGGTACAGATAGCTGCCAGCAGACTTCTGAGCTTTGCATTAAATGCACTGTCTCATATGTAAAATAAAGAACAGTTCATAGAATTGTAATGCAAAAAAAAAAATTTAATTTTTACACAAAATGTTCATGATACGGAAGGTCACAATACAAAGTTCATAAACACAATACAACACAAACAAGTTGAAAAGCCTTTTTTGAAAGTGATTCTTAATACAAAGACTAGATGCCAACAATACTTATTGTACAAGGTTTGACAGTGGATTTATATATTGATTCCCTGAAAATCCCCTCATTTTGAAGAAATTTTGAATATTAAGGTAATGCCTGAAATGGATTCAAGAAATTAAGAGTTACATTTGTCTCCACCCTCAATTCTAAGCACTTGGATTGGGTTTTGCAGTACAAAATGGATAGTAAAGGCACACTGTGGTTTGAAAGCAAGGCTAGAAATTATAGCCTTTACATTTTCTGGTTTTGTCTGGGTGTGTTATAAACACTCAAACATGCAGCGAAAATAATGTAACCCTCTTGAGGGGGCACAGAGTGAACCAATATTAAAGTCTGCAAAAAATGTAACCCATTTAACCTATAAAGCAGTATTACTATTCTTATGCATTTCTGAGCATTTCCTCAAATTCTCTGAGGTTACACATTTTAGAAATGAAGTACCTTTCTCCAAGTTATTTCTGTTATTTCACTCCTGACAGAACTAGTGTAAAATGCATGTTTAAGATCATCATTCGCCTTCATCAGTTTAGTTGATTACGGAAAAGGACAGATGCACTGCTAAAAAGTTGAAGCTATTGGCCAAGTCAGTTACTTGCTTGTTTAACATTTTCAATACAGATTTCCTATTTAGAAAAAAAGCTTTAAAGAAAATGCTTGCTTAATCTTTTAAAAATTACTAGACTGCAAGTCTTGCGTGTCAAATTCTGGCATAAAGTGTTCTTTAATGTTAAGTTATAAAGTCCAGACAGGCCTATTGCAATTATTAACACAAGTCTTGCCACAGGGCTGTAAATCAATGCACTCTGGCTTAATCACAACTACCACAACTAGCTCTGTTGGTGAACCATGTAAATTCCTATGGGACTATTATACAACTCAAAAGTAGTTGACAGAGTTTGGAGGAGTTATAAACAGACACTATGAAAAACTGTTCCAGCAGCACTGGTCTGCACATAAACACAATGAACCAGTTCACACCAAACACTTCTAAAACTACATAGAAAATAATAGTTTTACCACATTTTCATTCCCTGAGAAGAAAAGTGCTCTAACTACAAAGGTCTTTGGAATGACATCAGTACAGTGAATAAACATGCACCTCTTGCACTGCTATTGCAGAGACATCACCTACTTCCACGCTGATCAGGCTTGTTTGGGGATTTTCATTCAAAATAAACTTTACACTCCACAAAACTGGCAGTGGAATGGGAGCAAGAGATGACTACAAACAGTCTAGTACTAAAACTGGTTTTATCTGTGATGATTTGTTATTACAAACTGGAATGCATAGTTAGCACACTCATGAACACAAAGTCATTAAGAGCACAGATTGCATCATCTGTTTAACCCATAATTGAGATTTTGTATTATTTTAAAGTCTTCGACAAACAAAGTTTTCAAATATGTTTTTGGAGAGCATGTTATTTTTCCCCCCCAGGGGCATAACTTACGTTTATAGTGAACATGATAAACATCACGAGAATTAAGACTTCAAATACAATAAAACAGCGCACAGCAGAAGAATGAAGTCAGGAACCATTTTATTTCCATCCAATTTTGCACGTATTAAGGATGGCATAAGAATTTATCCCACCACTATAATTTATGAAATTATTACATCCCTAGGAGAGGCACAGCTTATAATGCTTCCTGTCTTTTCCTCCCAAGTGCTTACAAGCTGTGTGATTATTTAGTTTGCATTAACTGTGTCTTTCTGTCTCTAATACAAACCTCCTTCATCCTCTCCCCACTAACTGTGTAAGGAGAAGCGGCACTGAGGCAGTCGGTAATGAAAAGTTACAAAAATATTAATCAGCAACATACACCACACTAACACCTGGGATGCTCACAACATACAGAAGACAACTTTGCAACTACATCGTGTTCTGTTCACTGTCATTGTCTCTGAAGATCAGTAATGTAAGACTGGTTGTCTGGTACATCAGTACAACAGTTATTTCAGATTCTTCCGATTCCGAGGCAACAATTTATTTTTTATTTACTATTTTTAAGACAAAATGCTGAAACTGGTTCTAGGTATTTAAAAGCAAGATTCAAATGGCATCTTCCACAATTATCAGATTAATACTTAGTACTTGTCAAAAGCTTTAAAAATTATGTTGCAAAATTACTTTCAGTATACCCCATGCAATTAAGCTGCTCAAATAGTTTAAACTCTTAATTTATTACATTCTAAGTTAGTGAAGAGTTCATATTTAGAAATTATTTCCAGATAGTCCTTAGACCTCATACGGCAGGAGATGAAACTGTTTAAAATCATCACTATCAACAGAAAAAATTCTCATAGGAAAAAAGTATGTACACTATCATTATAGCCAGGCAATCAACTCTTCCATTTCAATAGTACCTTAAGCATTTAACTGAATTATTCCAGTCAGTAGAACCTAACCAACAATTTATTTTTCAATTTTTTCAAACATATTTACCTGTAAAAGCCTGCATTTTTTTGTTTGAATCTAAATAATTTTTTCTTTTCCAATAAAATCAATTCAGTTCAACACATTTAAGACTGATTTGTAAATTGTTCTCTCTCCTTTGTTTCTCTCTCCCTACACAGGTGGTTACACAGATATTAAGCAAAAAACTTGTAGAATGCAACGATGCAGTTTCATTTTAAACTTAGGACTTATCTGAGCATGTCTGCAAACGCTCTCTTACACGAGGTGGAAGTGTTTTTAACAACCTTTCTTCTACGATTAGACTATTTCGCTTTAAGAACTGACATTCTTCCAGTTCAGCAGGAAGTGATTCAAGATAGTTTCCAATGAGCTCTAATTGAACAAGATTCGGTAGCTGACCCACAAAAGGGGACAAATTCATCAGACTGTTATTTCCCAGAAGAAGAAATTGCAGCTTTTTGCATTGGAATAATCCATCAGGCAGCATTTCAATCTAGAAAAAGGAAAGAGAAGAACAAAAATAAAGTACATTAGAAGTTGTTAGCCTACGTGCAGTTGCATGTTTTGACCTCTCCCATTTTTATTTTTAGGGTAAAAAAATCCTCTTAGTTTATGAAAGGATGAGAAAAAAATAAGACTGTAATGCTTCTATCATTATGTGATCAAGTGCTTGAGAGCACTACAGTGGTTTTATTGTACCTGTTCTGTTAACAAAGCTACTGGCAGAAGTCAAGACAAGCATGAAGGGAAGCACATATGTGTGTGCATGCATAGAAGTGCACGCAAAGAGTGCAGCTGGCAGAGGAAATAGAGGCTACTGTCTCCTAAGGATCATTCAGTGAAGGACAAACACAGGCTGTGGAGAGACAGTAGCAGCTCCTGTGTCGTGAAACCTGTACAAGCAGTTATCTGCAGTGCAGAGTCCTGGTCCGTACTACTGACATATAACTTCCAAACTCAACCTCACCAGAAGTGAGAAAAGAAGAAACCTCAAAAGAAGTCTGAAGTTGCAAGCCTGAGCCCCACACTAATGAGCCAGACAGTTTAGCACTGTTGATAAGGTTACCAACCATAATTATTTCCCTCTTCCCAATCAGACAGCTGAGCTGCTCATCAACTAGCTATTGATTCCCTACATCTTTCCGTTTCACATTTACCACTGTTCACTTCCATTAAAATACTACATAGG
>CM076269.1:11782500-11822500 GCA_038380795.1 Pyrocephalus nanus | reverse complement strand
TCTGGGTAAAAGTTTGAAGCTGTTATGGAGAAACAATATGTTATCTCAAAATTTCTGGTGCTTTTCTTGTAACAATTACTGTAGCAAAAGCAACAGCTTCCTCTGGAAAATGCACACTGGTGGGTGAGCCCACACCGGAGTGGATCCCACAGGCAGAAAGGCAACGTTAGGAACTAATTCTCTATTTAATAACGAAATGAGAGGATGGGTATTTATAGGCATGGATGCATGTACCTTTATTTTAGAAATTTATGGTGTATTTTTGGATTCTCTCCCATTGTTTGGGTTTGGATAAATATATTGTTACTTGAGCGGGGTGCACTGGGTGCTGGACTCCTTTTTCTTCATTGGGAATTTTAATTCTGCACTCCTCTTTAACACTTTTTATTTTAATTGTGCACCTAGTAATTATTTTACTTGGAAGATTTATACAGGAAGACCTCGAGTCTCTGATTCCGTGGCTCTGTAGACAAACAACCAAAATGATGATACCCCCAAATCAAAGTATCCATAGCAAGTATTTCAAATTACACTGCAGACAAAAGCACTCCAAGATGATGTGAAGCCCCAAAAGTTGTCCTGTGCGTCCTCATCCTCTGCAGCACCGTGGGGTGCAGCCCCTTCTCCTCAAATCCCGACCGCCCTCCCAAAATCCTGATTTCCCCCCAAAATCCTGATCCCCCCGGCCCATCCCGGCCCCGGGCCCGCAGCGCCTCCTGCCGGCGGCGGGCGGGAGCGGCAGCGCCAGGAGCGCTCCGGGATGGGCCGAGATCTATTGGGAAAGGGACTGGCCGCTCCATACAGGGCCGTGGGTTGAGTTTTAAAAAAAATCCTGAACATTTCACACAAAAAAAAAAAAAAAATCAAAGCTTCAAATTCAGCTCGTCAAAAGAAATTGGTAGAAAAAACCTCCAGTGGTTCTCCTCAGCCAAACACCGTGGGGTGTCCTGCTGGATGTTTGGGATTGTAGGTTCAGGCTCAGGAAGGACAATGAAGACACAGAACGAGCAAGACAACATAAAAGGTTGGACCCTGCCAGCTGTAAATCTTGCCCAGGTGAGCACCGGCCTCAGCAGCAAGAATTGCTGCAAATGTGAGTGGGGCTGCAGGGCACGGACCTGGCTCCAACCCTCTGCACTCAGCAAACCTGTGTACAGGGACTGTGCTTAGAATGTTAGGAAGAAATTGGGAAGGAATTGTTTCCTGTGAGGGTGGGGAGGCCCTGGCACAGGTTGCCCAGAGCAGCTGTGGCTGCCCCATCCCTGGAAGTGTCCAAGGCCAGGTTGCATGGGGTTTGGAACAACCTGGGGTAGTGGAAGGTGTCCCTACCCGTGGCAGGAGATGGGACTGGATGAACTCTAAGGTCCCTCCCAATCCAACCCATTCCATAGTTCTGTTATTTTATGATATTTTCATAGTGGCGCAGGTATGACTGGGCTATATGAGCACTGGAAACAGCTCATTTGATATTCTCTGCTGGAACTTATTTAATGTGAGGAAAAGTCATGGTTTATGTCCTCTTGGAGAAAAAGCAGAAGTAAAGGTTTTCATGATCTTTTTCTGTGCCTCAATCTTCCATACTTTGAGATAGGGGCTTCAAAATAATTTACTTGTTTCTAAGCACATCATTCTTTTTTGTATCAAAAGGGAGAAGAAAAGAAATAATGGAATAATTAATTTTAATCTGTTTTCAGAACACAGGGAGCCATTCTAAACCTATGTCTTGAACTATTTTCAGGACAAACAGTAGAAATTAACTTTTTTTTTCCATTAGTAACTTTCTACAGGGGGAAAACACATTTCCAAGCTGCTCTATTTATGTTCCACATGTTGCTGCAATTGCCTTGAATTGGATTGTGTGGAAAATCCTTTTTCTATCGAATCTGTCTCTCCACACTGGATATAAGTAGGACAATATTATCCTAGAACTCCAAAAACTTTATGTACACAACATCTTATTTGAAATTAATGGGCACATTCTCAGTCCCAGAAACCCATTTATTTTAGAAGAGACATCCTGCCTTTTTGGGGGCTTGCCATGTCTGAGCAGAGCAGGGTCAAGCTGAATATGGAGCTGGGGGTTGATTTATCTCCAGGATTCCTGCAATTTCTCAGATGTCTGCTGGCATCACATTCAGGTAGAGAGAGAATAAAGTGACATTTACTATTTCAGTCTCAAAGTGAGTGTGGATATTGTTGCTAATAATCATCCTCTTGTAAATTATAAATGTCAAGGACACCCAAACCCACATAGCTTCTTTTATAGAAAGAATCTCTCCCGTTTGCAGGCATTGTCAGGGCTGTGTTTGGAATAGAGCACAGCATTAGCCTTTAAGATGTTTGATCCCTGCCTTCAACTCCTCCAATACAAATTAATAAAATGGGGATTTTTTTGTAAGGCATGGCACCACTTAAAATCCACATGACCTACAATTGCTGTGCTTTAGGTTACCTTTGGTAATTTTGGTTCTTAAAAATGAGAGTAAATGGGGCTGACCCGTGCCAGTCCTGAAATCAGAGAACATTCCAAGCACAGCAGCCACTCTCCCTTTGCTCTCAGCACATCCCAGCAGAAATGATGATTGAATCCAGCACATTCCAGCAAAGAAAATCAAGATCTAGACCAGAAATGGTTGTAATAAGAGGGTATTGCATCTTCTTACTGCATATCCCACCCAGTGTTGTCCCCATTGCTTCCCCAAGTGGCTGTTCCCGGTTCCATGGAACAGCATAGCACAGGCTGTGTTTGATACATGAGCAGGTGAAATACAGATAATTCATTAGACCTAATTAAAATTGGGGTTTGAGTTGTATTTTGAAACCCTAAAGATATCAGTAAGCACATTATAAGTGTTACCTCTCCAGAGTTCAATAACAGTGTTTATGGACAGGGTAACAAGTATAAATGTCTCTTTGAATGATGAAATTGTCAAATTTGAAGAGAAGCAAAATGAAAAGGTGTGGAAGAACAGACTGTGGGGAAGAACCCACAGTCCTGCTTCTGATGTTGCTTAAACTACTGATGATTGGGTTTTCTCTGGTGAAACTGTTGCACAGTCAGAGGAAAGCTCTTAGAGCCTAAAAGACCAAAGATCTAGGTGCTAATTCAGCAAATTATTTTTATTATTTGCCCTTCTTTCTGGACCCACTGATAAAATTTCTCATTTAATGTGAGAGAAGGACACAATCACATTAAATTTAATGAAATTTTATCGCTAGTGCCATAAATAAAGTTGAACTTGGGGGTGACACATGGGCTGGGGGGAGCATGAGAATGCCACAGTGGAGGACTCTGTAGTCAAAGCTGCACAATTTCTTAAGGTCTTTTTTTGGAAATATCATTCCTTTTGCAAACCCTCACTTCCCTGTCTTGTACAGAAATGGCTGTTTGGACTTCAGTTCAGCAGGAGCTTGAATACCCCGTGTTGTTCTGCACATGGTCCCCCTGCCAAGTTATCCCAATTAATGGCTATTGATTTCAGTGTTATCTGTTCTATGAAAGAAAAGGATAGTCAAATAATAATAACCTCCAGTTGGTTTCCCTGTTAAATAAATCTAAAGACAGATTTGCATGAAGGCCCACTGTTAAATGCTTTGATCAGGATTTTCTTCAGCAAGAGAAAGTCCCAGACTTTGTGTCCCCATCTGAAACACAAAGGCCCAAAGGGAGGAGCAGGGGAAACAGTGGCGTGTTGGAATTGTCATTAAAAGTCAGCCCAAGGAAACAAGGCTGGTGTTGCACTAATGCCTCCAGCTCAGAAACCTTCCATGCAGGATTAGCAACTGCAGCACCTCCCGATTTAGTCCTGGTCATGCAACATTTCTTGTGTTTTTGAAGAGCTTGCTGTCCAGATCCAAGCAGATACTTGGAAACTTGAATTTTTGGGGAGTGTGCTTTTGTCCTGCTAGAACTGCTGTTTTTAAAGCCATTATTTTGAAGAGTTTCATGTAGGAGAGCTTGGTGGGCCTGGCATAATAGGGATATGAAGATGGATTATGGAGAGGCCCAGAGTACTCATTAGGGTAAGGAGAGGGAGGCCAGACTGCTGATGGGAATGACGGATTGTGCTCTCTCCTGCCTTCTTCTCAGAAGGCAGCTCCTGCATTTTGTGTTTTAATTTTAAAGATAATTACTTTAATTTAATTCAGGACTTTTTAGGAAGGTAACAGAGATGAGAACATTTGTTATGGGCCTATCATCTCACATGTTTGAATTCCGGTTAGTGAGGAGTGATGGAAAATAGGCTGTCTGGAGTGGGTTGGACAGGCCTTGTGATCTTCCCTGTGTAATGGCATCTGCTTTATCTCAAAACCCCTCAGCACCTCACATGTTCTGACTGAGAGGCTTCTTCCCAGCAATAGGAGTAAAGAAGCTGAGAGGTGAATACCCATGGAGTCCCCGGTCCCTGCATTTTGGCTTGTTGGCCAAGTAGCTCGTGCTACTCTGAGGCTGCACCTTTATTAGCATTTCAGCTTCCTTCACCTTTGGCACCGTGGTTTGCACTGCAGGGTGCAGTGCAGGGCCTTAGAGTTTGCAGCTGGGCTCCTCTTGGATGAAATCCTGTCCAAAAGCTCTGAGCCAGGAATGTGAAAGAGCACTGGGCAGCCCTGCCTGGAACAGGAGTGCCATTGCCCCACTCCAGGTCCGGTCCCTTGGGACCACGTGGCAGTGCAGACACAGCCCCACTGTTCCTCCTAAAGCCATGTTCAGACACCAGATTTTCAAAGGATCCCAAGGATTGTACCTTTGAAAATCAGGCTACTGATCTCAGCCAAACTTTACTAACTGGCACAGAACTGCTTCCCCTCTCCCTGCAGCCTCTTGTTCATAAGCATTTACTTCACTCCTGTATCCAAGCAGGCCTGGAAAAATTCTGGTACAGTAGATCAGACTTTTAGAGATACCTGGATATCGACCTCTGTGACTTGTCCAGTGTGGGAAGGTGCACTTGGAGAAGAAGGAGCTCTGAGGTACATCCCAAAATTGCTGTCAGTGTGAGCAGTGATCCCATCGGGATAATAATGACTGTGAAAAGCCTGTGTTGGTCACTGAGAGTGGCCACAGCTCCCTCCAGTAACATATTTGTATGACATGAGCTGTGATTAATGACTTGCTGAGTGATAACAACATATTTGCATAGGTGAGGGCACTGTGTTTCTAACCTGCTATGGTTCCTACTTTTAAACTTCTAAATGGTTTGCAAAAGTTTTCTCTACTTACTTTCCAGGTTTAATCAGGCATGCTTAATAAATTAGAGGAAACGGTTTCATTAAGAAATATATGGTGATCCTTTTTATAGAGCAAAGGCACTTGGCTCTTTACAAGGCATCCCTTAATACCATGTGCTTAAAACTGGCACTGTTTTTAAGAACAAACCCATTCCTATGCTCCCAACCCAAATGCAACAGGAAAAATACCATTATTTCAGGACTACAGATAAAAAGGGGATTCAATTTTGAAAAGCTTGTGGCAATGAAAAAATATAACTTCAAATGTGAGTCAATTCTTTGAGGCCTTAACATTCATTTGTTGCAAATGGAGGGGGCAGAGGAACCCAAGGCCGGACCAATTGGCATCTTCCAGGCTGGGAAAGGTCAAGTGGTGGCTCCCTGTGTGAGAGCTGCTCCCAGGCTGTGTTAAAATGCTGGTATTAAACACAAGTTACATCTGGGGTCAAGTGACCGCAATAACAGGGGACACAGCAAGCCCTCAAATCACTCCCTGTGATGAGAATGACACGGAGCTGACATAATATCTGAGGTGTGATGGAACTGAAATCCTCAGCACCTGAACACTTCACCTACTGATGGGTAACCTGACCCTCACCAATCTTATAATCATACCCATGTCAAGGGGGAAGCTGCATTTCCCGGAGCAGAAGGTACAGTCACTCGCTTTTATTTATTTATTTTTTTTTTTAGGCTCTGACTCTGCCTCTGGAATGATGTTGTTAAAAGTTTCAATACTCTGCTTTAAGCCTTTCAAATCAATGTCTTCCGTGGAAAATCAGCTCCCGCCTCGGGGAAGAGAGACCTCTTTGCTGGCCGTTCTCTTCATTCCCGGTGCTTTGGTTTATGGAGCAGCAGCTCAGTGCGGTCCTCAGGGCATTCTAAGAGATACAGGTTGGGCTCAGAGCTGGCACTTTCAAACCAAAGACCAGAGAGCAAGGACTTGGGGTGACTGTGGTTTGTTCAGGCATGGTCAGTGACTTTGGGCACAGGAAAAACCCTTTTTTAATAGAAACATCCTCTTAAGGAAAAAATAGGCTGTTTATTATAACATTCCAAATGACATCATATTGGATAACTTTTATATTGCCAAAAATACTATTTTTCTAATTATTATTTTTATCTCTAAATCTTATCTTTTTTAATGTTCTCTTTAAATTTGTCTTTAAAATTGCATGCTGGAAGATCCTGATTGCAGAGACTTCTTTGTATTCACATTTTGCTAATGAGAGCAAACAAAGCTCCCATTAAAACCCCATTCATATAAGCTGAGCTGGAGCAAAATATTCCTCCAATATTTTCCCATCTATTTGCACAACCCAAACCAATCCTTGCACGGAGCTGTGGGATGAATCAGCATGTATTTAAATCCAAGGCAGAGGGGAAGGACTACATTAGTTCTGTGCCACAGACCTGTCAGAGCTCTGAGGAGATTAAAGGCATGACCCCTTCATCCCTAACATTGCTCCACAAGAGACATTTCTGTCACTATTTCTGCCACTTGGCTTTCTAAGATGCCACGAAGCCTTAGGGCGACCTCTGCTACATTTCAGTGTTGTTTATTGATTTCTGACCCAGTGCTTAATAGTTTTCCCAGTCCCCCTGAATGGCTTTTGTAAGCAATAGGGTTTGTGCATCTCACCGATCAATACCTTTTATATTTACAATAAAATTGAAACTGCTTCTGCTGGGGGTGCAGCCCAGCATTTGTCATCCTTCAGCGAGGGAAAACTATGTCATTATCTGAATTAAAACATTTATTTCTGATTAAGAGAGTGTCCTATCTCATTAATTTTTCCCTTTCCAATAGAAAGGGAATAGAATCCTATTGATTTTTGCACTTTTACACATCTCCACTGCTGGGAAGATAATTGAGAAGTTAGCCAGAATAAATGAAGTTTCAAGTCTAGCAGGCCAGCCAATACCTTCCAAATTCAAGGTGTTTTTATGAAGCTGGATTTTAATTTGTTGGCAAGCTGAAGCAGTGGGACTTATTCGGCTGAGTAAATTGGATTAAGAGTAGAATCTCCTTGAAGCGTGTCTTGGTGAATGCTGAGGGGCTTGTTCCCCCCAGACAGACACAGACTTGCTTGAGATTTATGCTAAGACAGCTCCCAAATTGCCCTCCTTCAAAACTCAAACTCGCTCCAGGAAGTGGGGATTAGCAGAGCTAGAGCTTATTAACTCCCTGCTCCTCCATTGTATCCCCTGTCTTAAAAACAACCAAACCTCTAATCAGCAGCTGAACTAGACCTCCTGATTTTCTGCATCAATTGATTACACTTTATTAGAATAATGGGATTAAATCAAGCTTCATTAAAAAGAATTCCCTTTACATGAATCCCTGCTCCTGAGGACCTTTCCAGCATCAGTGTTTGCAGTGCTAGCCCGGCTAGAGGGCCTTCTGACATTTTTCTCTCTGTGAATTAGCAATCCATATTCCATCTTTATCTCCTGTCTATAAAATCCATAACATCGCTACCTATTCCACCAGAAACTGGAGTGTGTGTTTATGCAATGATAACTGTAAAAGTTTGCATTTGAATTAGACAATTTATTCTATATTTTAATAAGCTATATAGAAGATTTTCTTGCTGGCATTGTATTAACTGTTTTAGAGCAGGGAAATGCATCTTCCTAAATATGAGAAGTAAGAAGCAAATCTCTGTATAAAACTAAGAACTAGTGAAAAAAATCTCAGTCTATATGTCTATCTCACTAATCTCAATTCAGAGACTACTTGTAATAGTCTTCTCACGTTTACTCAAGCACTCTTTACAACTTGATTTTGAAGCATTAATTTGAATATTTTTCAGTAATCCAAAATATATGGGCTGCCAATTAAAAAAGAAAAGATTGGAGCTCCTGAGTTTGTGATATTTGGCTCTAGTGGGGCTTTTTTGGAGGGGGTGGAAAGTTATGAATGTTTGAAATTTATTATTTTCTAAGGAAGAAAATACAAACTCTATGAGAAAAAGCCCTCTGAGAAAGCATTGTAAATGCCTTAGTTATAACAAATCAACAGCACTAGATTAAAAATGCTGTGTAAGGGAAGAACTTAATTTCTTGCTGCATTTTAATGCATAGTCCCAGGCACCAAAGTATGCAAAAGGTTGAATACATTCATCACAAACATTTCTGTTTTCCCTTTTTACACCAATGAGAAATTACAAGATTACCAATGACCTTCCTACCAATGAAGCACCATAATTATGGTCATTTGTTATACAACAGAGATGAATGGATAGAATTTACATAGAATAAAAATATTATTTAACAGCTGTTATTGATGTGTGAAGTGTAATCCTAATTTATTTAAATGCTATAAATATATTGGTAATGTATTCTTTTCAAATTAACCTCATGAACCTTATACTGGCAAAACTTCAATTAATATTGCACTAAAATCCATTCTCTCATGTTGTGGGGAATATTGAATTGGGAAAAATCTCCAGCTATAATGCCAGTGTGCTACCTACAAGTTTTTGTTTGATTTTTTTTCAGTCCTTGGCTCAAGCTTGTGGTGTTGGAATTATTTAAAAAATCCTTTAAATTAGAATTATATATACTTCTATAAACCAGGTTTCTGGTTTATACTTACACAAACCAGGTTTCTTTTCCTGTTATTTAAGCATTCAGTAATCTGAATGAGTTGCCAAAAAATATTTACCAGGTGTGGGTTTAGGTACTGTATTGTACTGTATTCCAAGATTTTTTTCCCATTCATCAGCTTGGTAATTCAATAAAAGAAGAAAAGCAAATAGGGCACGTTTAACTCAGTTCTTTCTGGTTGCATATGTAATGATGATCTTAAGAGAACAGGGGGGTGTGCTGAGTTGTTGCAGTATTTGGTTCATTTGGGGCACAGGCAGATGTGTGTGTGTGTGTGTGTGTGTGTGTGTGTGTGTAACACTTTCGGGTTCCTCTCTTTTGTATTCCGTCCCTCTGCCCCGAGCTGTCATTATTCCATGTTCATCGACAGAAGAGTTATAGTTTGCAAAAACCTATCAGGTAGGCTGGACACCAGATAATTGAGGTGATGATCAGTGCTAGCAAAAGACAATTGATAGTGATAGTGTCAGAGGCTGCACCTAACAAGATCTGCACCCTCTGTCTCCTTTAGCCTTTCTTTGGAAAGGACAGAATATGGAATAACATGGACATGTCTGATGTGCATCAATAGATAGGATGGCAGTGCATAATACTTCTTGGGAGTGCAATATGATAGTTGTAGCTTTTGACATTGCAGCAGGTTATTAAATAGAAATGTGAACTATTAAGAGATGATCTTGACTCTCAATACGTTTTTATCAAAGTCAAAAAATAGTTGACACCATTGAGTGGATCCACTCCGGGAAGGAGCAGGAAAATCTGGCATTACAGGTGATTGCCTTGTTCTTGAAGAGAAATGAAGATCTCAAACCACAGGTATTTCATGGAATTAGAAGCAATTGACAAATATATTATCAGCATATAAATAAATAATTAGCATTTCAATTCCATGGAATTCACCAAGGTCACACTGGGACAGTCCCAAGTGCCAGATTTGGTTGATCTGGGTTCAGACTGGGAACAAGCCCTCTCCTCACATATGGCTGATCCAGGACACACAGACATCTCCCTGGTCCTGATCCAGAGGGAAGGCATCTTTCACAGCTTGACCCTCTCCGTGGATATCAGTATCTGAAACATTATTATTCCCTGCAATTATAAAACTGAATGGGTGACACTAAACTATGGCAATGTATTTAAAACTTCTTCTGCCTAAAGCATCTCATTGTCTTTACCATTTTGGGTTAATTTTTTTTTTTTTTTGACATTTAAAAATGTAATTTTCCTTCCTTTTAAAAACCAACATCTTTATTTCAACCCAAACTGTTCCTGCAGTCAAGTCTGTGACAGTTTCCTACAGAACTTTTTAATATTTTCCCAAAGTAGGTGAGGTCTTGCACACATGACCCATTCACACAACTCCAAGTGTCACAATACTGCAGAGCTGCATATTTTCCATTATACAGGAAGGGTCAGCATGGGCAGCCAGGTAGGATTTATCCTCTTCTGCCCATCTGTAATGTATGCAAGAAAGTCATGGCTTTGCATAGCTATTAAACACCCTATAGTCTATATAAAAACATGCAAAGTTGAGGCTTAATAGCAATAAAATATTATGGGTACTGCCCTCACTCATGGCTGAGTGAGCATGTCCCTTGATTGGGTGATTGGCAAACCACACACTGTGGCACAGGCATGAATAATCATGTTTTTTCATTACAGGGAACAATAGGTTGCTCAGCTAGAGAACTCTGCTTTCCAAAATGCCTCTGCATCTGTGGCAGGGGCTCTTCCTGAAAGTCCTGCATTCCCCTTCCCAGCAGAGTGCTCACAAAGCCATTACCTGCCTGCTCTGTGCCACTGAGGCTCCACTGTCTTTTATTTCTCCCCGAGGCCAGGAGCCTTTGGGAGGGACTGAGACACATTAATGGAAAAGATCTGCTCCCTAATTCATGGCATTTCAGAGACCTTTGAATATATTGGGCTCTGGTTGAATTAATGTCATTTCAGTCAGGACAGGAAGTTTACTGTAGTTTGTCAACTATCATTCATTAGGAAGCCCAGTAATTTAAGGTGTAGAGGGCAAGGGCAGTGGAGATGGGAGACAGAGCTGGGTGAATGATGGGGGGGGTTAAAAAGCATGTGTGTAGTCACGTGGGAAAACATCATTCAGGTGAGGAGAAGCCAGTGCAAATACTTTCATGAAGTGGGGCTGATACTGGCCATAAAACCACCCTTACTCAGCATAACCAGCAACGCTGGACCCCCCTCCTTTCCCCCATTTTCTGAGGGGTGAGGTCTGTCCCTTTAATGTGGGAGATTGATTGATTTACGTCTGTGTGATAGATAGAACGATCCTCCACAGAATCACCCTGAGTTATGGTGACACTGCTTCGGCTCCACAAGCCACTCCCCATATGTCCTATAACTCAAAAGCAGAATGACAATAATACTATCTATGAAATTTATATTCATGATTATAAATTAATTCTTTTTGGCCAGACCAGCAGCGGCAGCAGCCTGGCTTTGCAATTTCCAAACAGCATTTATGGCATTGGCTTGGGAATACTATCTATCAAACCTGGTGACAAATGTGGTAGATGATGGTCTTTCCCGCCGCTGGCTCAAACATCCAGTTGTGTTACAGGGGGAAAGAAAATGCTATAAAATAACAGGCATCCTTGAGCTGCAATTCCTGAGTGGTGTTCTCAGCATAACACCAACCTGCACAAGTCTTCCTTAAAATGAATATTCCTTGGGAGAGAAACATGGAAACCAGGAATACCCATGTGGAGAGGAAAGAGCCAGAAATAACTGTTGGAAATTGGAGAGACTGCAACCCAGTGTAGGAATGCCTGTGATTCAGGGAAATTCAGCCACTAACCTGGGCCTGGAATCCACGTGTTGGACCCCTGCCTGTGGGAGGGTGGAAGAAGCACTGGGGATTTACACAGTCTTAATTCACTTTTTTGTTGTTGTTGGTTTTAATTTTATGTGAAATGCCTTTCAAAAGGGAAAAGTAGGAGCAAGGAGAATGAAGTGACACCTTAAAGCTCTGTTAGCAGTAGGGAAAATCTTGAAGGTGTACTGTCAGCAGATCTTGGTGATCACAGAGCAGTGATTGCAGCAGAGCAGTGCTGACTGCCCCCAGGGCCATGTCACCTGCAGAGTCACTTCCTGGACATTTGGATTGAAATGTCAATGTTACCCTTTGGAGGGGTGTTTTACATTCTGGTATCTCCCAGCTGGCATGTGGCCACAGAATGAAACCCACGGACAGCGGTGCCAGCGCAGTGCTCTCAGTGTTTGCTTCCCTAGGGAACCTCCCCTGCCTTAGGGAAGGCTGTGGTGTGGCAAAGGCTGGCAACCAGCTTGCAGCTTTATCCCGTGCACTGATCCCAGATCGCTGCACCCCTACAGGAGAGATCCGGCTGAGAGTGATCAGCTAACAGTGGGTGATACCCCAGAAAGTAGGAATAATGATTATGTTTGTGTGCAGGCACGTTTACACGAACAACATACAAACAGAAAAATGGTGCAGGATGATGAGTGAGTTACTTCCTTTGACGTATTCAGTGGGCAACAATAATTGTTTTTTTGATTAAGTAAGGACATCCTTCGCAAAATGTCAAGCTGCTGGGATTGCCTCTCTGCATTCATGTGTTATTTAGCCTGAAGGAAAACATCCTAAACTTAGTAAACTTGTCAGTCCCTCTCAGGATTTTTTAGGTTGCTTTTTTTTTTTTCCTGGTGAGGATCAATAAACATGTGAAGTGTCACACACAGATGTGGTGCTGAGCACTTTGCACTTTCACTCCCAGATCAGCAGGGTTGGCCCCAAGCACTGTTGCTGCTTTTCCCCTCCCATCTGGGAGTGAGGTCCAGGACCCACAGCACTGCTGGAGCATTGCTGTCTGTGCAGTTGGCTTTGAGATCTTTGCCTCTCCTCACCTTAGGTGCTCCGAGGGCAAGGGGAGCCTGTTACAGTGACCTCATGCCACTTGCTGTCACGAGAAAGAGGGGCTGTTTGCAAGGCTGTGACTTCCCTAATAGCTCTGTGGCCCCTTTCAACTCGTGTAGCCCCCCTTACCTGCTCCTGCCTGGTTGCCATGGCATCAGCCGTGGCTGTTGTCCCTTCCTGCAAAGCTTTCCTGAGGGCAGTGACACACTTCCAGGCAGGAGTCCCTCTGCAGAACAGGTTGTTGTGGCAAAGGGGCTTGTTCCCATTGTGACCCCATTAATGGGTGGTCTCGGGAGAGCGGGACAGCAAGAAGCTCTTCACCAAGGCACTGAGTTATTCTGAGTGTTAAAAACTGTCCTGCTTGTAAACACCACGTTGTGGGAGCAGGTTCGGGTGAGAGTAGCCCCACTGAGCTCTGCCTCTGCAGTCCTGGACGATTTTCCTTCTCACTCCAGCCAGGTGAGTTGGCTTCCAACTCTGCATACAGCCCTTTCCTACCCATTTCTTGCCTGGATTTATTTCCTACAACATCTCCTTAACTCTCCCTTCTGAAATATAAGAAGAACTTGCAGTCCAGCCCTGTGTATAAAGATACTTTGGGAAAGTTGGGATCCAGTAAAAACTCCAGTTCACTTCTTCTCTGCTGCCTCCCCTACTATCAGTAATAACCTGCCCATGTCACCTGTACCTCCCCTGCTCTCTATTTATCACTTTCATACCCCACTGCCATTCTGTCCAGCCTAACTTTCTCCTCTCCCATCATCTAAATGCTTTTCCACCACCCTTCTATGTAAATTCTGGCTTAGACTTTGTTAGAGTAACAGAAATGCAGGTTTATTACACTGTAAGTCTCCAACACAATGAAATCCATTAATGGAAAAGGTTTTTCCATCCGTTCCAAGTGAACGGAGATGCAGCTGTATGGAATATAGCTATGGTGCTGGAAAATCTATATAGACAGCCTGGAGAGAAAGGGAGGCTGTTCATTTACATAGTTTGTGGTCTTAGTTAGAAACCCAGGGGGAAAGATGGGAATGCCCTAAGGCACCACAGGAGATATCCTGTGGTTACAAGTGGTGTGGTCCTAAAAGGCCAGGTAGGAGCACAGAGTGGGAGGGGAAGTCAAGAATGGGGTTGAAATACTTCCTATAAATCCAGAGTGGCACTGAGAGGCAAGAGATCCCACTGAATAGGAGCACAAGCAAACCTAAGCCTGTGATTTGGGAAGAAATCCAATAAACGCACACCCTTATAGGTTGCCATGTTCTGAGGGCAGCCCGAGGATGCTTGTCAGGGGTCTGTGGCCACACAGGAGACTCATCCTTTCTCTGATTATCAGTAGATCCCTTCCAAAAAAAATGTGTTCCTTGGCTGTGGATCTTCATTTTGACTGTGTGATGAATCAGACATAAACTATCCCAGGGTTTGAGGAGCTCATTATTCCCAGCACTTCCCTTGCTGTTCTCCACAGCCACTCTCGCAGCCTGGAAGAATTTCTGCTGACTCGTCTCTTCCAGCCTTGGAGACAAAATCCTGACCTTGCAGAGCGGATTTAATTGTGCCAGGGCTCAGTGGAGACCTCGGCAGCAGGAGTTCCACAGAGCAATCCTTCACTTCCACACCTGCAGCACTGGTAGGAGTTATTGGAGTCTGCTGAAGGGAAAAGTAGAGTTAGAGCCTTCATCTAAATGAAATATCCTCGCGTTGGTAGTTCCAAAATCAAGCACAAATATTAATCTAATGGACGGTATGAACTGCAGCATCTTAGTTGTTCTAAAATTGAAGGGTGGGATTTAGAAGGATAGTAAGTCATCAAGATCACAGCTCTGCCAAGAGGCTGTTTGGATTTCACATTATAAATGGAGGAATATTTTCAAAATTCCTAATTTGTGAATAGTCATTAGGTGTGATTGGTGTGAAATGTGGCCTTTTTATCAACAGAGATAACTTTATTCTGTGTATTTACATTGTGGTTCCCTCCACTCATCTCTGATCAAGCACTAACGAATCATTAAAACAGAAAGGACTAATAATGAAAATTATTAGCTTGTTTTTTGTAAACCTTGATTTTAGTGTTTCTAATCCCTTTCATCTTAACCAGCCCCTGGGAACTAAAAGGGGAGAAACTAAAACTACTGCCCCATACTTGTACTTATGGAAGTTTCACAGTCTCAAAGGATCATCGATGGAAAATAAACAAAACACAGTCTGGGTATTACATTGCCTGAAAGAATCAGTAAAACTGAGTTTTCTTCATCTTTGTTTTCTGTTCCTCTTCTGATTTTTTGATCACCCTGGCAATGTAGAGGAAAAATAGGTATTACACGATACATACTACCTGATGGTTAATTGGTTCCTGGTTTGGAATATTTTCCATCTATCTTCAGGAAAAAAAATGGTGAAACTCCCAAAAACTTGCAGTTAGGCACACAAATAGCAGCAAATCCAGAGGTGGCTCCTTCCAGGGGAAAAGAGCTGTGGATATCTTTGTATGTCTGTCGAGGTGGTGTGTTGGTGATGGGAGCTGGACATCCAGGCTTTAGCAGATCCACAGAGGGATCTGACAACCACAGGCTTAGGGGAGCACTTTTACTGTCTGTGTCTGCAAATAATACAGGAAAAAGTGTGAAGATATGGGAAATATTGTAATTCCAGAGACTGCCAGCTTTGAGAAAGCACAGAGCAGACAATCCTGTGGATCACTGCTGCCTGTTTAGAAATAGGATAAGGCACGTGCCAAAAAAATCAGTGGGAAAAAATATTTCTATGTATAAATAGAATGGGATCAGCATAATTTTGGATGTGAAGCTACAAAGGTGGATGGAATTCCACACAAAATGAATCTACCTATTGAGCTTTAAAACAGGGAGTAAAAATACTGATGAAATTTAAAAATATTAATGAAACTCTAGAAAACAGAAGCATCCTCAAGCATAGTTTTTTCTGGGTTCTCTGGAGTTTTAATGGAATTTATTTTTCAAATTTAGTTGAAAAAATGAATCCCCCTGCTGAAATTCCAACTTGCCAACTCTCAAGCCCAGGTGGATTTTTATAGCCAAGATCTAAACCGCTGAAAAATAGCAGTGTACAGTATAATGGAAATGCTGACACAACCTACATTACAGCTGCACGAGTTGTGCCACTATGGTTTATGGAGAGCCCATTTTGGGTTTGTCAGGTTTTTAAACACAGGCTGTTGTAAATTTGAAAGAAGACTGTCTTGTCTTTAGGCTTTAAGGCTGTACATATTAGCAGAGATGGGGCTGAAACAAAATCTCCCTTTTCAGGTGCCTTCCTGAACTTTGGGAGAACTGGAAATCTCACCTGAGCATCCCAGTGCCATCACTGTCCTGTTTTGGTTTTATTTTGTACTGGGAGGAATTAGTTCTCTTATGAAATAGAGCCCTTGGGTGCAAGCACAGAGTAGGAGCCTGCTCCCCTGGACAGAAAAAGATTGTGAGGAGAAACACAAGTGCAGTTCATGCTGCACAAGCTCATCCAGGTCAGGGGCAGGGGCAGGATTGGGCTCCCAGTCCTGGCAGGTTTAGCCCAAAAGTTAAAATTTTGCTGTTGCCTCAAGTCTATGGCAGGTAAATCTGTATCTGTTCAAGCTGCACTGAAACAAAAGTGTTTACAGGCTGAAACCACAGCTTTGGCTCAGAAAATTAGGGATCCTGTCTTTAAAAACTGCCTGTGGAGGAAGTTGAATTTAGGCTGAAAACCTGTTCTCAGTGGCTTTAGGGAAAGTTTACCCTGAACTCATAAAAACAAAGGAATTGTGGAAATGCAGATAAAATCTAAATGTCACCCCTTGGACCCAATGTAATTTGATTGGTAGTACCAGCAGGGTGTCTCTTAGTACAACTACAAAGGTGACACCTTTCTAAAGTGTGTGAAAGCTGACTTACCTGGGCATGAATTAACCCGGGAAAAGGCAAAGAGGAAAAAGAAGCTATTTAAATCTGCATTAATCTTTTATTGGCTTTTCCACTTCTCATAAACAGTTTGTAACCACACATATATCATCATCCCAAACATCGTGTATAACTTCTCACTCAATAATCCAATGGATATCAAGGTGATATATTCAGTAGCAACAGTTCGTAAATGGGCCATTTTATAACCTAGGCAAAGGTTAATCATCCTTAGCTTCTTAAGTGTGATCTTAACTGTTCTGCTCGTGCTTACCAGTGGATTTCCAGCAGTGCTGTGGTTTATATTTAATTAGGAGACTGACGTTGGAAGGGAAGCCATGATGTTAAAATATTATTAGTAGTGCTGGGTGTCCTATTTTTGGGTGCTGAGCCGTGACATGAAGGACCCTTATTGCCAGAACCAAGGTCTCAGCTTCTTGTGATGGTTAGGCTCTTAAGAAGATGTCACGAGAACTCAGGAACTGGGGACATCAGAACCACTTGCCATTTTTATTAAAGCTGGCTTTGTTCAGGTCTCCAGAAGTCAATCAGCAGGAAGCCCAAACCGGGCGTGGCTCTCCCTCAGCCCCGTATTCACAGCAGAGCACAACATCTGACCCGGTGGCACCGCTGTGGCACCGTCAGCAGGATCAGCATCCTGGCCTGGTGGCCACACTAAAGCCTTCCATCACTCCTTAAACACCCTGGAAATAAAGCGGTGACGCAGCTCAATTTAATCTCCCTGATCCCTCCTGAGAACCTCCCTTCTCCAGGCTATTCCCATACAGACACAAAGATTTTGTCTGGCTGAACCTGTTTATTGAGCGCAGCTGTCACCCCTGCTCTGACCACTGACCTTATCTGAATATTCAAATCCATTCCAGATCACAAGTTCAAATGATTTTCTTACCCTTTGAAAGCCCTGTTTTCATAGTGAGCTGATTGCACATGACAATATTATAAGGGGTGTAATTGAGATTCTACAAACAATTTGCACCTCAGATTTACAAAAATAATATATACGGAAGTGGGAATGCTGCTGGCATTCCTGTCCCCCACCAGACCCTTCAGCTGATCCTGGTTGTGAAAAGGAGTTTGTCCCCTGAAACAGAGAAGGATTTTAGAGGGATGTGCTGAATCTGCTGATGCAACTGAGAAACCGCTGATTCCAGCTTATCCTCTTGGAATGGGTGGGAATCAAGGCCACAGGCCCAGCACTGAAACTCAGCGTTCTTCCTTTCCTGAGCACCAACGAGAAGGGAAACTCTTCCTTCCCCTGAGAAGGGAAACTCCAAGGAAAAAGGCAGGGAATTTCAGTGCATTGTCTGTAACGTGAGCTGAACGGGTGCAAATCCAGCACACAGAAATGTCTACAACTGTTCTGGTTAGTCTCCAGTTTCATAGTATTTGTTTGATTAAAAAATACCCTGTCCTTTATTTACATATTTTTCCTCCATAGAGGATCCTCTATTATCCTTATATCCTTTTTTTATTATTATTTCATCGCTACCTCTTTTTCTAGAAGTAAAGTTAAAAAAAAAAATAAAAAAATTGAACTTGGGTTGTTATAAAAACCCTGCTCCATAGAAGTGTTAACTTTTGCCCTATCTTAGTTCTCTTTTTCATTCCCTCTTCTGTTTTTAATAGCATTTCCCATTTCTATTTTGGCTGCACTTCCATGTGTGTTTCTTCTTTTTTCTCTGATGTTTTTCACAAAAAGCAGAAGGCAAACTTTACAGTATCAAACTGAAACCTTAATCTGTGCTATGAATGACTTCAAATTGTCAGAATTAACTGATCCTAGTAAGAATTTCAATTCTCAAGTGGTTCTCATCCAGCTGTCTTCCTGTCCATCCATCATCCCATTGACTTCATCATCCTGTTTAAGGACACCGTGTATTTGCTGTTTTAAAGCATAACGAGTCAATGGGCTTGGAAGAAGTAGAATATCAAGCTGGATTAAGTTGGACTAAGGAGTACACAATATTTACGATGAAATTTGAACTCCCAGAAAACTCAGCTTGCTCAGACTCCTGTAATAGAGCAGGAATCAGTCCAGGCTGCAGAGGTTCATGAACTTCAGAGACCACGTCAGACTCAGCTGAGAACAAGAACCACGTTGCAGGGAAGCAAAATTTTGAAATTTTGTGCCGTATCAGTGAAGAAAAAGGTGAAATATCACAACATTTGGAAATTCAAAGCCATACAACTGGAAAGCAAGTAGGGGCTGTGGGTGAGAAACTCAGCAAGATTAACTCCCTTTAGTTTCATGATGCTTTCCAAAGTATTTTATTAAAAACGTAAGCAAAGACATCCAGTCTCAAAGTCCAGCAGGTGCCAAATGTGCAGCCAGATGTTTATGGTGATCCCTCCAGCAGGAACAGTATAGAGTCAGCCAGCTTTGCTTAGACCAAGGATGTTCTCAGGAGGAGAGCCCAGACACGAAAATCCTAAATCTCCCCTTTTCACAAACATCACACAAAAATATGTGAAAACTTTTTGTGTAGCCTGATTTCCAGGGGTGAGCAGAGCTGTATCTTCTGGTGGTGTTGGTTGGAAACATCAAAATGACAGAGCTTCTCTGACATGGCTGTTTAATTTGCCTGTCCCTCAGTTTCTGCACCTATTGGAGTTGCCCTGAGGATCATTCCTGGAGCTATTTATTCTTACATACATTATTATAAACAGTCCAGTGCAGAACATAAGGCTTAAAGTGCAAAATATAAGGCTTTAGATCACCAAGTTCATAAAGTCTTTGGAGCTCATTACATGGTTGGTGGTACAGAAGTGCCGAGAACTGTTGTAAATTTGAATTTCCTGAGGTGTGTTTTCTAAATGCCAGTATAAATAGTGCAGGAAATAGTAAAATGAATAAAACACACCACTTCATTCCAGTTCCACTGGGGAAGGCGGGGTGTGAAATGAAGAGCTCTGCTCTCCAGGTGGTGATCTCCGTGCACAGTGCAGTGTTTGTCCTGAATTTCATTGCTTTAGGAAAGAATCGTGGAAACTCTTGATTTAGTTGGTGTTTAATGTGTGTTTTATACAACTTGTGTGATACAATCAGTTACCCAGGGAGTCGAGGAGGGAACTTAAAGAGCAGTAAAAGCTTCAGCTGTCGCTGTCTGTGCCTGGGATTGGTTTGCTGGGTACACAAACCCCAGCATTCCCAGGTCAGCCGGCTCTGGCACCATCCAGCATGATCCCCATGGATCATGCTGGCCAGCCAGCCCACGGACACACTCAGGGAGCTGGGGCAGCACAGCAGGCTGGGGCTGTAAATCACCTCCCTGCAGAGCTGGGAATAGCAATGCACAAGCCATAGGCAAGTATATTAATGTCTCCAGCTATCCATAAATGAAAAATCATGTACAGCAACATTCTCTTTATTGTTATTCCAACAGAGGCCTTTTTCCTCTTTTATTTTTTATTTTTTTTATTAGAGCCTCTGCTTGATTTTTTTTAAAAACATTTTATCTTCTCAGAGAGCTTTGGCATATAAGTATTTTTGCCTGTAAATAAAACTTAGTCTCTTTTACGTGGATTGAGTGGCTCTGTTTTAGAAAATTATAGCATTAAATTGCTCTGTCTTAGTGGCCACTGAGAAGGAAGTCACAGGGCCAGTGATTTCTCCAAACCTGGGCAGTCACCTTCAGTGCTGAGGAACTGTAGCCACATAGATCCCAATATGAAGAATGTTGGCAAGGTTTTAAATTAAGTGTTTTTAATATGCTTAACCATGCATTTAATTTAAGCTTAATGAGACAGTTATTGTATGCTGACTAAACACCATGAGCTTATTAAAAACATATTTACAGAGATTAACAGTGATGTAATAGATACATATTTATGCCATCACTGGTAAACTGCTAATACCACGTTTTTAATTAATTGGCATGTACTCAATATACAGTAGGGCTCTGGAGATATTTGTTATATTTGCTTTATGTTGACGAAGCACCAACTGGTTTAATGAGGGTTAATTGATCTAACTAACTACTAAAATATACATTTCCTTTTCTGTGGTGATCAGGGCTTAAATCAAAGTACATTCAAGCAACCGGAATTTAGGATGTGCTTAACAGGATGATTCACGTGCTTATAGGTTTAAATAATCTTCTGAGTGGGGAGCAATTAAATTTTCCAAAACAGAATAGAAGAAGAAATGAAATTGAAAAAAAATAGGCACAGAAATACCAAGTAACAGGTGGGGCATAAGCAGCAAAACTCTGAAGAGCTTTTAGTGCTGTCTCAAATCTGGTCAAGGGATCAAGAGTTACTTTTGGCCGCACTACCTGGGCGTGTCTTAATGCTGAGATTAATTTCTGGTGCTTCTGGTGGTGTTCCAATCAATGACGCTTTGCCATGGCCACAACCAGACCCCACATATTCTGACTAACCAGCTGGGGAGGTTCATTCAGCACACGGGATCTGTTTGGATTAGTCTAAACGAAGCACAGTGTGCTCACCACGGACACCTCGTTTTACAAGTGCTGGAATGTGTGTGTGCCTAATGGAAAATCTACGAGCATTTTTGGAGTGGTTAAAACACACTTTCCACTGGTTTTAATTTAATTTTACTTTTTTATGAAGTATCTTAGAGAAAGGGCACAGTGAAAAAGCAATGAAGCCCAAATTGCTGTACATGAAGTTTCATTTCTGGAGAGCCAGAGAGATTAATTCACTTGGCTGTGACTTGTTCATTACTACCCCAAGCTAACAAAAAAAATGAAATATCACAGAGAGCAGCTCCTCTATTTTGTGGGTTGTAGCAGTGTCCTCATCACAGGCTACAGAAGAGGAAATACTCTGGTTAATACTCTGACAATGCTGTACCCACACCAAGCAAATTATTCTGTTGCTGCAGTTTTGTTTACTGATTCTGATACAACTGTTTTTTCTTGACCTTATTTTTTTATTATTTTGTATCTGGACAAAGGGCTCATTTTTCAAAGTGTTTCCAGGACTTGTTGAGGCTGTGGCACATCATTGATCAGGGGCTTTCGCCTGAGGTGCTGAATCACTGGTTGTCTGTGTGGCTCCCTGACCCAGGGAAGGGTGTCCAGGAGTTTGTGTGTGTGCTGGTGGGAAGAATCAAAGGAAACAGGAGAAGGACCCTCTGTTAAGGTGCTTCAGGGAGATGAGATTTGTTCATTTGCATTTTCAGGCTCCAGAAGCCCTCACAGTACCAGAACCATTCTGGTAACAGCCTTAATTATTCATTTCCAGAAAAAGAAAAGGCGCTGTGTGGGCGCTGGGTGGTGGTCAGCCAGACAGAGCGCTCAGGAACATTCCTGCTGCATCCAAGAACCACTGTCACCCCTTCTGATCCACAGGGAATGAAGCAAAGGCACAGGACAACCCCAGAGATGTGGAGGTTTCTGGAGTTACCTTTGCTGCTGGGAACCATTGCCCTGTAGGATCTGGAGTTTAGTGGCTTCTGTCCATTGTCAGTGGGTGGGTGATAAAATGCCATGGTTTTCTTACCTGTCATAAAGTCTGTCAACCTTCAACACCTGATTACTTTTTTCGAAGTATTGCTTATTTACCAGTCAGTAGAATCAAGATCATAAGTGTATCTTCATCAAGGCTTGAATCCAAAGAACTGTTGTGGATCATTATATGTAACTTGTGTCAGTTTGGCAAAATGTAGATCCACATCAAGCCTTGGACTTTGAAAATATGAGTATTTCAGGATTTTGTCTGGATTTTTGGTTCAAGTGCATCTCTAAGAAGGGTAAAAAATAATGATGATGGGAAAGAAGTTGAATCATCGTCCATGAGGCTGAGAAAGGCCTATAAAAGATCAAAGGTGATATCCTGACACAGGGATATGAAAAAAAAATACTCTACTAAGCCTTTATTTCATACTTAGCTTGTCTGTAACAGTTTACAGCAGAACTTCATAGCAACCATTTGTATTGCTTAAATTTTTTAATGGTTCTGATTTCTTTGTTGAACCTTTTTGTAGAGAGAAAAATGTTAACTCTTAATAAGTGACATGGTATTTTATTCTGAATCAAAAGCCTTTTCTTTGAAAATTACTTAATTAACATTTGTAGGTTCATAACATTTTCATTTATTCCTCTTTTTTGTTTTTAAATGGTTTTTTAAGTTTTCCAGTGATAGTGCTAGAGGCTTCCTAATATATTAAAAAAACACAGAGTGTGCCCAGTGGGATCTGCAATCTGATTAGCTTTCAGTTTGAAGCTGAAGGAGGAGATTAGGCAGAGAAGGACTGCTGTGCTATTAAAAAGAAAACCTGATTTCTTTTAGCCATTAGCCAATAGAATGAGTACAGCTGTCAGCAGAATGGCTAAATATATTACAGAGTGAAGATTAGCAGGTAAATATTTGAAAATTATGCAACTTTTTGAGAGTGGGATAAGCTAAATTCTGCTCTTGGGGTGACTTTTAAAGCTAGAGTTGTGCTACTGCAACCTGTGGGTGTTGGGATTCTCTTTGAGGAGTCTCTTTGTAGTGTTTCGTCCAGCTCTGGGCACAATGGGGTCTGGGCATTGGCTAAAGCTCTAAGTTGTTGCCACAGTAAATAACAAAAATAAAACTCTAATCCTACTGAAGTGGCACGAAGCAGCTCCAAATTTATATCTGGAATTTAGTGCGATGTGGCTTCACTCTGGTGATTTACCTCTTTGCACCAGCTTCCCCCTAAACACTTCCCAAAGGCTTTCCAAGGAGTGGAAGTGCTGCTCTCTCCACTCTGTCCCTTCGTCTGTTCTGAGGGGCCTCTAAACATTTCAAGTGGTAAAAGCTACGACGTCCTACATAAAAAATGATGTGTCCTGCTCATCTTTCCAGTCTAAGATTTGCCAGTGTTTTGAATACATCCCACGAAGCAAAGGATCAAAAAAAAAAGCCTTCTCTAATGTTTTCCATGAGGGTAGAATGTAGTTTTGTATCTGATTTAAATACAAGACCTTCAGTGTCTCACCAGCACATCAGTTTCCCACATTTCTGCAGAACTTGACCTTTTTATCCACACGTTCAGAAGTTGTTGTACACTCCACTGAAATCCATTCCCAATAGAACATACCAGCTATTTAACATAGCCTGTTTTATGAGGATGCATTCAAGTAAAATGTCATGGAAAAACAATTTTCCCCCTGAAAAACAACTGCTTATCTCAGAAAACATCATATCAGGAATTATAGCAGAGTGACAAAGGGGCGTATTCAAGTAGAAATGAAGGGAAGCCCTGAAAGAGGAAGGGTTACTAATACATAGAGGTGTGGTAAGGGCTCAGAGTTTCCAAATACACTTTTAAACCCCAAAATAATATGTTTAAAACATCAAAAAGATAGTGCAGTTATTCAGACTGGGGAAGACAATAAGTATATGCAAGTATAAAGGATACATATAAATATTTTTCTCATATACCCTGAGCCACTCATTAACTCATACCTCCTGAGATGTAAATAATCATGTAAGCTGTTGAATATGTATTTTCTGCACCTGTATAGCATTAATTTGACAAATATCTATACATGTAATACATGTCCATGTCTGCATAGTTAAGAAGCAGGTCTCAGACCCGAAGGCTGTGGGACCGTGCAGAGGTGAGAAGCAAAGTGACAGGAAGCAGATGTTTAAGTTCATCAGTATTAGCAAAGCTCCAAAAGCCTAAAGATAAGTGTGTGCTTAAAACCCATTGAGTTCCATCAGAGGAAGGCTCAGAGCTGAAGTTAAGCATATGTTTTGGGGAGCAGGGATGGACGGCTGCCGGATGCCACATCACAAAAATTAAGCATATGTGTACTCTGAGCAGCTCATAGCCTTTGCTTATAAAGGTTTCTTGCAGGATTTGTATTTATTTGTTTTCCTGTAAAGCATTTTTCTTTCATACAAAAACATTTACAGGCTGGAAATATGAAGCAAATAACATTAGTCTCATTTCATAATCAGGTGATTATGAGTAAGTAAGAGAAGCCTGGCTCTGCCCATTCTGCATTAATTCTCCTTTTCCCCTGCTTTTTTATCCTCACCGAGGAGTTCAAGGGTTAAGCCATCCCAACATGCCTCACTCTCAATTTATAAACCAGAAAATCTTCCATAAATCAAAAGTTACAAACAGACTTTGTAATGTCATAACTCTTGTGACGGCTCTGCCTTTGATTGATTCCTATACATACATTCTGTGTGATTACCATAATGTGTTCTTGGGGGACAATTCCAGCAGGGGAGAAGGAAGGCACAAGGAAAGAAGTAAATAACAAATGGTCCTGACTCCTCCTCATCGAGAGTGATTTCAGTCCAATGTTCCATCATATCAACTGGGAAAGAGAGTCTTAGGGTTTAGGCAATCAATTACAGATATGTGTAGAGGCAGACACAATCATTTCCCTGATTGTCACCAGTCCAGAGCAGTGACACAGGGAAGTGATCCATCAGTCTATTCCCACTGACAATCAGAGAAAGATGGCAGACACTTGTAGACTAACAGGCACCTGGATTGGCTGGCTTGGGAGATTGAAAAATAGCTGGATTTCCAACATAGCTAAACCTTTAAATACCTCTGTTGGAAGATTTCAGACATTCCTAGAAAACATTTAGAGCTATTACAGGAGTCGCTCCCATTAGGGTGGGTGGGAGGAGGGTAAACCTGCTTTCAAGTGCATTAGAATAAATAGAGTGAAGTAATCATGCTTTAGCCAGGAATATCAAGGTCCTTCCTGATTTGGAGGCTTTTCTTTTCTTCTGCTTTAATGCTGTGTTTTTAATAGGCAACCTACTTTTTTTAGCAAAGAACAGAAAATTAGTTCGTCTGTGATCAGAAATTTAGCATTAGATTTAGAGGGCATTGGTTCTATTGCTTAAGGCTGATTTTTCCTCAGTGGACAGGGGGTTATTTATATTAAAAATCATCATGGGCCATCTGCAGCAGGGTGCAAAGCTCAGAGTATGGTTGGTCCACTGGCCTGAGAAATCCCATCTTATAATAACCTTTATTGAAGTTGTCGGAGCCCTACTGAAAAACAACCCACACATTCACTGGGTCTTTAGTAGCCTGCCAATTTCAAATTTCCTATATTTATTGTTTTCTTCTAATAGCAAATTTCTTTTAAAATATTTTTAAAATTAGCAGAATAAGAGAAAGCACCTGTTGACTGGTTGAAACATAAACCACAAAGCAGCATCCCACGAGCTGTGCAGGGCTGACTGCAAGCTCAAGACCATTGGAGAAGCATCAGCCATTGACATCTCAGTGTTAAATGACTGATGTTTTGGCATTGGGAACTTCCCAGGCATATCTCCCATCACTCCTCCCCTCTCAGCTCTTCCCTTGAAAACTGAGAATCCCAAACTCAACACCTGCAGGCAGAGAAGCCATGTGGGGACTGTGCCTGGCTGTGTCCCTCCTGCCCCACTGCTGCAGGCTTCATCTTCACCCTGATTTGTGATTCTCACCTTCCCAAATCTCCATCAGTGCTGGGTTTTCAGGCTGGACTTTGAAGGAAGGGATGCTGTGCTTAGGCTGGGGAAAGGCAAATCCCCCCTGAAGGCACAGGTAAATTAAGTGAAAATCTGGCAGATTCCAGGGAGGTGGTGAAATGAGGAGCTCTGCCAAAGCCTGGAGTGTGGAACTGCTGGATGAGGAAGGAGCCTGCCCCGAGGCACATGGAGTTGGGATTTGATGCTGTACCCCAACAAAGGAAGTATTTTTGACAGCCCAGGGAAGGAGGGAGGCTCACAGGTGTGTTTGGTCCTCCCACCTCTGAGCTTCTGTGGGAGGTGGAGGTGCTCCCACAGGGCTTTCATTAAAGCAGCCTCTTCCATCTGCCTGATGGGTATGGTGGCATCCAGCACTTCCCTTGAGGCTCCCACCCCTAAAAAGCTTCTGCTGCTCCCACAGCTTTACACCCTCTTTGAGAGCAGAAAAGGGAGCTGCTCTTGCTCCTCAACCCTCTCCCAGAGACAGGACATGCCGAGCTCTGTATTTATGATATTTACTGATGTTCTGAGAGCCATGTATATTAAACCTTGATCTGTCTTCCCAGTCCTCGAGCACTCCAAACACATGGAAGCATCACGTTTTCGGTGGATTTTTTGTGAAAACAAAATCCAGGGGCTCCTATTTTGAACAGAGTCAGGCCCCCTCTCTAGGACATCGCTGACAAAGTTCTTAGATAACATTAGTCTGACGGCAAAATGTATAAAATAGGATTTATTATTAATTCATGAAGAGCTTTGATATCTTATCTATTGCTCTTCTCTTGTAATGATTTTTAATGTCATCATGGTTTTTAATTTTGCATGAAACCCACCATCGTCTGTTTTCATTTGTTTGGTAAACCTTGTCTGTTTTATTAAGAAAATCCCAAGGCTTCTGTGGGTATTTGTGCAACAATAAGAATAAAGAAATGTTAATAGTAATTTGTTTCTAGTTCAATGCAACATTAATTTCAGCACTACATTATGAGGATTTTATTTTTATAATTCTTCAACCTGGGGAAATATACTTCCCATTCCCAAAATCCAGTAATCCAAATGAACAGTGAAAAATCCTCCATGTCCTAAGATCTTGTACAAACCTTAACTTACCTTTTATTTACTATATATGCTACTGCAAGCCAATAGGAACCATAACTCCATTTAGATAATAATAATCAAATTATCCAAACCTGGGAGAACATGTTTTATAGATTTTGGTCTAAATTTAATACAAAAATGCAGTAGTCCTTGTTTGGAAGAGTTTATTAAGGGTTAGCAAAGAAAAAGCTTTTTCAATAGTCTATAACTCTCTAATGGCCTTTTTCAAATAAAATGGGAAAGAATTTGCAAAGAAACCTATATCAGTGAGCTGCAATTGTAACATTACAGTACAGGTCTATAAATCTTGACATGTTCAGAAGATTGCCTAAACCAGCAATACAATCTGTCCAAACCTCATTGTCTCCACGACCAGCCAGACTCATTTTAAGAAATGTATGTGGTCTTCAACCTAATTTTATCACCTTCATTTGTAAACTAGTCAATCAATCAAAGCATCCTGTGAGTCTAAATAGAAAAAGGAGTGCATTTTCATGCATTTCCAGACAGCACAGTCAAAAATTAATCTCCACTTGATCAGACATTCCTTGCCCTCATCTCAATAGACCATCATTAGGGTCAGCAATGTATATTAAAAATAGAGTTGCAGGGAACTGTTCGCCAGGGACTCTTTGCGAGGTACCTGCTGCCAGATCCAGGAGCTCTCTGTGAGAGAGGGCTGGGCTTATCCAGGGAAGAGCAGCTTAAAAACAGACTTAACAATGGGGAATGGAGGATTATCAGGAATACACATGCTCCACTGTCTGTTTCTTGCACCCTGAGCACAGAGGATAACGCTGATGGAATGTGCAGTGGGATCCAGAGGAGACCTCACCTCATGATCCCTTTACTATGTTATGGGCTATCTGTAGACATTGTTCTTATGTATTTTCCTACTCGTCCGTGTATTTGTGTGTGATGAGACTGAGGCTGGGCAGGTTTGTGCTGGGGAGATGGGCAGTGGGTATGCACTGAGCCCCAGAGCCCTAATTCCTCCTTGTCCATCACAGAGTTTATGGCCCTTGTTACTGGGCACATTTGGTGCAGTGCTGTCCTGTGGATATAACAAGGTAGGTTGGGACTGACCCCTCCTTTCCCTTGCAGCTGCTTTTCTCAACTCAGGCAACACCAAAAAAGTGGTAAAAGCCCTAATGAGTCTTGTAGGGATTTCCAGTTGGTGCTGGAATTGTGTGTAAACAGCAAAACCACCGACTGCCCATGGGGAGCTGTCTGAGCAGTCCCTGGACCCTGAGTTGGGACTTTTGTGGTGGCACAGGCAAGAGCAGCCCAAAACTGCTGGAGCTGTGCTAGAGAAGGCAGCTAACTGGGGCTGGGCAGTGTCAGAGGATGCAGCACATCTTGTTTTTTGGGGAGAGTGTAAGAAAAATTCCAGAATGAGACACATGGTGCCTGATATTCTCTTTCCACCTTCCAATCCTGGTTTTCTCTTGCTGCCCCACACTGCAAAACCTTATTAACTGGCTAGGGAACACTTTCTCCAGAGGTTTTTACTCCCCTAATTAAAGCCAGAGCACAGAGGGTGCTGTTCCTTTGGGAAGAGGGTCCTGGGCTTCTGCTGGGAACCTCTTAGCACAGTGACAACGTGCTGGATACGTGGTGGATGCAGTGCGTGGATGCAGTTGATGATTGTGTGATACTTGGCCATCTGCCTCCTGTTTGCTGGAGCGGGTGACAACCTTGGCTGCAGGGTCAGGATGAGGCAGCTCCCACACCATGTAGGGGCCTGTTCCCCCCAGGTGTAAATGCAGAGTGGGGTGGGGCTTTAGAAATAAATATTCCTGTTTTACACCACCCCTTGGGAGTTCTCGAGCAAAGGCTGAGCAGGACAGATGGTTTCACACCCAGCGGCACGATGAGGCGGGATGGAGAGGAGGAGCTGCCTTGGGAGGCTGCAAGAGAGACCCTGCCCTGCAGACCCTGAACTGAAGACCTCCCAAAAGCTTGGGACTTCAGAAAAAATCTACCCAATGCTTTGCAGGCTTATTAGTCCGTAATCCCTCACGATCAGTCTTGGCAAGAAGGAAGCACTGAATTTCCAGGGAATATACAGAGACTTTACAGATGATTCCTCCTTTTTTCAAGTGTTTTTTCCACAAGGGGTCATTGCAGAGCAGAGCAAGGATGACTTCAAAATTAGGTGATTTTTTCCTTTTCTAAAGTGAGGTAGACATTTAGATGCAATTATTTTAACTGGAATTGTTAACACTATTAATTTGTAGCTGAAAAAACACCATAATGTCTTAATATTAATTATTTGGTTGGTGTTCAAGTCAACTACATTTAGACTGAGCAATATTTTAGTATAACTACATTTAAAAAATAAAAAGAGGTAAAATACAGAAAAAAAATACGGAAAATTGCCTGTATGTATAAATGAAGCATTTAAAAATAAATGCGGATTTCTGTGCAGTAATTAGGATAAAAAGAGAAGATTGAAGATGAGGTGTTTCTGAATTGAAAATTAAATTCAGCCTTAGAACATCTAAAGAGCAGATCAGAAGCAATTGTAAACCATCAAACTGCTGTTGAGTGCCAAAGAACTGCTTCATGTTATGTTTCTTTTTTCTTTCCTTTTGTTTGGCAAATAAAGCCTTTTCAATAATTCACGCAAATGGATTGATAAATACAAATAATTGAGCGTATTAAGCTTAAAAATAAAAACATATTTTATCATATGTAACTTAAAAAGTAATCATATAATTAATGGGTGAAAAACAGAGAGAAAGATTGCCAGAGATTAAGATTAAGCCCTGCAGAAGAGAATGTTCTAACTAGAAATTGGTTTAATTAATAGCACATTTTACATAATGATTACAGTGTAATTGCGCTGACTAGCAGAGTGTCATTAAATATATCCATGCTCCTTTACAACACCCTAAGGCTAAAAATAATGAGTTACATTGAAAATCACTATGCAACAGGTTCATAAATAACATTTAAGCCTATACAAGGCGAATACTTATAAATAATAAATATTTGCCTTTTGTAATTGAAGAAAAAATGACAGCCTTCTTTTTCTGCCCCCCTGTAGATTGTCATGTTATAATGCTGCAAAGATTTTTTCCCCTTACGTTCTCTAGAAAGTGCTGAATAATTTATTCAAATGCTAATATTCCACATAGTCTGACTTTGAGGAACAAATATTCCTCCATAAAGAATAAATGCCAAGTTGCTTATTACCAGCTTCGTTCTACTTTGCATCGTGCAGTCCCCAAAAAACGATCACAGCCTATTCCACATGTCAGAGGAAGTCAGTGGCCAGATTTTCTTCCAGAATAGTTACATTCCTTTTTTTTTTATTATTTAAAAATTACCCCTTCTCCCAAAATGTTCATCATGCTCGAAGCTGTTATGTAGCAACAGCTGCTCCTCAGCTCCAAAAAGGACGACATCATAAACCTGATAACTTTTTAATCTCCAGGTTTTCTCTGGTGGATCAGGAGGATCCAATAAAACCGGGTTTGATTTCATATCAGCGCTGGGCTGACATTTGAAAGACCCCTAAATGGTTGATGCTTAGCTACCGACACAGCAACCTCTCCAATGTCAAAATAAAGCCACAGAAAGCTCCACCCGGGAGATGGGAATGTTCTGGAGCGCTCCAGCCTTGCCCTGGGTTGTAGCTCCCTGTCAGGGTCATCCCAAGGCAGGACTGGTTGGGTGTCGCCTTCTCCAGAGGCAGAATTGGGGTGATAACTCAAATATTAGGGGAAAAAAACCAACCTCTTTGAGTCCAGAGGTTTTCCGTGCTCTGTGTGTCATCCTCCCAACCCACAGAGCTGAATTTTGGTCTCAGGTGAATCAACAACGGCAACAAAAATGAAGGAATTTCACCTAAGTGCACACTGAACACTGGAAAAACACACACTTTAATAATAATGAGATATTTTTTGGCATTCTCATGCTTCTGGTAGGTTTTGTAATATTAGAACCAGAAACCTTACATTGCTTGAGCACTGATAAAACAAGTGTGAGCACCTACAGAGATAAAAACAGCAGATTGCTACCAAGAAGAAAATACCATGTTTGTTTCAACAAAACATTCTCTGGGTTAGAGTAGAAGTCTGACAATGCATAGAAAGAATTTTTTTTTTTTTTTTTTTTTTTTTTTTTAATACAAACCCCAATTGTCTAAAACCATTTATTCATGTTTTTCTCTTCCACCAAAGTGAACACAGGTAAAAGTTCCTTGTTTTCCTTGTTCCAGTCAAACATTTTTTCCCTGTTTTATTGAAGCAGGTCTGATACACCTTCCTCTCCACTGCAATATGACCCCTTTTTGTCATTATCCTAAACACCGTGCAGAAGATGAACATATAGATATATTTGAAGAGTTTGGTGAAGCAAAACAGTACTTAATTTTAATGGAATATAATTCCATTTTAATGGAATTTGCATAGTGGCAGGACAGATCACTAGGACCATTTCTTGGTTTTCTGTAGAAAACTGTATTTGCATCATTGTTGACCATCTTTTCTTAATTTCCCATCGTTTTTACAACTTACAACATCCCACTGGGATCTCCAGAGCCCACTTCACACCTCACAAAGTGCAGGCAAAAGCAGGAATGGACTTCCAATGGGAATCTGAGCCGTGGTGGCTGCAGAGCAACTGCTCCTTCCATATCACACCAGGAATGCCTCCATCCCACCAACCAACCGTGCTGGCAGCCTGGGAAGTAAGGAGGGAGGTAAGGAATGCTGCACATTTCCCCTTCATCACAGGGGCACCGACAAAGCTTAGCTCAGGTCACTGCTGATGCACCAACAGGTCAGAACTAGAGGAAAAAATATCCAGGGATTTTAATCCTTTGCCTTTTCTGAGTTTCCTGACACAACAGTGGGTGTATCCAGCCATCACACCTGGGAATCTCCTTCCATTGCTGTGGGAATCATATTATGGTGTCAGTGTTTGGAATTTTATTGACGATCCCAGAAATAATAATTTTCCTGCTTTTCCACACCCCCTCCAACACCCGTAGATGTGTGACCTGAGAGCCTTGCCTTACCTTGGGGAGCAATGCTGAGTGCAAGCAGAAGTCAAGAAAGCAGATTTTAACAATTAGCACTTTTTAATTGTTCCATCTTTTCTCGTTGTTAACGCTGGATTAAATAGCAAAACAAATATGCTGAAATTCTTCCCTCTGTGGTAAAATGTTTGGGTTTGCCTGTACTCCCCAGGCTCCAAAAAACAAGGAGATCAAGAATTAATTACCCTGGACCTTGGAGGGGATTGCAGCATTTTATAAAAAGCACAAACCCATGTTTTTTACAAATAGATAGTTTGTCCCTCAATTATCTCTTTTAATACCTTAATTAATTACCCAAATAATTTAAAAAATCCTACCTGATATAGGAAATGTAATGCATTTATTTGGATCCAGATCCAGAGCCTGCTGATACCAGAGGTCCTGCAAAGGTAACTCTTTTTATTATTATTATAGGAAAAAAAAGCAGGGATGTTTTTTGCCACAGAAAAAGGAATAAAACTCCTGCAGATTAAAAAAGTTTCAATTTGCTTAGCTGCATTAAGACAAAACACCCCTGCAAAAGTACAAAAGGGCAGGATTTAAAGCAAGAAGAAAGCTTAAGAAAGATTAAGAAAGAATGTCTTCCCCTGTTTATTCACTTCTGCTGGGCAATAATCTAATTTCCAGTCTCACGTCTCTATTTCAGCCCACATATGGCAGTAATATTGGATCTTCAGCAGTGCAGCTTAACCATGACTAAACAGGTTGATGAATGTCATGCATCTTATCATCATACATGCATATTTTTAAATATAATTCACTTTTGATCTGCACCCTTGTGCAGTGGTGAATGAAAACAGTTAAGATTTCTTCCACTGTCTGCCTTTAAATGTATTAAACAGCCCTGCTGTCAATAGATTATATTCTTGTACAATGATAATAGCCCAAAAAACTAAGAGGCCTTGTCAGGAATTGCAGTTGTCACAGTTTGATGCAAATGATTTTACTTGGTGTTCATCTGCTGCACAATCAGCTCATAATCTGGATATACATCACAGCATGACATGGAAATTTCCTGCTACTCTGCTTTCATTTCCAGAGGCAGCAATCAAATGAAAACCATTCAACCTCACCAAAATGTATAAATAATTTTCATTCAAACATATTAACAGTCAAAATATGAGAATTTATCACAGAGCACTACGCCTTTTAAGAAGCAATAAAGACTTTACTTTTTAAGCATATTTCTACTTAGAAAAGTAATATGAACAGTAAGTTGCGAGTTTAAAAGAGGATTTAAAAGTGCAGACATGGCACCAAATCTTCAGACTTAAGTGTGTTGATGCTGCTTTGCTCCACACGCTGCTTGGGAAAAAACAGCCTAGAAGAGGGTTGGGAAAAGGGGGAACAAGGGGTACTGTTCAAATGACTGCTTTCCCCTCAGATTTGCCCCATAAAAATAAACATAAGAAGTGTTCAAATACAGAGAACAGAAAATAAAATCCTTTGGCACAGAATCTGGTGGTACAGCAAGCAAGATTTCCTTTATTTATTCCTTCATTTTCATTTATACTCCAGATTATATTTTAATTTAGTTCGGTTTAAGGATCTTTTTGTTTCAACCACCATCAGTATTTAAAGGGATGTTACAGGCAGGAACATCCCCAAAAGAACCTCTTTTAAAATGCATCCTGTGAAATTTAAACCAAAGGAGGATCAGGCTGAACTCCATTCCACCAGTGCCAGCTGTCAATTATCTCCACTTTGATCCCTTTTTGGTCCAGTGGAAAGTGTCTCCTCCCATGGCAGGGGGTTGGAATGATGATCCATGAAGTCCCTTCCAACCCAAACCAGTCTGTGATTCTGTGGTGAGAACAACAACTGAAGAAGACAAATATTTGCCCTACCTGCCTGGCTGTGGGAGATGCAGGTCTGGGAGCATTTTCCAGCTGCATTCCCAGTGGGCATGGTGCCAGGGGTTACTGGGAGCACTGGGGCACAGCACCATCCCTGCTGTGCAGCATCAGGGATGAGCAGGGAGAGCCTGGAGGGTGTTTTGTGTGGAGTCCCTGTGCAGTCACGCTGCACTTACTGCTGAAATGAACCTTTTTTGGGTGCAGCAGCCACAAATTTGCCCTTCTTCCCAAGCTACACTTCCATGCCGCTGTTTTCCCCAAATCCATTCACCCTGGGGAATTACTGAGCTCCCTGGAGCCTCTCCAAGGAGAACAATTCCCTGCAAAGCCAAGGAACGCAGGAACAAAGGATGGTTTGCTGTTCTTATTAACAGTGGTGCTGAAAAAAAATCGCTGCCTCTCTATAAATTGGGTGCTTTTTTTGAGAAACAGGTAAAAACTGCTAAGATGACAGTTTTTCCCATTTTTCCAGTGAGTGTGTCTGAGGAAGTAGAAGTGCAATAACCTGGGGTACAGCAGGCTCAGCCATTTGAAATAAAACTTTGCAGTACTAATGTTTTTGTAACTGCTTTCATATTGTAATGATATTTTTCCAAGCACTGGTTTTATTTGATCTTAAATACCTTTTTGGGAAAGTCCAGTGAGCTGACTCTAATAAAATCATGCTATTGAAAAAAGGTTTAAGTGGAATGTTCAGAATAAATTACAAAACTGCATGCAAGAATACCAGCTAGTGCTGCAATAAAAATCTGGAAATGAGGATTCTTGCAATATATTTTAAAGAAGTAGTATACTTTTTTTTTGTTCATTTTTTTCCACAGAATGTTTCATAATAGAAAGCCTTCACAACGTAAAAGAGGGTGAATGAAAAACGAATGAATAAACTGCCAAAGAAATTGCATTTAAAAAAAAAAAACTTGACTTTTTTTTTTTCCTGGAGAATATATTTCCTATCATTTTCAATAACTTTTGGAAGATAATAGGAAAAGTAATTCTGTTCCATTTTGCTGTACCAAAATACTTAAATTACATCATAGTTAGACTGTCAGATCTCACTCTCTCACACACACAAAAATGTACAGACTCTCTGGATCAGGAGCTGAGGTCAAGAAAATGACATTTTTTTTCCATAAAAAACAGTCCATGTAAGGGGCTTCCAGGATCCAACCAAGGCTTTTCATAGTCTTCCTCTATCCTGCAGATCCCACAATCAAAGTCCTGTGGCTGAATACAACTCTGGGTGTAGAACAGGAGGGACTCACTTCTACCCAAGCATCGTTCTCTGTCTGGCTTCTGCCAGGGATCCCCAGAGAACTGGGGAAGGCTTTCCCAGTTGTGGCACGTCTGTGTTTGGAACTGGAAGCCCAGGACTCCTGGTGAGGTGGGTCACACAGTGCTTTGGTGCTTTGGACCCAAGTAGAGGAGCAAAAGCTGTGACAAAACACTGGCAAAGCTGGGTAAGCACCCCCAGAACCCAACAGCCGTCCACAGGTTGTCATCCTCTTGCTGGATTTCCATGAGGGTTTGCCAGGATTGTCCACGTGCCATGTTTGAGCTGCTCTGCTGTAGCTGCACGGACATCCCATCAGCTTCAGAGGAAGAAAGGACCCCCCAGCCCCCCAGCCTGGGGTGGTATCCTGCAGACAGCTCATCCAGCACTGCTCTGATTGAGTGAGGTGTCAGCTGTAAAGAAGGTTCTGATGGAGGACACTGATGCAGGTGACAGTGTGACAGGTGCAAGGAGGGATGTGTGCTTAAATATTAATCCCCAGCAGCCATAATGCCAGTCCTTATCTGTTCTTTTCCTTTTTTAAGAACTTAATAGGAACGACAGACTTGGTGCCTCATTGTTCCGTTCCTCCACTTGGACTCTTTGGTGGGCCCATGGAGAGGATGTCAAGTGATGAGGAAGGAGCCAAGCAAAGGGACCCACATTAGCAGCTCTTGGCTGAAGCAAAAGCTGTTGCTTTATATTCCACCCCTCATTTAGCAGAGGAGTTGTCAATTGTCACCTGCAGTTCCTGCACTGTGAGGAGCAAGAAGATGTGGCCACTTACTTTTGACTTGTGGGCTGTCCACTGGCCCAGTCTTGAGGTAGAAACCAAAAAATATCTTCTCAGTATGTTTTAATTACAGCTTAATCTGGAGCCTGTTCTAAGCTGGTGGGCCGTTCTCAGTGCCTTCAGCCTAAAATCCTCTTTGTTCTTGGTGGCTTTGTGCAACCTGCTCAAACATCTCCCAGCAAGTGCAGGTGGAAAGCAATAAGTCAGATGAGATTCCTTGCAGGAAGAGGTCTTCATGCTTCCAGTGCTTCCTTCAAACTTTCCTTCTCCCATTTCTAAGCTTTGTTCTCCACTGTTTAGAATTGTTGTGGCAGAGAGTGATAATTTCCTAATTGTATTTGCCTACTCCAGGAGAAATTAGAGTGTGCAAACACACCAAACATGCCATTTAAAGACAACTGCAATAACAAAAATTGGACATTATCAGGTTCAGGGCTATTTTGAGATGTGTCAGTGTGGGTGAATTTGAGGCTGGAGCCAGGAATCCAGCCCTCACCTCCACTAGTGCTGCTGCTTCTGAGTCACTTAATCCTTCACTTGCCCTCTTTCCAAGAAGCGAATGATATTTATTTCCTTAGCTCCTCAGAGAATGTTAAACATTGATTTATAAAATGGAAATTGAGCATATTAACAAATAAAAATAATTGCTCAGAATTTTTTTGAGTCTTGATAAACAAAAATGAGCTTTGGCCAAAGTATATTGGGTGCTTTTTTTTTTCCCAGGTTTAGCAGGAACTACTGGAAATTTCTTGTTATGGTTCAAAAAGATACGGCAAACGCTGGTAGCCATTGCCATCAGCCCTGCCTTAGTTGCTGGAGTTCACTGTGATGTCTATAAAAATGAAAAAAAAAAACCCTAAACAATTCCTGTCCATAAGGGAGAAGCTGGAGATTTTCAGAAATTAGGAAGCTCCTATGGCAATAACAGCCATTCAGGGTCCAGGGAGAATCCTTCAAGTGTTTTTGCAGCACCCAAAACTGTGATCCAAGAAATTGGATCCAACTGTGATTTCTCTGTAATTTTGGTGCCTAAGACATCTAAAACCTGAAGGCATTTCTGTTTCCCCTCACACCCTGGGTAACTAGACAATCATTCAGTTGCCTGGAGGGAAATGGGAGGGCATGGCACTTTGAAATTCTAATTCACACTTTTTTAAAATGGGGAATAAATACCTACTCCACAAATTTTAATGACCACTCATATTTTTATTTAAGTAGCTTAAATATTTTTCTTTCAACTCTAGGAGGGGAAAGGGGCAGCATATTTCATGCTGCAACCCCTGGATTTTCTGCTGTCTCATTTGGGCGCTCCAGGAAAATTTTGCTGCATCACAAGCTGGAAGAACCAAGGAGTCCAGAGCAGCTCTGCTGAAGAGCAGGACTGTTGGTTGTCTTCTGCCCAGTTAATCCAGGAATCAGTCCCAGGTGAGCCATGCCTTGTATCCGTGTACATGAATGGGATCCCTCAGCTGTGCCAGCCTCCACCACTTCATTTCAGTTGCAGGATGAGGTTCCCCAGGAAAAGTTTAGATTGAAAAGACCCTCAAGACCACAGAGTCCAACCATTCCCCCAGCACTGCCAAGGCCACCACTGTCCCATGTCCCCAAGTGCCACATCCACATGGCCTTTAAATCCCTCCAGGGATGGGATCTCTACCACTGCCCTGGGCAGCTCTGCCAGAGCTGGACAGCCCTTTCTAGGAAGAAATTTTCCCTTATATCCAATCTAAGCCTCCCCTGTTGCAGCTTGAGGCTGTTTCTTCTTTAGCAAATATAATCTTAAGTGAACCTCCACAAGTAATTTAGTCCTGCTCTCAGTTATCCTTGAAAGGTCAGATCATCCTGATATCTTACAAGGGTATTTGTGTGATTTTAAAGCCCAGAATTTACTTGTGGGCCAATGTGATATAACAATAATTAAAACAGTATCCTGACACTGTAGTGGTATGTGCAGGAAATAGTATTTCTTACACCATTAACTGTACCTGAGGTACCAGAGATGATCAGATATAGGTTCATATATATGTTCATACATAAAGCCCTGTTTTCTGTATATTAATTACATGAATTATACTATAACCCTTGGATGTGAAATATGTTCATGGGCACACAGTATACCCACAGTTCATTATTAAAGTTGCATAATGAAACACATTAAAGTCAGGAAAAATGTACTGATGTTTTCTGGGAGATGCTTGTTGGACTCACTTGTGCCTCTTTCAGTCTCTGGTATCTCATCACCTCATTGTGAATTTTGTTCTCTTCAGGATTCTTTGATACATTACCTCAATAATGTTGGGGGGGGTTAATAATGTTTAAAATCCTATAGCAATAGTTCAAGGCCAGGCTGGACAGGGCTTGGAGCAACCTGGTCTAGTGGAAGGTGCCCCTGCCCATGGCAGGGGGTTGGAATGAGATGAGTTTTAGGTTCCTTTCCAACACAAACCATTCTGGGATTCTATGAATGGTAACCTGCCAGGATGCACATGGAGCAGCTCGTGGGTAATTTTGCTTTCCAGAGTTTCCTTGCAAGAAGCAGATGACAGGACAGACACCTCAGATCTTACTTCAGTATCTAGGGCAAGGCTTGCTGCAGTGGGCCAGGCTTTTCTGACTCAGGTAGGGCACGAGGAAAGAGATGACATGACGTTAATATGCAATAGCTGTGAATTTGGTGCCTCACACTATTGCCAGATTTGATTCATTTACCCTACTCCAGGCTGTTCTTGGAGCAAACCTCAGTCTCCAACCATCCATCTCTTATTCCCCCATGCCAGAAAATTAAGCAGCTTCTGTCTCCCCCCAGAGAGGGGCAGGATCAGTTCCTGGAGGTGTGAGGGACAATCTCCTCCCTGCTGGGTTTTTCAGCAGTGTCTGTACCTGGCACTACCTGAAGCTTTCAGTGTAGCATCCATGGAGCATCCAAGCTGGATCCATGCCCAGCATAAGTGGAGTCTTCATGAAATTTGGAGAGATTTAAATGCCTCCTGAGCTCCTGTAGACTGATTATTTTTTTCCAAAAGCTTGTAACTCAACCAACTTTAGATGGGCTTTTGTGGGAATGCCAGAACATATACCCTTGATCGCTTCCCTGCCAAATATCAAGTCTGCCCAAAAGGTAGGAAGAACTAGGTGATGTTAAAACTCTTCCAAGGGAAGATGGCCATTATTTTTTAAATTGGGAAATTACACTGAAACTCTGCACAGATGGCTCAAAGTTTGAAAAGCCTTTTTTTATTATTATTATTATTATTATTCCTTGGTCTCTGTGAGCTTGTAGAGCTTGCAAAACTCTCTCTGTGCCTCAGTCTCCCCCAGGGAAATGCATTTCCTTAACCCCCAGAGTTAAGGAAATGTATTTTGAGAAGTAAGGCTGGTGTGCAGCCTAGGAATGCCAGTTATCCTAACTGGACCTTGCTTCCATTGCTTTGGGGTGGCTGTGACTGCCTCCTCCCAGGGCTGGCCCTTCTCTCCTGCACCTGAAAAATACTGTGACACCTTGCTGGGCATCCAGAAGTAAAAAATGGACAGAGGAATTGCAGGTCTCTGGTGTGAATTCACCTCTCACCACATTTCATTTCTACCCCTACAATAAAATCTCAGCCCAGAAGGCAAAATTGATCAGGGCACTGCAAACCTGCCATGTTTTAAAACTCAAACACATACAGTGATAGGAAGGGGCTGATACTTCCCACAGCCCCTGAGAATCAGCTGCCTGACACTGGCAGGCTCCCGGTGCCAGGTCTGGGAATATTTGCTCCCTACCACCTCCAACAATATTTACAGGGCTCAGCAGAAGTCCAAGCAATAACATCCTATCTTAAAAT